>CM075983.1:1900107-1962721 GCA_038087875.1 Malacoraja senta | reverse complement strand
CTGCAAAACACACCCTGGAAAAGTTTAAAAACTTACCTTCAGGTTGGACTGCTGGTGGAGCAGAGCTCCCCCCAGCCTGTCGTTTGCCCAATGCGATATACGAAATACGCGCATGCGTGCTGGCGGGGTCTTCACGTAGTCACTCACGTGACTTTGAAGTAAAATATAGATAAATGTGAGGTTATCCACTTTGGCGGCAAAAGCAAGGGGGCAGATTATTAGCTCAATGGGGTTAGGTTAGGTAAGGGGGAGGTGCAGCGAGACCTGGGCATCCTTCTACACCGGTCACTGAAAGTTGGCTTATAGGTACAGCAGGCAGTGAAGAAAGCTAATGGAATGTTGGCCTTCATAACAAGAGGATTTCATTATACGAGTAAAGATGTTCTGCAGTTGTATAGGGCTCTGGTAAGACCACATCTGGAGTATTGTGTACAGTTTTGGTCTCCTAATTTGAGGAACGACATCCTTGTGATTGAGGCAGTGCAGCGTAGGTTCATGAGATTGATCCCTGGGATGGTGGGACTGTCATATGAAGAGAGATTGAAAAGACTAGGCTTGTATTCACTGGAGTTTAGAAGGATGAGGGGGTATCTTATAGAAACATATACAATTCTAAAAGGACTGGACAAGCTACATGCAGGAAAAATGTTCCCAATGTTGGGCGAGTCCAGAACCAGAGACCAGAGCCTTAGAATAAAGGGGAAGTCATTTACATAGATACATAGATACATAGAAAATAGGTGCAGGAGTAGGCCATTCGGCCCTTCGAGCCTGCACCGCCATTCAATGTGATCATGGCTGATCATCCAACTCAGTATCCCGTACCTGCCTTCTCTCCATACCCCCTGATCCCTTTAGCCACAAGGGCCACATCTAACTCCCTCTTAAATATAGCCAATGAACTGGCCTCAACTACCCTCTGTGGCAGAGAGTTCCAGAGATTCACCACTCTCTGTGTGAAAAAGTTTTTCCTCATCTCGGTCTTAAAGGATTTCCCCCTTATCCTTAAGCTGTGAACCCTTGTCCTGGACTTCCCCAACATCGGGAACAATCTTCCTGCATCTAGCCTGTCCAACCCCATAAGAATTTTGTACGTTTCTATAAGATCCCCTCTCAATCTCCTAAATTCTAGCGAGTATAAGCCAAGTGTATCCAGTCTTTCTTCATATGAAAGTCCTGACATCCCAGGAATCAGTCTCGTGAACCTTCTCTGCACTCCCTCTATGGCTATAATGTCCTTCCTCAGATCTGGAGACCAAAGCTGTACGCAATACTCCAGGTGTGGTCTCACCAAGACCCTGTACAACTGCAGTAGAACCTCCCTGCTCCTATACTCAAATCCTCTTGCTATGAAAGCCAACATACCATTCGCTTTCTTCACTGCCTGCTGCACCTGCATGCTGGTGTACCATGACTGGTGTACCATGACACCCAGGTCTCGCTGCATCTCCCCATTTCCTAATCGGCCACCATTTCGATAATAGTCTGCCTTCCCGTTTTAGCCACCAAAGTGGATAACCTCACATTTATCCACATTATACTGCATCTGCCAAACATTTGCCCACTCACCCAGCCTATCCAAGTCACCTTGCAGTCTCCTAGCATCCTCCTCACAGCTAACACTGCCCCCCAGCTTAGTGTCATCCACAAACATGGAGATGTTGCTTTCAATTCCCTCGTCCAGATCATTAATATAAATTGTAAATAGCTGGGGTCCCAGCACTGAGCCTTGTGGTACCCCACTAGTCACTGGCTGCCATTGTGAAAAGGATCCGTTTACTCCTGCTCTTTGCTTCCTGTTTGCCAGCCAGTTCTCTATCCACATCAATACTGAACCCCCAATACCGTGTGATTTAAGTTTGTATCCTAATCTCTTATGTGGTACCTTGTCGAAAGCCTTCTGAAAGTCTAGATACAACACATCCTCTGGTTCTCCCCTATCGACTCTACTCGTTACATCCACGAAAAATTCTATAAGATTCGTCAGACACGATTTACCTTTCGTAAATCCATGCTGACTTTGTCCAATGATTTCACCACTTTCCAAATGTGCTGCTATCCCATCTTTAATAACTGACTAGCAGTTTCCCCACTACCGATGTTAGACTAACTGGTCTGTAATTCCCCGTTTTCTCTCTCCCTCCCTTCTTAAAAAGTGGGGTCACGTTTGCTACCCTCCCATCCTCAGGAACTACTCCAGAATCTAAAGAGTTTTGAAAAATTATCACTAATGCATCCACTATTTCTGGAGCTACTTCCTTAAGTACTCTGGGATGCAGCCTATCTGGCACTGGTGATTTATCGGCCTTTAATCCATTCAATTTACCCAACACCACTTCCCGACTAACCTGGATTTCACTCAGTTCCTCCATCTCCTTTGTTGCTATTGAGGGAGTGCAGCGTAGGTTCACAGCGTTAATTCCTGGGATGACAGGACTGCCATATGTTGATAGAATGGAGGGGCTGGGCTTGTATACTCTGTAATTTAGAAGGATGAGAGGTTTTCTTATTGAAACATGTAGGATTATTAAGGGATTGAACATGCTAGAGGCAGGAAACGTGTTCCCGAGTCCAGAACCAGGGCAGCAGTTTAAGAACAAGGGGTAGGCCATTTAGAACGGAGATGAGGAATATTGTTTTCACCCAGAGAGTTGTGAATCTGTGGAATTCTCTGCATCAGAAGGCAGTGGAGGCCAATTCTCTGGATGCTTTTAAGAGAGGGTTAGATAGAGCTCTTAAAGATAGCGGAGTTGGGGTATATGGTGTCAAGGCAAGAGCTGGGTACTGATTGTGGATGATCAGCCATGATCACAGTGAATGGCGGTGCTGGCTCGAAGGGCTGAATGGCCTACTCCTGCAGCTATTGTCTATTGAGATGAGGAGAAATGTCTTTAGTCAGAGCATGGTGAATAAGAGGGTGATGAATCTGTGGAATTCTTTGCCACAGAGGGCTGTGGAGGGCAAGTCAGTGGATATTTCTATGGCAGAGATGAATAGATTCTTGATTAGTATGTGTGTCAGAGGTTATGGGGAGAGGGCAAGATAATGGGGTTAGGAGGGAGAGACAGATCAGTTATGATTGAATGGCAGAGTAGACTTGATGGACTGAATGGCCTAAATCAACTCCTATTCCTTCTGACCTTATGAGGGAATACTGCGGGATACTGATTATCCTCGATTTAAACATTTCTTTCCCCAGAAACAATTCTAACAAGTCTGCTGGACCAGTTTCCTAAGATGTTGAAATTGAAACGTATTTATATGACAAGTGGAATTTGCTTGGTGTTTTATTTCCTCGGCCTTGTGTTTGTTACAGAGGTATGATGTTCTTTAATAGTTTGTTTATGTTTAGTGCTGTCATAGCTGATTAAAAACTTGATGGGAGCAGGATTTAAGGAAGAATCTCGCTGTCTTAATGCTGGGATTTGAACAGAAACACCGACCATTCCTTTCCTCACATCATCTTTGTTCTACCCATCAGCCTGGCTCTGTTGCTCCAGCTAAAGGATTTTGTGGAGAACATAGAACAGCACAGAAACAGGCCCTTTGGCCCACAATGTCTCTGTTAAACATGTCATTAAGACAAATCCTTATTGGACTACACATAATCCACATCCACAGTGAAAAGCTTTTGTTGCATGCTAACCAGTCAGCGGAATGGCAATACAAGATTACAATCGAGCCATTCACAGATACATGATAAGGGGATAACATTTAGTGCAAGATAAAGCTAGTAAAGTTCAATCACATATAGTTCGGGGCGGGGGGTCACCAATGATGTAGATAGTAGTTCACGACTGCTCTCTGGTTGCGGTAGGAGGGTTCAGTTGCCTGATAACAGCTGGGAAGAAACTGTCTCTGAATCTGGAAGTGCGTGTTTTCACACTTGTATATGTTTTGCCCGATGGGAGGGTTGAGAAGATTATGCTGCTGGCCTTGCCGAGGCAGCATGAGGGATCAATAGAGTCAATGGAAGGGAGGTTGGTTTGTGTGATGGTCTGTGCTGCGTCCACAATTGGCTACATTGCCACTTGTATTGCCACTTTCAGGGACTAGATTGTAATCTGTACAATGCGATTGAAAGAACAGAACACTTTACATGGAAATAGAAACAACATAAGGGCATTGACAATGTGTAGAAAGAACAGGGCAAGTAATGAGTGAATAATGGAAGAAACAGATGCATTCCAAATGCCAGGAACATCTGGCAGGTGAAATAAGCTAATTAGGTAAAGATAGAATATTACAAAATTAATTAAACTGATGAGACTTTAAACAGTTTATGTGGACATTGCGGGACCAAGTGTGAAGAGCATAATTACCTCTGTGGAGAGAAAGGAAAATGAAAATAGCAAAGTTAATTGAAAGAGAACATTCCATCAGCCTGAGTTTAGCTCAGAAGACTGGTTTGATCCCTCTGTTGATTGATGGAATGCATAAAAGCTTCTTGTCCCTGTACAACAAGGAACCCTCAGCCCAGCCTCAGAATAAAGTAATGCCTCAGAATGGCAGGCAGTGACTAATGGGGTGCCGCAAGGCTCGGTGCTAGGACCCCAGTTGTTTACAATATATACTAGACTACTTGGGACCCATTGGGAGGGGCTGGTCCCCCAACGCAATATTCCACCTCTCCACCAATTCCAATATTGGTGGCCAGTGGGGGGGGGGGGGGCTCTCTGGAGCACTAGTATGGGTGATGTGGGCAGAAGGGACTGGTTTCCAGAGGGCTAGTATGGACATTGTGGGCCGAATGGATTCTTGGGCTAGCAGCTCAAGCCAGGTGTGCTGGCAGCTCATTCACTCACAGCTGGTGGGCTGGCAGTTGAGTCACGGCTATTCCTTGAAATTTCCAGGGTGCATCAGTCACTGAAAGTAAGCATGCAGGTACAGCAGGCAGTGAAGAAAGCTAATGGCATGTTTTTCTTAATTGCCAAAGAATTTGAGTTTAGGAGCAAGGAGGTCCTACTGCAATTGTACAGGACCCTGGTGAGACGGCACCTGGAGTATTGTTAGGCTCTTATTTTGATGAAATACATTATTGCTGTCGAGGGAGTGCAGCGTAGGTTCACCAGGTTTGTGGCGGGACTGACGTATCATGAAAGAATGGGTCGACTGGGCTAGTATTCGCTAGAATTTAGAAGGGTGAGAGGGGATCTTATAGAAATATATAAAATTCTTAGAGGATTGGACAGGCTAGATGCAGGAAAAATGTTCCCTATATTGGGTGAGTCCAGAACCAGAGGTCACAATTTAAGAATAAGGTGTAGGCCATTTAGGTCCGAGAAGAGGAAAAACTTCTTCACCCAGAGAGTTGTGAATCTGTGGACTTCTCTGCCACATAAGACAGTGGAGGCCAATTCACTGGATGTTTTCTAGAGAGAGTTAGGGCTAAGGCAATCAAGGGATATGGGCAAAAGCCCAGAACGGGGTATTGATTTTGGATGATCAGCCATGAACATATTGAATGGCGTTGCTGGCTTAAAGGGGCGAATGGCCTAACCATGCACATATTTTCTATGTTTCTATGATCCCACCACATCCTCTGGTAGTGCATTCCAAATATCAACCAATTTGTGTTAATTGAACCCGAGGTTCATTTTACATCTCCTGTCACCTGAAATCTCAGTCTGAAGAAGGGTCTTGAGCGTCACCCATTCCTTCTACCCAGAGATGATGCCTGTCCTGCTGAGTTACTCCAGCATCTCGTGTCTATCTACCTGAAAACTGTACCCTCTTAGTTTGAACGCCAGGTACACAAAAATGCTGGAGAAACTCAGCGGGTGCAGCAGCATCTATGGAGCGAAGGAAATAGGTAACGTTTCGGGCCGAAATCCTTCTTCAGACTGATAGGGGGTGGGGAGAAGAAAGGAAAAAAGGAAAAGGAGGAGGAGGAGCCCGAGGGTTGGGGGAGGGGAGGAGACAACCAGATGGCTGATGAAGGGGAGGGGACAGCCAGGGCTAGCAGAATTGGGAGAATTCAACGTTCAGGCCACCAGGGTGTAGACTGCCCAAGCGGAATATGAGGTGCATTTCCTCCAATTTACGGTGTTGGCTCGCTGTGGCCATGGAGGAGACCCAGGACAGAGAGGTCAGATACGGAATGGGAGGGGGAGTTGAAGTGCTGAGCCACCGGGAGTTCAGGTTGGTTATTGCGGACCGACCGGAGGTGTTCGGCGAAACGATCGCCAAGCCTCCGCCTTGGTCTCACCGATGTAGATCAGCTGGCATCTAGAGCAGCGAATGCAATAGATGAGGTTGGAGGAGATGCAGGTGAACCTCTGTCGCACCTGGAACGACTGCTTGGGTCCTGGAATGGAGTGGAGGGGGGGAAGTGAAGGGACAAGTGTTGCATCTCTTGCGGTTGCAAGGGAAAGTACCAGGGGAGGGGGTGGTATGGGAGGGAAGGGAAGAATTGACAAGGGAGTTACGGAGGGAGCGGTCTTTGCGGAAGGCAGACATAGGGGGAGATGGGAAGATGTGGCGAGTGGTGGGGTCACGTTGGAGGTGGCGAAACTGACGGAGGATCACTTGTTGTATGTGACGGCTGGTGGGGTGAAAGGTGAGGACTAGGGGGACTCTGCCTTTGTTGTGAGTGGGGGGATGGGGAGAGAGAGCAGTGTTGCGGGGTATGGCAGAGACCCTGGTGCGAGCCTCATCTATGGTGGAGGAGGGGAACCCCCGTTCCCTGAAGAATGAGGACATTTCAGATGCCCTGGTGTGGAACGCCTCATCCTGGGAGCAGATGCGGCGTAGACGGAGGAATTGGGAGTGGGGGATGGAGTCCTTACAGGAAGCAGGGTGGGAAGAAGTGTAGTCCAGATAGCCATGGGAGTCGGTAGGTTTGTAGTGGATGTCGGTAAGGAGTCTATCACCTGCGATGGAGATAGTGAGGTCAAGGAATGGTAGGGAAGTGTCGGAAATGGTCCAGGTGTATTTAAGTGCCGGATGGAAGTTGGTGGTGAAGCGGATGAAGTCAGTCAGTTGTGTGTGGGTGCAGGATGTGGCACCAAAACAATCATCGATGTAGCGGAGGTAGAGGTCGGGGATGGGGCCCTGGTACGCATTGAACAGGGATTGTTCTACGTACCCGACAAAGAGGCAGGCGTAGCTGGGGCCCATGCGTGTGCCCATAGCTATGCCTTGTATTTGGAGGAAATGGGAGGAGTCGAATGAAAAGTTATTAAGTGTAAGTACCAGCTCCGCTAGGCGGAGGAGGGTGTCAGTGGCCGGGTATAGATTGCTTCTACGGTCGAGGAAAAAACGGAGGGCTTTGAGACCATCCTGGTGGGGGATGGAGGTGTACAGTGACTGGACGTCCATGGTGAAGATGAGGGGGTGAGGGCCTAGAGAGTGGAATGCGCGGAGATGACGGAGAGTGTCTGAGGTGTCTTGAACATAGGTGGGGAGGGATTTAACCAAGGGGGGATAGTATGGAGTCGAGGTAGGTGGAGATGAGTTCGGTGGGGCACGAACAGGCAGAGACAATGGGTCTACCGGGACAGTCAGGTTTGTGGATTTTGGGGAGAAGGTAAAAGCGGGCTGTGCGGGGCTGGGGAACGATGAGGTTGGAGGCTCGTTCGGGCAGGGCGTGGGAGTGGATGAAGTTGGTGATGGTGCTGGAGATGGTGGCCTGGTGCTCGTCAGTGGGGTCATGGTCCAGGGGTAAGTAGGAAGAGGTGTCCGAGAGTTGGCGCGTGGCCTCAGCTTTGTAGAGGTCGACGCGCCAGACTACCACGGCACCTCCCTTGTCGGCGGGTTTGATAACCCAATCTAGGTTGTTGCGGAGTGAGTCGATGGCAGTGCGTTCAAGGGGGGAGAGATTGGAGTGAGACAGGGGAGTGGAGAAGTTGAGGCGGTGGATGTCACGGCGGCAGTTTTTAATAAAGAGTTCTAAAGCCGGAAGGCTGCGAGGGGGGTTCCATGAGGATGGGGTGCGTTGGAGACGGGAAAAGGGGTCATCAGTGGGGAGCGAGGACTGCTTCCCATGGAAGTGAGCTGTGAGGCGGAGGCGACGGTAGAAGCGTTCCAAGTCATGGAGGGCACGGAACTCATTGAGATGGGGACGGAGGGGGACAAAGGTAAGACCTCTGCTGAGGACAGACCGTTCGATGTCGGAGAGGGGGAGGTCGGGGGGGATGGTGAACACCCGGCAGGGATGGGGGTTGGGGCCGGAGGAAGGCAGGTGGGTGTAATGGGGACGAGGCGATGTGTGGTGGGGGGGTGGTGGGTGGTCAGGGGGTGGGGGGGTGAGAGGGCAGTGGTGTGGGTGTGGAAGAGAAGTGGTCCCATAGTTGGAGAGGGATGGGGAAGAATCAGTGGAACTGCCACTGAGATAACCAGGGCTAGGCAGACTAGCGCTAGGACCCAGTGGAGTCAAACCCTGGAGAGTGGGAGTGAACAGCGTGGAGGCTTCAGGCCCAGTACAGAGTCCAGTTTGCAGGTAAGGCGACGGCTGCGGGCTGCTGGAGGGAGGTGCGGTGGCGAGGGTCAGCGGACCCGACGGTCGGGGTCCGTGGGCAGTGTAGTCGGGGTCGGTGGGGCTGGAGGGCGTTGCAGTGGCGAGGGTCGGCGGACCCGATGGTCGGGGTCCGTGGGCAGTGTAGTCGGGGTCGGTGGGGCTGGAGGTCGTTGCAGTGGCAAGGGTCGGCGGACCCGATGGTCGGGGTAGGTGGGCAGTAGAGTCGGGGTCCACGGGCGATGCGTGGGAGGTCCCGGTAAGCGGATGGTCGGTGGGGCGGCGCGGTTCGACCAGTCCGGTGAGGCGACGGGGTGAATAGGGTGCGGTGCGGCGGCCAAGTTCGTGGATCCCCGGTCGGCGGCCGTGTAGAGTGGGCCCGGTCCGGCGGCGATGCTGGATGGGCCCGGTCCGGCGGCGATGCTGGGAGGTCCCGGGGGGCGGCGAGGTTCGGAGGAATCGGCGAGGGGAAGGAAGTCCGAGTTACCGTAGAAGCGGCGAGCCTGGGCGTCATCGGTAGGCAGGTGAAGGTCGGTGGCAGTATCGACGTGGAGGTCGGTGAAGGCGACCTCCTGGTGAGTACTGGAGGCGCTCCCCGTGGACAAGATGGCGTCCTGGTGAGTACTGGAGTCGCTCCCCGTGGACAAGATGGCGTCGCGGGACCGGGGCAGGCGATGCGGGCCGGAGTTGGGGCCCGGAGCCAGCGGGCGGTCGAGTTGCGGAGAGTCGGCGGCGGGAGCGGCCTGGAGGCGGGCTAATTTAAGGTCCTTGGTGGAGTTGAGGTGGGCCAGGAATCTTTTATTGAAGAGGTGGATCTTCCGGCGGATAAAGTACAGTTGTGGTCCGTTGCAGGTCTGGGTGAGTGAGGCCCGAAGTTCCGGGAGGGTCAATGCGAGGTCCTGCTGATGCCGGCGCATCGCAGTCAGTGTGGATCTCAGTGCCCGGGTGGAGAATTGTTGGGTATGCCGGTAGATAGCCAGTCGGTACCGATAGTCCGGCTGAGGTCCGAACTGGGAAGTAGGGAACCTGGAGCTGGAAGCCATGAGGTATGAGATGGAGGCGCAGGCATGCCCCGAGGAAGCAGATGTGGCTGTGGTATCGAGTTTGGGTAAGGATGTGGTCGTAGAGTTGGAGGGCAGGGGGGATCACAGAGATGGGGCAGTTAGCGAGTTGGGTGTGGAACAGTCTCCGGAGAGAGGAGGAGAACTTCTTCAAAGTAGGCATACCTTGACGAGATTTCGCAGTGGAGTAGACAAAGTGTTAAAGAAGGAACTGCAGATGCTGGAAAATCGAAGGTACACAAAAATGCTGGAGAAACTCAGCGGGTGCAGCAGCATCTATGGAGCGAAGGAAATAGGTAACGTTTCGGGCCGAAACCCTTCTTCAGACTGATAGGGGGTGGGGAGAAGAAAGGAAAAAAAGGAAAAGGAGGAGGAGGAGGAGCCCGAGGGTTGGGGGAGGGGAGGAGACAACCAGATGGCTGATGAAGGGGAGGGGACAGCCAGGGCTAGCAGAATTGGGAGAATTCAACGTTCAGGCCACCAGGGTGTAGACTGCCCAAGCGGAATATGAGGTGCATTTCCTCCAATTTACGGTGTTGCTCGCTGTGGCCATGGAGGAGACCCAGGACAGAGAGGTCAGGCTCCCAATTCTGCTAGCCCTGGCTGTCCCCTCCCCTTCATCAGCCATCTGGTTGTCTCCTCCCCTCCCCCAACCCTCGGGCTCCTCCTCCTCCTTTTCCTTTTTTCCTTTCTTCTCCCCACCCCCTATCAGTCTGAAGAAGGGTTTCGGCCCGAAACGTTACCTATTTCCTTCGCTCCATAGATGCTGCTGCACCCGCTGAGTTTCTCCAGCATTTTTGTGTACCTTCGATTTTCCAGCATCTGCAGTTCCTTCTTTAATAGTTTGAACGCCATGTGGTTTCAAACATCATCTGGGCTCTTTTGCTCATATTTAGTTGTAAAACCATGTGGACATTAGCATTAAATGCTTTGCTGAGTTAGAGAGCCAGAAAGAGATGCCGTACAAACCTTGAAAGGTGAGGAAAGGCAGGATACATTTTGGAAGTTTCCAATCTCATTGAAACTCTAATTTTAATGTTGATACTGTGATTTTGTGATGCAGCATTTTCTAACTCTGGCTTTAATTTTAGGCTGGAATTTACTGGTTGAATTTAATTGATTATTTCTGCACCGGGTGGATTCTCTTGATTGTGGCCCTGTTGGAAGTGACCGGTCTGAGCTGGATTTATGGTAAACACAACAGGGAAAGTGCTGACTCTAAATTAGATTGTTAAAACACGAAATGCATGACGATCAAGTTAAGAGTGTTTAATTGTCATATGTACCATAAACACAACAATGGAATTCTTACTTGCTGCGACACTAACAGTCCTATAAAGACAATAATCATAGATAGCATAATAAACAGAAAAATAGGAATGGGAGGGAAGGCAGGTTTCTTGAAGCAGAGGGTGGTAGGGGCCTGGAATGTGCTGCCACTGGTGGTGGTGGAGGCAGATACAATAGTGGTGCCTATGAGACTTTTGGATAGGCACATTGATGCACAGTGAATGGAGGAATATGAATCATTAGGGGGAAGAAGCTGTTTTTGAACTGAGTGGTCATGGTGTTCAGACTCCTGTATCATCTTCCCAATGGCAGCAGTGAAATGAGAGCATGGCCAGGGTGGTGTTGGTTATTGACGATGCTGCCTGCCCTTTTGAGGCAGTGCCTCCTATCGATTCCTTCTATGGTGGGGAGGTTAGTATCTATGATGGACTGGGTAGTGTTCACTAATTTTTGTACTCCCTTTTGTTCTTGAGGATTGGAATAAATGAACAAGTTAATCGGATGATGTAATATAGTAAGTCCTTAACCAAATGTGGCCAGTAAAGAAAAAGTTTTGCCTGAACTGTCAAAATCCTTTCCCCTTGTTGCTCAAAGCTCACCCTGATCCACGCAGTGCTTTCTACATCCTTCACCCTTAATGCCTTGTACTTCCTGGGCTGTAGCTGTTGATGGCTGGATATGCATTGCTACAGCTTTTGTTAATTTCTGATAGAAATGTTGTCTGAAGGGTTGTCTTGAACAAAAAGATGGAGATATCAAATACGATAGAACTTTATTTATCCCAGGAGTACAATTGATCTGCCAACAGTCACAATAACACAAGATACATGAAACATGAAATTAAAGTGACGAGTAGAAAGGATTGGGAATGTGCAAAGATAGGGGAAGGGTGGGGGGGGGGGGTGTTAGAGTCAGTCTACCCCACGACAGAAGGGGGAGGAGTTGTATATTTGACTGGAGGGCATAGCTTTAAACTCAGCGGGTGAGGCAGCATCTATGGAAAGAAGGAATAGGTGACATTTTGGGTCGAGACCCTTCTTCAGACTGATATCGGGGTGGGGGGGGGGAAGAAAGGAAGGGGCAGAGACAGTAGGCTGATGGAAGAGCTGGGAAGGGGAGGGGAAGGTGGATAAAGCAAGGATTTGCTGGCTGGATAAACTACCCAAACAAAATATGAGGTGCTGTTCCTCCAATTTGGACTGGGACACTCTGGCAATGGTGGAGGTCCAAGACAGAAAGGTCGGATTCGGAATGGGAGGGGGAGTTGAAGTGCTGAGCCACCGGGAGATCAGGTTGGTTATTGCGAGCAGAGCGGAAGTGTTGGGTGAAGCGATCGCCAAGCCTGCGCTTAGTCTCACCGATGTAGAGAAGTTGACACCTGGAACAAGTGCTTTCTGTAAAGTGACTTAAGTTCATGATGTATATAAATGGTAGTGCAGGCTCAATGAAGCCCATGTTATTATGGAAGTCATTTCATAATATCTCCCAATTATGATGACAACAGAATCACAGGAGGTTCTGTGTGGGGTGAAGGGAAGTGATAGCAGAATGGTGGGACACAGATGAGGGCTTCATCCACGAACAGATGAGAAGACAGGTTTAATGTAGACTGAGAACATCTCCTGAGAGTGGAAAGCCTTATCTTGGGAGGAGACAGAGGAATTAGAAATAATAAAAGGTGTCCTTGCGTGAGTCAGGGTGGGAGGAGGTTCGGTCAAGGTGACTTTGGATATTGGAAGGAAGGGATGCCATTCTTGCCAGAGGCAGATAAATTGGGAATTAAAGATGATGTATTTGCAAGAGAATTAAATATTGAGAGAAATAAGACTCTTACCTTGTCTGAAATTAACATTGCATCCATTTTGTAATTTAATCTGTTCCATACGCGAGATATGTGCATAAAATTTTGTACTATAGACCAGAGAAGACACTTCATTGCCTGTCCGTGTTTTCTTGTTGTTCACAGGGATAAACAGGTTCATCAAGGACATTGAGATGATGATTGGGAGCAAGAGTTGGTTCTTCTGGCTGTGGTGGAGAGTGTGTTGGTTTTTCATCTCTCCAAGCTTGCTGGCAGTAAGGAATTTGCAATATTTATTGGTTTAGAACATAGAAGTTTAGAGCACAGAAACATGTCCTTTGGCCCATAATGGCTGCCACAATATCATTAAACTAATCTCTGCCTGCACATGATCCATATCATTCCATTACTTGTATATTCATGTGCTTATCCAAAAGCCTCTCAAACTCCACTATCATATCTGCCTCCTCAACCATGGTGTTCCATGCACCCACCACACCCTGTGTAAAATAAAACATATCCTCCATATCTCCTTTCAAACTTTCACCCTCTGACAAGAAAGCTCTGTCCTCCAGTCTTTGCCATTTCCATCTGGGGAAAATGTCTGCTCTATCTACGCCTTTCAATTTCTATCAAGTTGCCCCTGTGCTTCTAATGTTCCAGAGTGAACAATCCAAGTTTGTCCAATCTTTCCTTATAGCTAATGCCCTCTAATCCAAGCAGCGTTCTGTTAAACCTCTTCTTCACCCAATCCAAATCCCCAACATCCTTCCTGTAATGGTCGACTAGAACAGCACACAGTACTCCAAATGTGACCTAACCAAAGTTTTATGAAGCTCAAACATAACTTCCTGACTCTTGCACTCGATGCCCCGACTGATGAAAGCAAACATACCACACAGAAAGTATTCAGACCCCTTCACTTTTTCCACATTTTGTTACGTTACAGCCTTATTCTAAAATTGATTAATTTCATTTTTCATCATCAATCTACACACAATACCTCATAATATAAAATGTGTTTAGAAATGTTTGCAAAGAAATTAAAAATAAATAACTGAAATATCATATTTACATAAGTATTCAACAGGATTGTGTCAAGACACAGATCTAGGGAAGGGTATACAACAATTTCTACAGCATTGCATGTCCCAAAGAGCACAGTGGCCTCCGTCATTCTTAAATGGAAGAACTTTGAAACCACCAGGACTCTTCATAGACCTGGCCGCCCGACCAAACTGAGCAATTGGGGGAGGGTCAGGGTGGTGACCAAGAACCCGATGGTCACTCTGACAGAGCTCCAGAGTTTCTCTGTGGAGATGGGAGAAACTTCCAGAAGGACAACTATATCTGCAGCATTCCACCATTCAGGCCTTTATGTTAGAGTGGCCAGATGGAAGCAACTCCTCAGTAAAAGGCACATGACAGCCCACTTGGAGTTTGTCAAAAGGCACCTAAACAAGATTCTTTGCTGAAACCTAGATTTAACTCTTTGGCCTGAATGCTTTACCATTCTATCAATTTGCATTGCCATTTTCAGAGAGCTATGGACTTGGTCCACAAGATATCTCTGTACATCAGTTCTGTTAAATGTCCTGCTATTAACTGTGTACATTCCCTTCCCAAAGTGCAACATCTCACACTTGCATGGATGAACCTCATTTACTGTTTACCCACCGGAATGTATAGCTGATCAATATCCCACTCTATCCATTAACAACCATCTTCACTGTCCACATTCCAATCAATTTTGTGTCATTTACAAACTTGCTCACTAACTTGTCTATATTTTGTCCAAGTCATTTACTACTTATATTTACATACCTTTGCGGATCACCGCTGATCACAGACATCCAGCCAGAATAACACCCTTCCACCAATACCCTCTGACTTCTATTGGTGAACCAGTTCTGAATCTAAATGACCAAATCATTGCATCTTTGGTGGATCCCATGCATCTTAAATTTCTGGATCAGCCAGCAACGAAGGATAAAACGACTTAATAAAATAGATGTGGCCAACTTTTACTGCCCTATCCTCATTTACTGCCCTTCTTGACCCCGATTACCTTTGTCATCTCATCAAAAACCTCAATCAAGTTTGTAAGACATGTAAACTGAAAACAATCCCACCACAGACCAAGTCTCATTAAATGATTTCTTGTTATGTCCAATCATTTGACACAGGTAATATTATTCTGGTCCTTGGCGACATTTTCCATGCCTACATATGGACCTGTTGAGTACCCAGAGTGGGCAACAGCTCTTGGCTGGTTTATACTAATCTTCTGCATCATGTGGATTCCCATTGTTGCCATCCTGAGAGTTGCCCAAGCTAAGGGCACCAACTTGTGCCAGGTAAGGAAGCACTGTTTTATCCCATAAACACTAAGGAAAGGAATTTTAATGAGTTTACCCCAATCACTTGCTGTACAATTGTTGGTAGGTTTAGGTTTCGAGTGCGGAGAAGGTTTATGAGGGCGTTGCCAGGATTCGAGAGGCTGAGCTATAGGGAAAGATTTGGCCAGGCTAGGACTTTATTTGTGGAGTGCAGGAGGCTGTGTGGTAATCACAGAATTGTATAAAATCATGATGGGACTAGATTCAAAAACAAAAAATCAGCAGATGCTGAAAATCAGAAATTAAAAAATAGAAAATGCTCGGCAGGTTGGGAGCATTTGTAGAGGAAAATGGAGATATATTTAAAGTTAATGATCCTTCATGACAATTAGAAAAGTGAGAACACAATTCTGGTCCAAGATACACAGAGAGTGAGGTATGAAGAGAGACATTCAGAATATCTGTTGGAGACGATGGTTTTTATGGGCACATGGAGATGCAGGGCATGGAGGGATATGGTTTACATGCAGGTGGATAGGAGTTGGTCGTGGCATCATGTTTACCACAGACATTGTGGGCTACAGAGCCTGTTCCTGTGCTGTAAAATTCTATGTTGTAAGGTTACACAATGCTCTCATTGCTGTCAAGCGGTAACGATTTCAGGCAAACAGAGAACCCTCCTTTTCCAAAAAGAATGAGCCTTGTTACAGAGAGTAGAATGAGGAAGGCTGACTAAAAATGCATTGTATCACGGTAGAAAGGTTACAAAGGCATCTGTATCTACCTATCACTTCCAGACCGCGTCCCACCCCCACCTCTTAGCTTTCTCCCCACTGCTCCAACAACAATGACTGGTCTGAAGAAGGGTCCCAACTCGAAACATGACCTATCCATGTCTTCCATAGATGCTGCCTGACTCACTGACTTACTCCAGCTCTCTGTGCTTTTTTTATAACAAAATTATGGGTGAAAACTCCATTAAAAGCTTATCATTGGTTAATAAAATGACCTTTGTAAAATGTTTGCGATTTACTTGTTCTGGCTTATTATTGGCAATTTGATATCTTAGACAATAGACAATATACAATAGACAATAGGTGCAGGAGTAGGCCATTCGGCCCTTCGAGCCAGCACCGCCATTCAATGTGATCATGGCTGATCATCCCCAATCAGTACCCCGTTCCTGCCTTCTCCCCATACCCCCTGACTCCACTATCTTTAAGAGCCCTATCTAGCTCTCTCTTGAAAGCATCCAGAGAACCTGCCTCCACCGCCCTCTGAGGCAGAGAATACCACAGACTCACCACTCTCTGTGAGAAAAAGTGTTTCCTCGTCTCCATTCTAAATGGCTTACCCCTTATTCTTAAACTGTGGCCCCTGGTTCTGGACTCCCCCAACATCGGGAACATGTTTCCTGCCTCTAGTGTGTCCAAACCCTTAACAATTTTTGTCATAGCTATTGACGAGTATTTTGAAATAAACATTTAATAAAAACTAGTAGAAACAAGGAACTGCAGATGATAGTTTAACAAAGTGCTGGAGTAACTCAGTGGGTCAGGCAGCATCTCTGGAGAACATGGATACGTCAAAAAAACTAAAATATTGGAAATCTAAAATAAAGACAGAAACTATGGAGCTACACTGCAGGCCTGGTGGCCTCCATGGATTGAGAAATAATGAATATATTCATGTATAGTCTTTGCTTTGACTGGATAGCATGTAAACAAAAAGCTTCCAATGTACCTCGGTACATGTGACATTAATAAACTAAACTAAAACTACATCAGAAGGAGTCAAGAGTATTTAATTGTTCATGTGCTCCAGGAACTGAACAATTAAATTCTTACTTGCTGTGGCTTTACAGCTTTAATGGAACTTAGAAAAATAAGCACAGCAACAGGCCCTTCGGCCCATAATGTCTGTACGGAACATGATACAAAGACCAACTCTTCTCTGCCTGCACATAATCCATATCCATGTGTTCTGCAAAAGTCTCTTCAATGCCAGTATAATGGTGGGATTATAATAGAACAAATTTATTTTCACAGAAACTTTCTGCTGCCTGCAGATCAGCTCCTGATTGGGGTCCGTACTTGGAAAAACACAGAGGAGAAAGATACCAAAACTATCCTCATTCTGCAGATGATCCAAACCAAGTCCAGCTGGTTATCGCATCTGACATATCAACAGTTTAGAGAGGATGTGTACACCAGGACCTCAAGACCTGTAGCTGCTTAGATATCGTACCTTAATATCAGAGAGAGTTCTTCACACCAGCCACCAGCAGTCTGCTGAAATACAAGGTCATCAATTTGGGATAGGTTGGATTGAGGGAGGAAATACTGAACATTAGACTCACCATGATCATTTGTTTATACCACACACAACCGCTGGGGTTAATTAATAGGATTAAAGCCATTGCATAATATGGATTGGTAAATAACAATTCCCATCTACAATAAACAATGCACAAAGTGCTGGAGGAACCCAATGGGTCAAGCAACATCTGTGGAGAACATGGACAGGTGACGTTTCAGGTTGCCTATGCATGTCTCCTATCCATGTTCTCCACAGATGCTGCCTGACTTGCTGAGTTACTCCAGTACCTTGTGTCTAGTTTTGTAAACTATCATCTGTAGTTCCTTGTGTCTACAGTATACAATGGCCAAGTTTCCTTAAATTAGGCACAAAGTATTGTAAGGATCAGAAGCCCTGCTCCACATTGATATTTTTCAGCAATGGCCACCACTTCATCAGATCACTGATCACAAGAGGCAAAGCTGATGCTCAGAGTTTTGACAGCATCAAACATGACTGGTCCCTTTCAAGTCAACTCAGACTTATTCTACCTCTTGCTCTTCTGCACCAATGGGCCAATGGTACTTTGTGGTTATCTGTACCTAAGTGCAGTCAAATTCTTTGTTTGTAAACCTTTCAGTAAAATCATGCGTACAATAATACCCAAGTACAAGAATACAACAATTGTAGTATAAGAATAGTAGATTACACTGAGGTTGTTACAAAGTGTTGTCATGTTCCTGATGACATCTTGTCTCCTTCAATGATCATTCCAGGATCATTCCTTGGGATTATTCTAATATCATCCTTTATTATTGGACTGCTGCCACTCCCTAATTTGCACAGTCTCTGTGTAGAATCTTTTTCCTGGTTTTAGCTATAACGTTGGTTCCTATATGCACTAGAGCATCTAGATTTACATAATCCCTTTACGAAACTGGTTGAAATCAAAACTTCTGATAGAATGGAGAATCTTTGGTTTGCCTTTCACTGTGAATGTTTGCTCATAAGTTGATAAACTTATAAATTAAAGTGGGAATGTTTGCTCATAAGTGTGATAAACTAAACTAAACTATCACTGGAATATCTTGAAACCAATCACTGGAAGTCTCAAAGAGATCTCAGTCCGTACCCGACAGGGAATCTCAGCTGTGCCTTCCTGTCAGATGGTATTGTTCTGTAACCCAACTCCTACAGCTTGAGGGGCAACACTGACCAGAATATGTATCAAATCACAAGAGCTAGTGGCAGGGTATATATCCTGCAGTGAGGGGCACATTGCCTGAATTTCCAACATTTAAATATTCACAATTAAGTGATGGCACACAGAAATGTCCCTACCCAAGGTCCGCTGGAAACACATCAAAGAAAGGATTCTATTTGCCTCTTTGAGGCTCTGTACACATAGGCAAATCTTTATTTACTCGGGACAAAGAGTTCTGATTGATCACAGAGCTGCTCAACCACTCCAAGTTTTTGAGGCAACCCTCCGACAACACAGTTGAATTGTATTGAAATTAAATATTAATTAAATATTTTCTGGAACATGCTGCCAGAATAAGTAGTTGATTAGTAGAGCATACAGTTATAGAGTTATACAGCACAGAAATAGGCCCTTTGGCCCCCATCCCCACGCTGGCCATAATGCCCCATCTACACTAGTTCCACTTGCCCACATTTGGCCCTTACTCCACTAAACCTTTTGTATCTTTGTCTTTTAAACGTTGTTATAGTATCTGGCTCAACTATCTCCTCTGGCAGCTCGATCCATATACGCAACACCCTCTGTGTGAAAATGTTGTCCCTCAGGTTCCTATTAAATCTTGCCTCTCCCACCTTAAACCTATGTGCTCTGGTTCTTGATTCCCCTACTCTGGGGAAAAGACTGTACATTCAGTCTATCTATTCCCCTCATGATTTTATACCCCTCAATGAGATCACCTCTCAGTCTCCTGCACTCCAAGGAATAAAGTCCTAGCCCGCCCTACCTTTCCCGATAGCTCAGACCCTTGTTCTGCCATCATCCTCATAAATCATCTCTGCGCTATTCCCAGCTTAATGACATCTTTCATGTAGTATGGTGACCAAAATTGAACACAATACTCCAAATGTGGCCTCACCAATATCTTGTACAACTGTAACATAACATCCCAACTTCCATACTCAATACCATTAAGCCTTCTTGACCTCCCTTTTCATCTGTGAAGCCCCTTTCAGGGAACTATGTACCTAAATCCCTAGATCCCCTGCTCCACGACACTCCACAGAGCCCTGTCATTCACTGTGAAGATCCTGCCTTCATTTGACTTCCCAAAATGCAACACCTTGTACATTTGCATTAAACTCCATTAACCATTCCTCAGTCCACTTGCCCAGCTGATCAAGATACTGCTGTCATTTTTGTTATGCATCTTCCCTATCCACGATATCACCCACTTTGGTGTCATCTGCAAACTTACTAATCATGCCAAGTACATTCTCATCCAAATTGTTGATATCCACTACATACAGCAATGGGCCCAGCACCGATTGCTGAGGCACACCACTAATCACAGACCTCCAGTTTGAAAAACAACTTTCCACCGTCACCCTCTGCTTCCTTCCATGAGGCAATTCTCTATCCAGTCGACTGGCTCTCCCTACATCACATGTGATCAATCCTTCCAGGGACGTGGGGGCAGGACAAAGTCTGCAAGTTACAGGTGCTTACAGGTAAGGGGGGTTATTGATTGGAAAATGGTTGGACTAAGGCCAGATATGAAAAGACAAATGATGTGAGATAAGGAGAGAAGAAACATGAAATGTGAAGCCAGAGGAAGGAATATTGGTGGAAGAGGATTGGGGGTAGGGGATGGTTAAGGAATAAATGGATGGGCATCCAGGTGGTACATATGGAAGAGAGGGGTAATAGGAGAAATTAAAGAAACTAGAACTGGAGAATATAATGTACTTTTACAGATACTGTGGCTGGGTTTGTGGGATCCTTCTGCTCATAAGCATCTTGTGGCGTCTGGCCGAGCTTTTTCTGGTCTGCTTACATCTCAATCTTCGCTCTGAGAGTAATAAAGGTTATTTCTGAGGAAAATGTTGTGTTGTGTTCATTCCATTCTTTATTTTTGGTCTTGTACCCAAGAGTCCTGGTTCAGTCTTGAGTTCTTGATCCAACAACGGCTGACATGAGTTATGTGGCTCAAATTTGTTCATTTAATTTTGAGATATCACTGGGTCCACACTGATCACCGAGCACCATCCACACTAGTTTATACTATTCCACTTTCTCATCCTCTACATACTAGACACAATTTTACAGAGGGCCAATTAACCTACGAAGCTGCATGTCTTTGGGATGTGGGAGGAAAATGGAGTACATGCTCAGTCACATGGACAGCGTGCAAACTTCACACAGACAGCATCCAACATCAGGATCGAACCCATGTCTCTGGTGCTGTGAGGCAGCGGCTCTATCAGCTGCCTCACTGTGCTGCCCCATACTGTGGAATAACCATTGCACACCATGTGAGCTTTACAGAGTGTGATGTCTTGGGGGGGGGGGGGGGTCAGGACAACTGGTGATGAAGTTCTGACACAGACTTGACATGCATGTGTAGACACACACACACAAAGCACACACACAAATGCTGGATGGCAATCTTAGCAGACGACATTGGTGCAGTTACAGAAACACTTGAAACAAAAGTAAATAAACTCAATGGAAATTTCTCGTCTGGAGGAGAAGCCAGCAACCCCATCTACTCACCCCATCTTAACCAAGTTGGATTCCCTTCAAACGAAAACAGGTTCTGCCTCCTGACCGTGGAAGTCATTATCTGGTGTGGGACGGAAATATTCTGAACTAGAGTCCCAGAGCAAGAGCATGGCGAACAACCCTTTGGATGTAAGTGTTCTGCTCAACAATCTCAGCACAAGTGGATGAATGGTTCATCGCTGTCCATACATGGACACAGGAACATTAGCCTTTTCTAGATTCTCAGGAACTGACTGTCAAATGTCCCCGTCTGAAGATAGAGTGAGTATTTTATCACCACATAAGAATATAGTCACACAAAACTGGGAGTGTTGCAAACGTTCCCGGGGAAATTCCAAATTCAAATGAGCTGTCCCATGCTGCTAAATGATAAGTCTTCCCGCACTGGTTGGAAATGATCCATTCTGCAGGAGCTTCAGTTTGACAGCATCTAATCAGAGTTTTGTTCCCTTGTTCCCAGACTGCTCCTGTAAGTGAAAGTGATGAAAATATGGTGCAAGGCAAATGGTCCCCGAAGACCGACTGCCTGCTCTCAATGATCAGCTGTGCTGTAGGTCTGGGCAACATCTGGCGATTCCCTTACCTGGCGTACAGGAACAGAGGAGGTACTGTAGATGTTCCACAATATAGAGGAAGGCACGGAAAAAATAAAGGGAACTTCAATTACGTATGATGTATTAAATTCAGCGAAGAAGATAATTGCTCGTTATTTAAATAATAATGCTGAGGGTTGCTGAGAGAAAATATGGTGAAAACAAACTCACACTTGCAAGTTCTTTGCAACATAACTATCAATGGGATGTAAAATAGTGATCATGAGATCGTTTACATTTAACTGAAAGTTCACCAACTCATCCAAAAAGTAGAACTTTCCCACTCCCAACAATGCATTGTCCTTTAACTAAAATTATCACAATTTCATTTCCCAGTTTTGTTAATTTTCCTTGAATTTTACTTTATCAAGGAAGTTAATGGGATTGGTATCAGTATAGAACTATTGATTTATTCCATTTGTACAACTTTTATAGTGTAATTGTTGAACATGCATGAACCGAATCTGTCACATATTTACCTGACAGGTTCTTAGATCTTTGGTGTTAGCCGTTTCAGTCTATTTCTGGGCTCAGGGTTTGCAGATTAAAGTCAGACGTGTTTCACTGGCTGCTCATCACTATCCCATGACACGGTTGATGGAAGCCAACTTTATTCAATACTGAATATTCAGAACAGAAACTGCGACAGCGACACCTAGTTATTAATTACGAAAGTCATGACGTAACAAATCATATCAAATGAAAGGGGAGAGTTGATTTTTTTTCTGGTTTTTGGGATAGATGTGATAAAAAATGTTTCTACTTTAATGAAAGAATGTAGAGAAGTGTATTTGGACAAACATTTTACTAGGTAGATACATGGATACGATAGGAAATGTTTAAAGGGATATGGACCAAATGTGGGCAATAGGCTAACTTAGATGGGGCATCTTGCTTGTCATGGACTAGTTGGGCACAGTTGTTTCTGGGTTGTATGACTCTGACAACCTATTCTTATCCTGGTAATACAATAGGGCGGTGTAGTGGCACAGCTGGTAGAACTGCTGCCTCACAGCGCCAGAGACCCAGGATCTGTTCCCCCTGATAACCATATGGGTTCCTTCTGGGTGCTCCAGTTTCCTCCCACATCCCAATGATGCTGCAGGTATGAAGGTTAATTGGCCTCTGTGGAATTGCTCCTAGTGTGTAGGGAGTGGCCCAGAAAGTAGACTAACATAGAACTCATGTGTGTGATCGATGGCCGACATGGACTCGGTGGGTCGAAGAATGGCAGGCAGTGACTAGTGGGGTGCCACAAGGCCAGTTGTTGGGACCCCAGTTATTTACAATATATACTAAGTGGGACCCGTTGGGTCCCAGCATCACACGGGAGGGCTGGTCACCCAACGCAATATTCCACCTCTCCAGCAATTCCAATATTGGTGGCCAGTGGAGGGGGGGGGGAGGGGGCTTTCTGGAGCGCTAGCATGGGTGTTGTGCACTGAAGGGACTGGTTTCCAGAGGGCTAGTACAGACATTGTGGGCCGAATGGATTCTTGGGCTGGTGGCTCAGTCACTCAAACCTATTGTGTTGGCAGCTCACTCACTCACGGCTGGTGGGCTCACAGTTCACTCATGGCTATTCCTTGAAATTCCATTTCAAGCAGGGTGCAAGGGCACCAAATTCAAGTGCAAGGTCACTAAAGACAGCGAGTCATGACCTCTCCCTCCCCCATCCAGCAGAAACTGAGCCACGCCCACACTTCCGGGTTTTATATTCCCGCCCCCCTCCCACCAGAAGGGGAATGGCCTTCATGGTGTGAATGACAGGAGAGAATCTCAACATTTTTTAAACACTAATAACTCTTTTATTTTTCATCGATGGGAAAAATCCTCGGCACCTGTTGAGTGGTGGGGGACTCTGAGTAAGAGAAGCCGTACGTAGTAGCGTTTATACTAAAATCAATATAAAGCGCAAACAGGAAGTGGTCAAGATTAGACTTTTATTTATATTGAAGGGAAGGCAGCTCTAATTAGGCAAGGCAGCTCTAATTAGGCAAGGCAGCTCTAATTAGGCAAGGCAGCTCGCTTTAGCACTTTCAAAACCAAAGGCAAGGCAGCTCACTTTAGCATTTTCAAAACCAAAGGCAAGGCAGCTCGTTTCAGCACTTTCAAAACCAAAGGCAAGGCAGCTCGTTTCAGCACTTTCATAACCAAACGCAAGGCAGATCGCTTTAGCATTTTCAAAACCAAAAGCAAGGCAGCTCGCTTTAGCACTTTTAAAACCAAAGGCCACACAGCTTTAGCACTTTCAAACCAAAACACACTTTTGCATTTTCAAACTACATTTTCAAACCACATTATGGGCACTGACAGGTCAGTAAAACCACTCACAGTTTAGTTGACATGTGTTCAGTGTTATTCACAGCTGAGACTGAGAATTTTGACTTCTCGCTCCCCATCTTGCAGAGAACTGAGGCACCTCCACACTTCTGGGTTTTATAGGCCCTCCAGAAGCGGTGTGGCCTTCAGGAGAGAGAATCTCAACATTTTTTAAACACTAATAACTCTTTTATTTTTCATCGATGGGAAAAGTCCTCGGCACCTGATGAGCGGAGGGGGACTCTGAGTAAGATGGCCAAAAATCACAGCTGTACGTTGTAGTGTTCTTTCTAAAATCAATAAAAATGCAAATGCAAAAATATTGGACTTTTAATTATATAGAAGACAAGGTAGCTCTAAATAGGCAAGGCAGCTCTAATTAGGCAAGGCAGCTCTAGAAACATAGAAACATAGAAAATAGGTGCAGGAGTAGGTCATTCGGTCCTTCGAGCCAGCACCGCCATTCATTGTGATCATTTTATATGTTTCTATAAGATTCCCCCTCATCCTTCTAAACTCCAGTGAATACAAGCCTAGTCTTTTCAATCTTTCCTCATATGAAAGTCCCGCCATTCCAGGGATCAATCTCGTGAACCTACGCTGCACTGCCTCAATCACAATTAATTAATTATTTTAATTACAAAATAGTTTATCTGAAAAAACCTTCTCCCTGGTTTGTTCCTTAACATATTACCATTGGGGAAAAAGGGAGATAAAAGTAATTGAAAATTTAGATTTTGACTGACTAGAACTCAAATAAGATGTGGTGTTTACACTGTTTTCGCAAGTTAGCGGCAATAAGAAAGTAATTTGGAAACAATCTGACCACAAAATGACTTTCCCATTCATAAAAAGCACGTTTCCAAATCAACAGCAGTTCAAAATTTTGATAATATACTCACTGCAACCAGAGGAGGTTCTGTTGAGGGGTCATTCTCTGAGGAACTAATGAAAGACAGTTCTATCTTCGACATTTTTTGAACAATGAGCAACAGTGCTTCAGTTCACGGAGTTATGGCATTCCATTTAACATGATGGAGCTATTGCGTGACTGGCTAAATAGTGAGTTAATAAATGGTGCGCAGGTTCATTAAAAGGTACAATGACGCTTACACATTTCATTTAAATGAGAGTAACACTGTTTACAACCAAGCATGAATGCACCAGCAAATAGAGGCAGAGTAAGGAAGCATGATAGGGTAAAGTAGCAATGTTACAAAATTTTGAGATTTAAAAAATCAAGTCTGCAATTTATCCCATCAGATAAAGCATAAACATAAGTTTAATTTGACACCTAATTCACTTTCATATCTTCAGTATTAAAAAAGTTATGGCCATTTTCATACTCGGAAATTAGCACCTTGTTCCCTATTGCTTTTCCATTGACTTAACACAAAAGCTATGATCAAGGACAGTCAAAAGCCCATAACTTTCTTAAAAATTAAGAGAACTGAATGAAATTTTCAGTTATTATAGATTGAAGCATTCTGAAACAAATATGAAACAATCTTACTTGGATGACCTGAAATTAAAGCATATAATTAGTTAGTTACCCAATTGTAGCTAATTACAAAATTCAATTACTAGATCAAAACATCTATCCATTTCTTAAGAAAAGGTTAACATTTTTTTAAAAAGCCTGTGTCCAAATAACATTCACACAAGAATTCACAATATAACATTATTTTTAAATCTCATTGTCATGAATTTATAGGCCAAATGGAAGGAATTTAGTGTTTAATTCCTGTAAATTAATGGGCATTTAAATCATCTTGCGAGTGGGATTTTGTGGAACGCGCTGGTTTGGAACATTGCGGTTGCAGTGAATTTAAACCTCATATCGGCAGGAAAAATACTGCCGGTTCGTATATTTTCATAATCACATTTTCGCAACGTGAAATTTTGATTAAGGGCAGTTTATATGAAAAAATAAACGGCGTACCTTGCCTTGTCCCCTACGTGAAATCCGTCCCCGTTGTCGGCGTTGACGGCATTTAAAGATGATTTTAATTTTACTCCAACAATTTAATTATCCAGCGCTAATTTTAATAAACTTAATAAAACGGCAGTCAAAGCGATTTTTCTTCATCAACTATTTAGCCTGTTCAAGATCGTTTAGAACAGGCTGCAGAAATATCGCATTTTAAACCCGCCCCCCCTCTCAAAGGCGCCAAAGTCGCGCACACGGCCAGTGACAGAACTGCAGCGCCGCTGAAGGTAAGTTTTGTAACATACCTAGGTAAAGTTTCTTTTTGAATATGCATGAAGCATTCATCACAAGAGAGATGATTTTCCAACCACAAAACTAAAGGTATGTTTTGGTATTGATTACGAGGCATGTATCAGATTCAGATTCAGATTCAGATTCAGATTCAACTTTATTGTCATTGTGCAGTGTACAGTACAGAGACAACGAAATGCAGTTAGCATCTCCCGAGAAGAGCGACATAAATATGAGCAGTAAATAAATAAATCTAATAAATCCTGGTGGGAGGAGTGTCCGGGGGGGGGGGGGTGTGATTGGCAGTCACCGAGGTACAGTGTTGAGTAGTGTAACCGCCGTAGGGAAGAAGCTGTTCCTGGACCTGCTGGTCCGGCAACGGAGAGACCTGTAGCGCCTCCCGGATGGTAGGAGGGTAAACAGTCTGTGGTTGGGGTGAGAGCAGTCCTTGGTGATGCTGAGAGCCCTTCGCAGACAACGCTTGCTTTGGACAGACTCAATGGTGGGGAGTGAGGAACCGGTGATGCGTTGGGCAATTTTCACCACCCTCTGCAGTGCTTTCCGGTCGGAGACAGAGCAGTTGCCATACCATACTGTGATGCAGTTGGTAAGGATGCTCTCGATGGTGCAGCGGTAGAAGTTCACCAGAATCCGAGGAGACAGATGGACCTTCTTTAGTCTCCTCAGGAAGAAGAGACGCTGGTGAGCCTTCTTGACCAGAGTTGAGGTATTGTTGGTCCAAGAGAGGTCATCGGAGATGTTGACCCCCAGGAACCTGAAGCTGGAAACACGTTCCACCTCCCTCCCGTTAATGTGGATGGGGGTGTGCATGCCGCCCCTAGACTTCCTGAAGTCTACAATGAGCTCCTTGGTCTTCTTGGAGTTAAGGGCCAGGTTGTTGTCAGCGCACCATGCTGCTAGGAGCTGGACCAATGTGTATCCATGGCAGGAACTGAATATTCAGATGCATTTGACGTTTAAGGATGACAGACAGATATAAACAAGAGGTGATGAAGCACTCTTCATAAAATTGCAGTATTGAGGAATAATCTTGGCTCAGAAGTTCAACATGTAGAATCAGGTTGAGTGGCGGTAGGAAATAGTATCATTAGTCTCTGGTGTAGATGGCATATAAGGCTTCTAACAATAACAATGCTACAATATAAAAGTGAATAAATCCAGAAATAAAGTAGGTTTAGAGGGAAATGTACTGCTATAATCATAGGGATACCAACCAACATCCAGACTGGACAACAGAAGATACACAAAATGCTGGAGTAACTCAGCAGGTCAGGCAGCATCTCTTCAGACTGATGTCAAGGGAGTGGGCGGTACAGAGATAAAATGTACTTGGACACAGTAAGACAGGTCGGAGAACTGGGAAGGGGGAGGGATGGAGAAAGTGGGAAAGCAATTGCTACTTGAAGTTAGAGAAGTCAATGTTCATACCGCTGGGGTGTAAGCTAACCAAGCGAAATATCAGGTGCTGTTCCTCCAATTTGCACTGCGCCTCACTCTGACAATGGAGGATAGAAAGGTCAGTGTGGGAATGGGAGGGGGAGTTAAGGGGCTGTCCCACTTGGGCGACCTAATTGGCAAGTTTAGGAGAGTTTGAAACAATGACATGTTGAAGACCCCCTTCGACTATGTAGAAGACCCCTTCGACCTCCTTCGACTATGTCGAAGACCTCCTTCGACTATGTTGAAGACCAGCTTCGACTAGCTACGACTAGCTACGACTAACTTCAGGAAAATTGGATGCCGAATAGTGGAGAGTGAAGACGACCTCCTTCGATCTCCTTCTACCTCCCTTCGACTATGATGAAGACCATCTACAACTACCTTCGACTGTCTTTGATTACCTTCGACTACCCTCGATTACCTACGACTAACATGACGACCTACTACGACCTACTACGACTAAACTAAAAAAGTATTGATTTTTTCCATGGCGACCTTTTTACTCGCGGGCATTTTTTAACATATTGAAAAAAACGCCGCGACCTAGCTGACACCTCCAGTACGCGGAGACTACTCTCGAGCATGAAGGAGAGTTACGAAGACCTCCTACGACCTCGTGTCGACCATACTGCGAGTATGAGTTGAGGGCAAACTCGCCAGAACTCGCAGATTAGGTCGCCCAAGTGGGACAGGCCCTTTAAAGTGTTGGACAACCAGGAGATCAGGCAGGTTTAGGCGGACGGAACGGAGGTGTTCGGCGAAACGATCGCTGAGCCTGCGCTTGGTCTCGCCGATATACAGGAGTCCACACCTAGAACAGCAGATACAGTAGATGAGGTTGGAGGAGGTGCAAGTGAACCTCTGCCTCACCTGAAAAGACTGTTGGGGTCTTTCAATAGAGTCGAGGGGGGAGATATAGGGACATGTGTTGCATCTCCTGTGGTTGCAGGGGAAAGTACCTGAGGAGGGGGTGGTTTGGGCGGGAAGGAACGGGTTGACCAGGGAGTTGCGGAGGGAACGGTCTTTGCGGAAAGCGGAAAAGGGTGGAGATGGTAAAATGTGGCTAGTAGTGGGATCCTGTTGTAGGTGGCAAAAATGTCATAAGATTATGTGCTGTATGGGATGGCTGATAGGGTGGAAGGTGAGGACAAGGGGGACTCTGTCCTTGTTCCAAATGAGGGGAGGGGGAGCAAGAGCAGAGCTGTAAGGAGACCCTAGTGAGAGCCTCATCTATAATAGAAGAGGGGAACCCCGTTCCCTAAAGAATGAGGACATCTCCGATGACCTGGTATGGAACACCTCATAATGAGTGCAGATGCGGCGTAGACGGAGTAATTGATAGTAGGGGATAGAGTCTTTACAGGATGCAGGGTGAGAAAGAAGTGTAGTCTAGATGGTATCCGGACGTGGCACCGACAGACAAGAGGCCGAAGCAAAGAAGTCGAAGCCAAAGAACCGAATGGAAATGAGGCCGAAACGCCGATAAACCGAAAGAGTCCGAAGACGAAACGCCTACTAACCGAAAGGATGGGACGCCTAAATGCAAACTAACCAAAAGGACGGGACGCCTAAAAGCCAACGAACCGAAAAGCTGCGTCGCCTAAAAGCAAACTTACCGAATGGCCGCTCTGTCGAAGCGCCACCTACCCGAAAGGCGGCGTCGCCTACAGGCCAAAGGACCGGCTGCCGCTCAACAGAAAAGTCCAATAACGGACATGACGTTGCCGGGGGGCGGGACTTGTCAGTGATTGATCCAGCCCCCGCGTCCATCACGTCACTGTGAAGGCATGAACATTGTCCCACCGGCTGGGTCACTGTGTGACAGCAGTCTCACCAGGCTGGGCCACTGTGTGACAGCAGTCTCACCGGCTGGGTCACTGTGTGACAGCAGTCTCACCGGCTGGGTCACTGTGTGACAGCAGTCTCACCGGCGGGGTCACTGTGTGACAGCAGTCTCACCGGCTGGGTCACTGTGTGACAGCAGCCTCACCGGCTGGGTCCTGTGTGACAGCAGTCTCACCGGCTGGGTCACTGTGTGACAGCGGTCTCACCGGCTGGGTCACTGTGTGACAGCGGTCTCACCGGCTGGGCCACTGTGTGACAGCAGTCTCACCGGCTGGGTCACTGTGTGACAGCAGTCTCACCGGCTGGGTCACTGTGTGACAGCGGTCTCACCGGCTGGGTCACTGTGTGACAGCGGTCTCACCGGCTGGGTCACTGTGTGACAGCAGCCTCACCGGCTGGGTCACTGTGTGACAGCAGTCTCACCGGCTGGGTCACTGTGTGACAGCGGTCTCACCGGCTGGGTCACTGTGTGACAGCGGTCTCACCGGCTGGGTCACTGTGTGAGAGCAGCCTCACCGGCTTGGTCACTGTGTGACAGCAGTCTCACCGGCTGGGTCAATGTGTGACAGCAGTCTCACCGGCTTGGTCACTGTGTCACAGCAGTCTCACCGGCTGGGTCACTGTGTGACAACAGTCTCACCGGCTGGGTCAATGTGTGACAGCAGTCTCACCGGCGGGGTCACTGTGTGACAGCAGTCTCACCAGGCTGGGTCACTGTGTGACAGCAGCCTCACCGGCTGGGTCACTGTGTGACAGCAGCCTCACCGGCTGGGTCACTGTGTGACAGCGGTCTCACCGGCTGGGTCACTGTGTGACAGCGGTCTCACCGGCTGGGCCACTGTGTGACAGCAGTCTCACCGGCTGGGCCACTGTGTGACAGCAGTCTCACCGGCTGGGTCACTGTGTGACAGCGGTCTCACCGGCTGGGTCACTGTGTGACAGCGGTCTCACCGGCTGGGTCACTGTGTGACAGCAGCCTCACCGGCTGGGTCACTGTGTGACAGCAGTCTCACCGGCTGGGTCACTGTGTGGCAGCGGTCTCACCGGCTGGGTCACTGTGTGACAGCGGTCTCACCGGCTGGGTCACTGTGTGACAGCAGCCTCACCGGCTTGGTCACTGTGTGACAGCAGTCTCACCGGCTGGGTCAATGTGTGACAGCAGTCTCACCGGCTTGGTCACTGTGTCACAGCAGTCTCACCGGCTGGGTCACTGTGTGAAAGCAGTCTCACCGGCTGGGTCAATGTGTGACAGCAGTCTCACCGGCGAGGTCACTGTGTGACAGCAGTCTCACCGGCGGGGTCACCGTGTGACAGCAGTCTCACCAGGCTGGGCCACTGTGACAGCAGTCTCACCGGCTGGGTCACTGTGTGACAGCAGTCTCACCGGCTGTGTCACTGTGTGACAGCAGTCTCACCGGCGGGGTCACTGTGTGACAGCAGTCTCACCAGGCAGGGTCACTGTGTGACAGCAGCCTCACCGGCTGGGTCACTGTGTGACAGCAGTCTCACCGGCTGGGTCACTGTGTGACAGCGGTCTCGCCGGCTGGGTCACTGTGTGACAGCGGTCTCACCGGCTGGGCCACTGTGTGACAGCAGTCTCACCGGCTGGGTCACTGTGTGACAGCAGTCTCACCGGCTGGGTCACTGTGTGACAGCGGTCTCACCGGCTGGGTCACTGTGTGACAGCAGTCTCACCGGCTGGGTCACTGTGTGACAGAAGCCTCACCGGCTGGGTCACTGTGTGACAGCAGTCTCACTGGCTGGGCCACTGTGTGACAGCGGTCTCACCGGCTGGGTCACTGTGTGACAGCGGTCTCACCGGCTGGGTCAATGTGTCACAGCAGTCTCACCGGCTGGGTCACTGTGTGACAGCAGTCTCACCGGCTGGGTCAATGTGTGACAGCAGTCTCACCGGCTTGGTCACTGTGTCACAGCAGTCTCACCGGCTGGGTCACTGTGTGACAGCAGTCTCACCGGCTGGGTCAATGTGTGACAGCAGTCTCACCGGCGGGGTCACTGTGTGACAGCAGTCTCACCGGCTGGGTCACAGTGTGACAGCAGTCTCACCGGCTGGGTCACTGTGTGACAGAAGTCTCACCGGCTGGGTCACTGTGTGACAGCAGTCTCACCGGCAGGGTCACTGTGTGACAGCAGTCTCACCGGCAGGGTCACCGTGTGACAGCAGTCTCACCAGGCTGGGCCACTGTGTGACAGCAGTCTCACTGGCTGGGTCACTGTGTGACAGCAGTTTCACCGGCTGGGTCACTGTGTGACAGCAGTCTCACCGGCGGGGTCACTGTGTGACAGCAGTCTCACCAGGCTGGGTCACTGTGTGACAGCAGCCTCACCGGCTGGGTCACTGTGTGACAGCAGTCTCACCGGCTGGGTCACTGTGTGACAGCGGTCTCACCGGCTGGGTCACTGTGTGACAGCGGTCTCACCGGCTGGGCCACTGTGTGACAGCAGTCTCACCGGCTGGGTCACTGTGTGACAGCAGTCTCACCGGCTGGGTCACTGTGTGACAGCAGTCTCACCGGCGGGGTCACTGTGTGACAGCAGTCTCACCAGGCTGGGTCACTGTGTGACAGCAGCCTCACCGGCTGGGTCACTGTGTGACAGCAGTCTCACCGGCTGGGTCACTGTGTGACAGCGGTCTCACCGGCTGGGTCACTGTGTGACAGCGGTCTCACCGGCTGGGCCACTGTGTGACAGCAGTCTCACCGGCTGGGTCACTGTGTGACAGCAGTCTCACCGGCTGGGTCACTGTGTGACAGCGGTCTCACCGGCTGGGTCACTGTGTGACAGCGGTCTCACCGGCGGGGTCACTGTGTGACAGCAGCCTCACCGGCTGGGTCACTGTGTGACAGCAGTCTCACCGGCTGGGTCACTGTGTGACAGCGGTCTCACCGGCTGGGTCACTGTGTGACAGCGGTCTCACCGGCTGGGTCACTGTGTGACAGCAGCCTCACCGGGCAGCATCTCTGGAGAGAAGGAATGGGTGGCGTTTCGGGTCGAGACCTTTCAGACGCACTCTGAAGCAAAGATACTAGAGGATCTTTGCTCTGAAGTATGATCTCGGCACGAAACGTTACCCATTCATTCTCTCCAGAGATGCTGCCTGTTTTGTGCGTGGGAGCTTGGGTGCGTTCCGCAAGCACCGAGACAGTAATAAATAAAACATCTGTCCCCGCGGCCGGGGTGAATCACCCGGTGTGGTTGTCAAAGTCCGGGGGTCAGAGGGGGGTGAATTACCCTGGTGTGGAGGTTGGGGTCGGATGGCGGTGCATCGTGGTCAGAGATTGAGGGACGCTCCCGCGGGTGGAGACGGAGCAGAGAGAGAAGGGGGAGAGAAGGGGAGAGAGAGAAGGGGAAAGAGAGAAGTGGGGAGAGAGAGGGGGAGAGAGAAGGGGGAATGAGAGAAGGGGGAGAGAGAGAAGGGAGGGACAGAGAAGGGAGAGGGGGGAGAGAGGAGGGGAAGAGAGAGGAGGAGAGAGAGAAGAGTGGAGAGAGAGGAGGAGGAAGAGAAGAGTGGAGAGAGGAGAGAGGAGAGAGAGAAGGGAGAGAGAGAAGGGAGAGAGAAGAGGGGAGAGAGAAGGGAGAGAGAGGAGGGGAGAGAGAAGGGAGAGAGAGAAGGGGGAGAGCAGAGGGGAGAGAGAAGGGGGAGACGGGAGCATTGGGTTCATTTTCCCACACAAGCCAGAGGTGACTGGGCAATCCGAACCCAAGCACCAAGTTGAAAGCTGGCCAAGGTGTGCATCCCTTGGGACAGCCCCCACTCTGCCACGGCCACCCTCCACGGGCTGCGGGTCGGGTGGAGCGGGGATGTGGGACAATGTTCATGCCTTCACAGTGATGTGATGGACGCGGGGGTCTGGACCAATCGCTGACAAGTCCCGCCCCCCGGCAATGTCATGTCCGTTATTGGACGTTTCTGTTGAGCGGCAGTCGGTTCGTTGGCCTGTAGGCGACGCCGCCTTTCGGTTAGGTGGCGTTTCAGCAGAGCGGCCATTCGGTAAGTTTGCTTTTAGGCTATGCAGCTTTTTGGTTCGTTGGCATTTAGGCCCTTTTGGTTAGTTTGCATTTACGCGTCCCATCCTTTCGGTTAGTAGGCGTTTCGCCTTCGTAATCTTTCGGTTTATCGGCGTTTCGGCCTCGTTTCCATTCAGTTCTTTGGCTTCGACTTCTTTGCTTCGGCCTCTCGTCCATCGGCGCCATGTTCGCACACAAGTCTAGATAGCTATGGGAGTCAGTGGGTTTATAATAGATGTCAGTCGATAGTCTCTCCTGTGATGGAGAAGGAGAGATCTAGAAACGGTAGGGAGATGGTCCAAGTGAATTTGAGTGCAGGATGGAAATTAGTCGTGAAGTTAATGAAGTCAGTGAGTTCTGCATGGGTGCAGTCATCAATGTAGCAGAGGTAGAGTTCGGAGATAGGGCCAGTGTAGGCCGGGAACAGTGATTGTCCGACATACCCTCCAAAGAGGCAGGCATAGCTGAGGCCCATGCGAGTGCCCATAGCTATGCCTTGGATTTGGAGGAAGTGGAAGGATTCGAAGTAGAAGTTGTTAAGTGTAAAGACCAGCTCTTCTAGGCGGAGGAGAGTGTTAGTAGATGGAATTTGGCTGGTTCTGCAGTCGAGGAAGAAACAGAGGGCCTTAAGACCTTCCTTGCGGGGAATGGAAGTGTAGAGTGACTGGACATCCATAGATGAGTTAGTGGGGTGGCCTGGAAAATGGAAGTCATTGAAACCTATAAACTGCACAAATGAACTTATGAGGACAAATCCCTTGGTAATATGTTAAGGAACAAACCAGGGAGAAGGTTATTTCAGATAAACTATATTGTAATTAAAATAATTAATTAATGATCTGACAGGCAATCCTCTTGGAAAAAGTGATCATAAATTCAATTTGAGGCTGAGTAATTATTGTACTCAATTTTCAGAAAGGCAATTGCAATGGTAAAAAGTTAAAGTTGTCACGAGTGGACCAGAAAGTAAAGAGCATAACAATAATACAAATGGTGGAAGATATTTAGGGAAATATTTCATTAACTCAGCAAAGCTCTACTCCAATGAGGACGAAAGGCTCAGTGAAAATGATGCACCATCTAGTTAGCTAATGTAGTCACGGATGGTATCCAGTGCTTTGCTGTACACAAAGAGATGGCAGTATACACGATTATCAAACATACGTGCCAAGTGTTTGGAAAACAAAATATCGATGTTTAACCGTTGCACGCTGTACCAGCAAACATTATCACAAAAAAAAACAATGGTATCAAATTGAAAGGAAAGACATGCAATGTTGTGAAGATTTGTGATAGGCCATGAGATTGAGATGTTTTTTTTAGAAACCAGCATCATCTAGTGGTGTCTGTAAACAGAAATACATTCCCAGTGCTCAGAAAACAATGTGCATCCATGTTGAAGTTGTACTCTCCAGAGGCTGAGTTGGAATTGTGCCTGTGGTGACAGTGTGAGCTGGCTGTTAAGATCTTAATGTTCATTTTTAATGTTGAAGCAAAAGTGTATGCTTAACTCAAACTCCTGAATTCAGGTTTCACAGACAATTACCTTGATTGATTACAATACCATCAAATCCTTTTCAATAGGCCTGTCAGTTAGTGAATTCACTAAATGTGAAAAGCTTCTGTTTGAAATTTATAATAAAAGAACACACCCTGCAATGTGTAACTGGAAGAAGTCACTTTGTATTACATTATCTTCAATCTTTACTGAGATGTTTGTGAGTACCTTTACAGATGTATGTTGTTTGAAGATGACAATCAGATATGATGGAGATAAATAAATAGGTTTCCGTGGTCATGAGTCCATGTCGTAGGAGCAGAACTAGGCCATTCGGCCCATCAAGTCTACTCCGCCTTTCAATCATGGTTGATCTATCTTTCCCTTTCAACCCCATTTTCCTGCCTTCTCCTCATAACCCTTGACACCCTCACCAATCAAGTATCTGTCAATCTCCGCCTTAAAAATAACTTGCCCTCTGTGGCAATGAATACCACAGATTTACCACCCTTTCACTAAAGAAATTCCTCATCTTTCTAAAAGTACATCTTTTTATTCTGAGGTTTACCCTCTATTGTACTCTCCCACTAGTAGAAGCATCCTATCCACATCCATTCTATCAGGGCCTTTCACTATTTGGTAAATTTCAATGAAGTACCGTCTCATCCTTCTAAACTCCAGCAAGGACAGGCCCAGCGCCGTCAAACGCTCATCATATGTTAACCCAGTCATCTTCGGGATCGTTCTTGTAAACTTCTTCTGGACTCCAATGCCAGGACATCCTTCTTTAGATATGGGGCCCAAAACTGCTCACAATACTCCAAATGCAGTCAGACCAAATGCAGGCCTTATAAAGCCTCAGCATTACATCCCTGTCTTGATATTCTAGTCCTCACAAAATAAATGCTAATATTACATTTGCTTTCCTTATTCCCGATTCAACTTGCAAATTAATATTTTGTGAATCCTGCACCAGCATTCCCAAGTCCCTTTTCACCAATTTCTGAATCCTCTCCCCATTTAGAAAATGTCTGCACCTTTATTCCTACTATCAAAATGCATGACTCCACACTTTGCCTCAGTGTGTTCCATCTGCCACTTCTTTGCCCAATCTCTCAACCTGTCCAAGTTCTTCTGCAAAGTCCTTGCTTTCTCTACACTACATGCTACTCTACCCATCTTCATTTCATATGCAAACTTGGCTACAGAACCTTCAATCCCCTCATCCAAATCAGAGATATACAACACGAATAGTAGTAGCCCCAACACCGATCCTTGCCCCTGCTAGTCACCGGCAGCCAACCTGAACTAGACCCATTTTATCCCACCCTTTGCCTCCTGCCATTCAGACAGCCTTCTCTCCATGCTAGTAGTATCTTCCCTCTGACACCATGGACTCTCATCTTTTTAGCAGCCTCACTTGCAGCACCTTATTAAAGACCTTCTGAAAATCCAGGTAAACAACATCCACTGATTTTTCTTTGTCTACCCTAGTATTTAAAAAATTCTAACAGATTTGTCTGGCAAGAAGTCCCTTTTCTCAAAACCATGCTGACTTTGGCCTATTTTATCTTGTGCTTCCATTACTTGGACACCTCATCCTTTATAATGGACTCTAAAGTCTTACCAACCACTGAAGTCATGTTAACTGGCCTATGGTTTCCCCTTTTTCACACCCTTCTTAAACAGGGAAGTAACATTTGCAATTTTCTAGTCCTCTGGAACCGCTCCTGACTAATGATTCTTGAAAGATCACCACTAAGGCCTCCACTATCCCTAAAGCCACCTCTTTCAGAACCATGGGTTGTAGCCCATCTGGTCCAGATGACTTATCCACCTCCAGCCCTTTCAACTTCCCAAGCACCATCTCCTTAGTAATAGCCACTCCACTAACCAGGGGTCACTGTTTAAGAATAAGGGGCAGGCCGTTTAGGACTGAGATGAGGACAAACATTTTCACCCAGAGAGTTGTGAATCCGTGAAGTTCTCTGCCGCAGAAGGCAGTGGAGGCCAATTCACTGGATGTTTTGAAGATAGAGTTAGATTTAGCTCTTAGGGCTAATGGAATCAAGGGAAAAAAGCAGGAACAGGGTACTGTGATCATATTGAATGGCGGTGCTGGCTCGAAGGGCCGAATGGCCTACTCCTGCACCTATTTTCTATGTTTCTAACCTTTACCCAATGGTACTTTACTTGTCACATGTAACGAGGTACAGTGGAATTCATTATTACATGGAGTTCAATACGTATCACTATAAATAGCACTTGGATACATCTTAGATAAACATCTCAGATCCAGTACAAGTGTATATACACAAGTACAAGTAGCCCCTGACTCTTGAATTTCAGGTACGTTGCTGGCAGGCACGTGCCGTCGGGGTAGGCAAGGTAGGCAGTGCCTACCCTGACTAAAATTATAAAATGGTAATTATTAAATATAAAACCGCCCAGGAGCGGTTGGAGCGGCTGGTGCAGCGTCCGGGCGGTAAGTTTAAAAACGGAGCGCGGGGCTTTGTTCCACAGAGGCCCAGGAGCGGCTGGTGCAGTGTTGCCAACTCTGCAACGTTTCATCACACTTCAAAAGAAGTGGTCTAGAGGAAGCCGCTGATTGGTGGAAGTGGACTAGAGGAAGCAGCTGATTGGGAGTAACCCCAGGTTTTGTATTTCTGCTTTCTGTTCGTACTTTTTAGTTAAGGGTTCAGTGAGTTAAGGGTACAGTGAGTTAAGGGTTCAGTGAGTTAATGGTACAGTGAGTTAAGGGTACAGTGAGTTAAGGGTTCAGTGAGTTAAGGGTACAGTGAGTTAAGGGTTCAGTGAGTTAATGGTACAGTGAGTTAAGGGTACAGTGAGTTAAGGGTTCAGTGAGTTAAGGGTACAGTGAGTTAAGGGTTCAGTGAGTTAAGGGTACAGTGAGTTAAGGGTACAGTGAGTTAAGGGTACAGTGAGTTAAGGGTACAGTGAGTTAAGGGTACAGTGAGTTAAGGGTTCAGTGAGTTAAGGGTACAGTGAGTTAAGGGTACAGTGAGTTAAGGGTACAGTGAGTTAAGGGTACAGTGAGTTAAGGGTACAGTGAGTTAAGGGTACAGTGAGTTAAGGGTACAGTGAGTTAAGGGTACAGTGAGTTAAGGGTACAGTGAGTTAAGGGTACAGTGAGTTAAGGGTACAGTGAGTTAAGGGTTCAGTGAGTTAAGGGTACAGTGAGTTAAGGGTACAGTGAGTTAAGGGTACAGTGAGTTAAGGGTACAGTGAGTTAAGGGTACAGTGAGTTAAGGGTACAGAGAGTTAAGGGTACAGTGAGTTAAGGGTACAGTGAGTTAAGGGTACAGTGAGTTAAGGGTACAGTGAGTTAAGGGTACAGTGAGTTAAGGGTACAGTGAGTTAAGGGTACAGTGAGTTAAGGGTACAGTGAGTTAAGGGTACAGTGAGTTAAGGGTACAGTGAGTTAAGGGTACAGTGAGTTAAGGGTACAGTGAGTTAAGGGTTCAGTGAGTTAAGGGTACAGTGAGTTAAGGGTACAATGAGTTAAGGGTACAATGAGTTAAGGGTTCAGTGAGTTAAGGGTACAGTGAGTTAAAGGTACCGTGAGTTAAGGGTTCTGTGAGTTAAGGGTACAGTGAGTTAAGGGTACAGTGCTTTCTAGTAAAGGTACAGTTTAAAGGATTAAGATTTTATAGTGGGAGTGAGTTGATTTAATTTGGTGTTAAGCCATGTCAGTAGAGATCGGCCCCGTGGATTGCTCATCCTGCAACATGTGGGAGATCAGGGATATTGTCGGTGTCCCTGGTGACTACGTGTGCAGGAAGTGTGTCCAGCTGCAGCTCCTGGCAGGCTGCATTGAACGGTTGGAGCTGAGGTTGGAATCATACTGGAGCATCCACGATGCTGAGAAAGTCGTGAATAGCACGTACAGTGAGTTGGTCACACCGCAGGTGAAAGTTAAGCGGACAGAAAGGGAACGGGTGGCCACTAGCCAGCGTAGCAGTAGGCAGGTAGTGCAGGTGTCCCCTGCGGTCATCTCCCTCCTAAACAGATATACCATTTTGGATACTGTTGGGGGAGATGGCTCATCAGGGGTCAGCAGCAGCCAAGTTCATGGCACCACGAGTGGCTCTGCAGCACAGGAGGGGAGGTAAAAGAGTGGAAGGGCTATAGTAATAGGGGATTCAATTATAAGGGGAATATATAGGCGTTTCTGCGGCCGCAAACGAGACTCGAGGATGGTATGTTGCCTCCCTGGTGCAAGGGTCAGGGATGTCTCTGAGCGGCTGCAGAACATTCTGGAGGGGGAGGGTCAACAACCAGTTGTCTCGGTGCACATTGGCACCAACGATATAGGTAAAAAACGGGATGAGATCCTACAAGGTGAATTTAGTAAGCTAGGGGATAAACTTAAAAGTAGGACCTCAAAGGTAATACTCTCTGGATTACTACCAGTGCCACGTGCTAGTCAGAGTAGAAATAGGAAGATATTTCAGATGAATACGTGCCTTGAAAAAGGATGGTAGAAGCAATAGGTAGCAAGGTGAAAAGTAAAAGTGGCAGGCAGACAAATCCAGGGCAAAAATCAAAAAGGGGTAAGAGTGTTGTAAAAACAAGCCTGAAGGCTTTGTGTCTCAATGCAAGGAGCATTCGTAATAAGGTGGATGAGTTGAACGTGCAGATAGCAATTAATGATTATGATATAGTTGGGATCACGGAGACATGGCTCCAGGGTGACCAAGGCTGGGAGCTGAACATCCAGGGATATTCAATATTCAGGAGGGATAGACAGAAAGGAAAAGGAGGTGGGGTAGCTTTGCTGGTTAGAGAGGAGATTAACACAATAGAAAGGAAGGACATTAGCTTGGAGGATGAGGAACCGATATGGGTAGAGCTGCGAAACAATAAGGGGCAGAAAACGCTAGTGGGAGTTGTGTACAGGCCACGTAACAGTAGTAGTGGAGTTGGGGATGGCATCAAACAGGAAATTAGAAATGCGTGCAACAAAGGTAAAACAGTTATAATGGGTGACTTCAATCTACATATAGATTGGGTGAATCAAATTGGCAGGGGTGCTGAGGAAGAGGATTTCTTGGAATGTATGCGGGATAGTTTTCTAAACCAACATGTAGAGGAATCAACGAGAGAGCAGGCTATTCTAGACTGGGTATTGAGTAATGAGGAAGGGTTAGTTAGCAGTCTTGTTGTGCGTGGCCCATTGGGCAAGAGTGACCATAATATGGTTGCGTTCTTCATTAGGATGGAGAGTGACATAGTTAATTCAGAAACAAGGGTTCTGAACTTAAAGAAAGGTAACTTTGAGGGTATGAGATGTGAATTGGCCAAGATAGACTGGCAATCGATTCTTAAAGGGTTGACGGTGGATATGCAATGGAAGGCATTTAAAGAACGCATGGTTGAACTACAACAATTGTTCATCCCAGTTTGGCAAAAGAATAAATCAGGCAAAGGTAGTGCATCCGTGGTTAACAAGGGAAATCAGCGATAGTATCAAAACAAAAGATGAAGCTTACAAATTAGCCAGAAAAAGCAGTCTACCAGAGGACTGGGAGAAATTAAGTCCAGCAGAGGAGAACAAAGGGTTTAATTAGGAAAGGGAAAATAGATTATGAAAGAAAACTGGCAGGGAACATAAAAACTGACTGCAAAAGCTTTTATAGATATGTGAAGAGAAAAAGATTAGTTAAAACAAATGTGGGTCCCTTGCAGTCAGAAACAGGTGAATTGATCATGGGGAACAAGGACATGGCAGACCAATTGAATAACTACTTTGGTTCTGTCTTCACTAAGGAAGACATAAATAATTTGCCGGAAATAGCAGGGGACCAGGGGTCAAATGATATGGAGGAGCTGAGTGAAATCCATGTTAGTCGGGAAGTGGTGTTAGGTAAATTGAATGGATTAAAGGCCGATAAATCCCCAGGGCCAGATAGGCTGCATCCCAGAGTGCTTAAGGAAGTAGCCCCGGAAATAATGGATGCATTAGTGATAATTTTTCAAAACTGTTTAGATTCTGGAGTAGTTCCTGAGGATTGGAGGGTAGCTAATGTAACCCCACTTTAAAAAAAAAGGAGGGAGAGAGAAAACAGGGAATTACAGACCAGTTAGTCTAACATCGGTAGTGGGGCAACTGCTAGTGTCAGTTATTAAAGATGGGATAGCATCATTTGGAAAGTGGTGAAATCATTGGACAAAGTCAGCATGGATTTATGAAAGGTAAATCATGTCTGACGAACCTTATAGAATTTTTTGAGGATGTAACTAGTAGAGTGGATAAGGGAGAACCAGTCGATGTGTTATATCTGGGCTTTCAGAAGGCTTTCGACAAGGTCCCACATAAGAGATTAGTATGCAAACTCAATGCACATGGTATTGGGGGTTCAGTATTGATGTTGATATAGAACTGGCTGGCAGACAGGAAACAAAGAGTAGGAGAAACGGGTCCTTTTCAGAATGGCAGGCAGTGAATAGGGGTACCGCAAGGCTCAGTGCTGGGACCCCAGCTATTTACAATATATATTCATGATTTGGACGAGGGAATTGAATGCAACATCTCAAAGTTTGCGGATGACACGAAGCTGGGGGGCAGTCTTAGCTGTGAGGAGGATGCTAGGAGGCTGCAAGGTGACTTGGATAGGTTGGGTGAGTGGGCAAATGCATGGCAGATGCAGTATAATGTGGATAAATGTGAGGTTATCCACTTTGGTGGCAAGAACAGGAAGTAGACTATTATCTGAATGGTGGCCGATTAGGAAAAGGGGAGATGCAACGAGACCTGGGTGTCATGGTACACCAGTCATTGAAAGTAGGCATGCAGGTGCAGCAGGCAGTGAAAAAAGTGAATGGTATGTTAGCATTCATAGCAAAAGGATTTGTGTATAGGAGCAGAGAGGTTCTACTGCAGTTGTACAGGGCCTTGGTGAGACCACACCTGGAGTTTTGCGTACAGTTTTGGTCTCCTAATCTGAGGAAAGGTATTCTTGCCATAGAGGGAGTATAGAGAAGATTCACCACTGATTCCTGGGATGGCAGGACTTTCATATGAAGAAAGACTGGATAGACTCGGCTTGTACTCACTAGAATGTTGAAGATTGAGGGGGGATCTTATAGAACGTACAAAATTCTTAAGGGGTTGGCCAGGCTAGATGCAGGAAGATTGTTCCCGATGTTGGGGAAGTCCAGAACAAGGGGTCACAGTTTAAGGATAAGGGGGAAGTCTTTTAAGACCGAGTTGAGAAAAAAAAAATTCACACAGAGAGTGGTGAATCTGGAATTCTCTGCCACAGAAGGTGGTTGAGGCCAGTTCATTGGCTATATTTAAGAGGGAGTTAGATGTGGCCCTTGTAGTTAAAGGGATCAGGGGATATGGAGAGAAGGCAGGTACAGGATACTGAGTTGGATAATCAGCCATGATCATATTGAATGGCGGTGAAGGCTTGAAGTGCCGAATGGCCTACTCCTGCACCTATTTTCTATGTTTATATGAATCTACTTGTCTGAACAGTTCAAATGTTTTCACCCATCAACAGCAACAGTATTGGATATCATGTCAAAGAATCAAAGAGTCATAGACATAGGCTCTTCGGCCCAAAGTGCCCACATCGGCTATACTGGCCCCACCTGCCTTTGTTTGGTCCATATCCCTCCAAACTTGTCCTATCCATGTACCTGTCTAACTGTTTCTTAAACATTGGGATGGTCCCAGCCTCAACCAACTCCTACGGCAGCTTGTTCCATACACCTACCACCCTTTGTGTGGAAAAGTAACGTGTAGGAAGGAACTGCAGATGCTTGTTAAACACCGTTCTACCAATCATTTCACTGGTTTCAGTCTGTTCGCGTCACATAGAAACATAGAAATATAGAAAATAGGTGCAGGAGGAGGCCATTCGACCCTTCGAGCCTGCACCGCCATTCATTGTGATCATGGTTGATCGTCCCCAATCAATAACCCGTGCCTGCCTTCTCCCCATATCTCTTGATTCCACTAGTCCCTAGAGCTCTATCTAACTCTCTCTTAAATCCATCCAGTGACTTGGCCTCCACTGCCCTCTGTGGCAGGGAATTCCACAAATTCACAACACTCTGGGTGAAAAAGTGTTTTCTCACCTCAGTCTTAAATGGCTTCCCCTTTATTCTAAGACTGTAGCCCCTGGTTCTGGACTCGCCCAACATTGGGAACATTTTTTGTGAAACAGCAAGTGTTGTGGTGAGTGGGTGCACACACTGCCACGCCACTTCGCCCAGTGGAATCTGTTCACGGACTCGCCAGCCGCCTGTCACTTCACCGGCGAGGAAGAGACCGTGTTCCATGTGTACATGGAGTGTGAGAGGTTGCAGCCCCTGTTCAACTATCTGAAGAGGCTGCTTCTCACGTTTTGGCTACATTTTAGCCCCTAGCTCCTGATATTTGGGCACCCGGTACAGAGGGGGCAGGTTCGAGAGGGAGTGAATCATACTGATTGTAGGGGTGGGTGAGGGGGGGTGGGGGATGGAGGGAGTGAAATCTGGGAGAGAGGAGCTGCAGGACAAAGCATGGCCAGTTATAGGTGAACACCGGTGAGGTGGTTATTTGACAGGCTAATTGTTGGACAAAGGCCAGGGATGCGGGTGTGAGCCAGGGGGGATGATGCGAGGTCAGCCACGTTCCAAGGGAAGGGGCCCTGGTTCTAGACTCACCCAACATCGGGAACATGTTTCCTGCCTCTAACGTGTCCAAGCCCTTAACAATCTTTTATGTTTCAATGAGATACCCTCTCATCCTTCTAAACTCCAGTGTGTACAAGCCCAGCTGCTCCATTCTTTCAGCAAATGACAGTCCCGCCAACCCGGGAATTAATCTTGTAAATCTACGCTGCACTCCCTCAATGGCAAGAATGTCCTTCCTCAAATTAGGGGACCAAAACTGCACACAATACTCCAGGTGTGGTCTCACTAGCCACTAGGGCTGTACAACTGCAGAAGGACCTCTTTGCTCCCAAATTCGATTCCTCTTGTTATAACATGCCATTCGCTTTCTTCACTGCCTGCTGTACCTGCATGCTTACATTCATAGACTGATGTACAAGGACCCCCAGATCCCTTTGTACTTCCCCTTTTCCCAACTTGACGCCATTTAGATAGTAATCTGCCTTCCTGTTTTCGCTAGCACAGTGGATAATCTCACATTTGCCAACCACTTCTCTATCCATGTCAGCACTCTACCCCAAATACCATGTGCCCTAATTTTGCCCACTAATCTCCTATGTGGGACCTTATCAAATGCTTTCTGAAAGTCCAGGTATACTACATACACTGGCTCTCCCTTGTCCATTTTCCTGGTTATATCTTCAAAAAATTCCAGAAGATTATTCAAACATGATTTCCCCTTCGCAAATCCATGCTGACTTGGACCGCTCCTGTTACTGCTATCCAAATGTTCGGCTATCTCATCTTTTATAATTGACTCCAGCATCTTCCCCACCACCGATGTCAGGCTAACTGGTCTATAATTCGCTGTTTTCTCTCTCCCGCCTTTCTTAAAAAGTATGATAACATTAGCTACCCTCCAATCCACAGGTACTGATCCTCAGTCTATCGAACATTGGAAAATTATCACCAATGCATCCACGATTTTTAGAGCCATTTCCTTAAGTACCCTGGGATGCAGACCATCAGGCCCTTGGGATTTATCAGCCTTCAGTCCCATCAGTCTATCCAACACCATTTCCTGCCTAATGTGGATTTCCTTCAGGTCCTCTGTCACCCCTGATCGTCTGGCCACTACTATGTCAGGAAGATTGTTTGTGTCCTCCTTAGTGAAGACAGATCCAAAGTACCTGTTCAACTCATCTGCCATTTCCTTGTTCCCCATAATAAATTCACCTTTTTCGGTCTTCAAGGGTCCAACTTTGGTCTTAACTAATTTTTTCCTCTTCACATACCTAAAGAAGCTTTTACTATCCTGCTTTATATTCTTGGCTAGCTTACCTTCGTACCTCATCTTTTCTCCCCGTATTGTCTTTTTAGTTATCTTCTGTTGTTCTTTAAACATTACCCAATCCTCTTGCCTCCCGCTCATCTTTGCTATGTTGTACTTATTCGCTTTAATTTTTATACAGTCCCTGACGACCCTTGTCAGCCATGGTCGTCCCTTTCTCCCCTTGGAATCTTTCTTCCTCCTAGGAATGAAATGATCCTGCACCTTCTGTATTATTCCTAGAAACACCTGCCATTTTTGTTCCACTGTCATCCCTGCTAGTGTATCTTTCCAGTCAACTTTGGCCAGCTCCTCCCTCATGGCCCCATAGTCCCCTTTATTCAACTGCAACACTGACACCTCCGATCTACTCTTCTCCCTCTCCAATTGTAGATTAAACCTGACCTTGTTATGGTCACTGCCTCCTAATGGCTCATTAACCCCGAGGTCCTATATCAAATCTGCTTCATTACATAACACTAAATCCAGAATTTCCTTCTCCCTGGTAGGCTCCAATACAAGCTGTTCTAAGAATCCATCATGAAGGCACTCTACAAATTCCCTTTCTTGGGGTCCAGTACCAACCTGATTTTCCCAGTCTACCTGCATGTTGAAATCTCCCATAACAACCACAGCATTACATTTACTACATGCCAATTTTAACTCCTGATTCAACTTGCGCCCTATGTCCAGGCTACTGTTTGGGGGCCTGTAGATTAGTTCCATTAGGGTCTTTTTACATTTACAATTCCTTAGTTCTACCCATACTGACTCCACATCTCCTGTTTCAATGTTACCCTTTGTAAGGGACTGAATTTCATTCCTCACCAACAGGGCAACCCCACCCCTCTGCCCACCTGTCTGTCTTTTTGATAGGATGTATACCCTTGAATATTAATTTCCGAGCCCTGGCCCTCTTGCAGCCATGTCTCAGTAATTCCCACAACATCATACTTGCCAGTTTCTAAATGAGCCTCAAGCTCGTCCACTTTATTCCTTATACTTCGCGCATTCAGATACAGCACTTTGACCTCCGTATTCACTTCCCCCCTCGCACCGCTCGCAATTGTCCCTGACCTTACTCTGTTGTCCATTCTCCAGCTTTCCTTCCCTTTCATTCGAGAATCTTTTGTAATTCTTCCTGCAGCCACTTCCCCTTCAACTCCATCTTTATACTCCCAACTTATCAAACCCTCCTCCTCACTATTTAGTTTAAACCCACAAGTGTAGCCCGAGCAAACCTGCCTGCCAGAATGTCGGTTCCCTTCCAGTTAAGGTGTAACCCGTCCCTTTTGTACATGTCACCCCTACCTCAGAAGAGATCCCAGTTGTCTATAAATCTAAATCCTTGCTCCCTGCTCCAGCCCCTCAGCCACACAAGGGAAGGGGGGGGGGGGAAGAGGGGGAAAGAAGGGGGTGAATTAAATTCATCCGCCTCCAGAATCACACCCGGGGACCTGGTGATGGGGCAGCAGGGACAGGGCGGCAGGTTTACAAAGAGCTTCCACAGATAAATTGGACAGGAAACCATTGAGTATGATGCCAATGAGGACTTTATTGCTTTACTCTCCCAGTACAAGAGAAACCCAATATTTAGAGTAATCATTGCGAATACAACATCAACTGGCTTAACAATGACGGTGCGGCGCCTCTGCGTGGATGCAGTTTTGGTCCACTTGTCCACTGGTACACTTGTTCACTGTATCCTGATGGATAATATTGCAAGTGTCTCTGCAGGTCACTTGTTGCTGTGGTAGCCTGGTTACATCCGGGCCCCACCACTGCATCACATTTCACGTCTCCTTATTTTATTTACTTTTTTCCACTCATATTTTCCGTTATTATTCAGATTTTTTGGTACGGTTAACATCTAAATTAAATGTCACTATATAATTCTTATTTGCTGAAATGAGCGCTGTACTAATAGATCATGCTTCTGTTACCGCTCTGCTAAAGGATCAGACTATTTCTGTGCTAACTTGTGTAAAATGATTAAATCTGCTGTGTGACATTAGATTATAACACAATTAGTTCTAAACTACACTGCAATGCTACAATGCTTCCCGGCAGCTCGATTCGGGTGCAATCATCTGTTATGTTGTTCTTGCGCTGCTGCGTTATGCTGCGAATACCTCACTACTATTAAGTAACATTTTGGTTGGCATCTGCCTTCAGATTCGAATTTCCGTACATTCGTGGATTAATCTTCGAATATCTTGATACTATTAGAATTTACTGCACTGGATATGGGGAGAAGGCAGGAATGGGGTACTGATTGTGGATGATCATAGAAACATTGAAAATAGGTGCAGGAGTAGGCCATTCGGCCCTTCGAACCTGCACCGCCATTCAATATGATCATGGCTGATCATCCAACTCAGTATCCTGTACCTGCCTTCTCTCCATACCCCCTGATCCCTTTAGCCACAAGGGCCACATTTAACTCCCTCTTAAATATAGCCAATGAACTGGCCTCAACTACCTTCTGTGGCAGAGAATTCCACAGATTCACCACTCTCTGTGTGAAAAATGTTTTTCTCATCTCGGTCCTAAAAGACTTCCCCCTTATCCTTAAACTGTGACCCCTTGTTCTGGACATCCCCAACATCGGGAACAATCTTCCTGCATCTAGCCTGTCCAACCACTTAAGAATTTTGTAAGTTTCTATAAGATCACCCCTCAATCTTCTAAATTCTAGCGAGTACAAGCCGAATCTATCCAGTCTTTCTTCATATGAAAGTCCTGCCATCCCAGGAATCAGTCATGATCACATTGAATGGCTCAAAGGGCCGAATGGCCTACTCCTCACATATTGTCTATTGTCTCCGTCGTGTGAATTTTATTGCCTTTATCTCTATGCAATTAGATCAAAGTTTATTCGACTTCCAAGAGATTACACCTCAGTAAGATTTGCCCTGTCACGCCAACACAATTCCCTCCACACCGCTGAGCTCGGTTTAACATGTTCCCAAACATGCGGTCTGGGGGCCGGAAGCAGCCGAGTAGAAGATTGTTCCCTGCTCGCTCCGGAGACTCCGCCGTGGCCGTTGAGGTCCAGTCAGCGACTCGACTGTACAAACCCGCCCGACTGTACAAAGCTGAATGGTTTCATTAGTTAACTTCTTTAACCACCCTCCGTCTTTGATCGATAGCTTCTCTGTCAGTAAGTGTAAACTGACCGGACTGTGTTCAATAAAGTCACCTGCAGTTAATAACAGAGGTTGTTGCAAAAGCTCATCAGGTTATGTAGCGTCTGTGGAGGGGAAATTCTCTCTGCTCCTCTTTCACGGGGACTGGCGGCCCTGAGTGGATTTTTGCCTGTTATTTTGTATTGTTGATCTCCAGCTCCGGACACAAGTGGGAAATAACATTTGGGGAGAAAATTGGAGGAAGTTTCACAGAAATTAAAAAATTAATGTCTGGCAAAATAACGGTGAAAGGGGCTGTGCTGTTTGTGAAATGGTGAAAACTTTACAATCCATAATTAGATGTTCATCGGATGAAAAACTCAGACTGTGACCGAATCTCTGGCACCGTGGGGTTTCAATAAATATTTCATGTAAATTCTGTCATTGAACAGATTTTAAAAACAATCATCGTTCACTGTATTTTTAATGAGTGAACTGCTCCCGGCGTGTTATAATTTGGGACAAATCTGTACATAAACTGGACTGCCAGTAACCTTTAGAATTTGTGAAGAACAGGCTCGGTAATCTGAGGTTAACGCGCAGAGTTCATTGGAGATGGAGAATAACTTGCTTCCACTCGGGTTCTGTTGTTTACGCGGTGGCTGATGAGATCGATGTGGGTCCCGCGGACTGTACCTCAGGTGACGCTTGATGGGCTGGGCAGGTGGCTAGTTTGTGAGGTGGCCACTCCTGTATTTCACTTGGCCTCCAGGTTCTCAGTAGCATCCCGAATTATCGCCACTTTCATCAGTCACGGGCCAGGAATTCCAGAGAATCAGTGACTGTTTTAAAGTTTTAAACAAGGAGGGTTTGAGAACATTATAAAATGTTTGCTCTGTCTCTGAGGAGCTCGTCCGAGGTGATACGGCTCAGTGTAGAGTGGCTGCTTCAGAGGTTTTGTGTCAGGTGACTAGTCTAAAGAAGTTTCTCGACCACAAACGTCAGCCATTCCTTCTCTCAGAGGTGCCACCTGTCCCGCTGAGTTACTCCAGCATTTTGCGTTTATGTCAGGTGACTAAATGTTATTGTTCTCTATGCAGGAGAGGTGGGTTGGGGCAGGTCATTAATATTGGTGACTAATATTGGATTGGACACCTGCAAATATTACTCTCACATTTAAGAGAGGACAAAATGTGAACACAGGTCACCTGACTCAACACCTGTCTTTGGCAAGATGTTGGAGTCTATAGTCAAGAAATAAATATTCATCCAGGAGAAGTTAGTTTAGTTTAGTTTAGTTTAGAGAGCGCGTGGAAACAGGCGCTTCGGCCCATTGATTCCGCGCAGACCATCGATCACCCCGTACACGATCATTATCCTACCCACACTGGGGACAATTTTACATTCCTTACCTAAGCCAATTAATCTTCGAATGACCACACATTTGGAGTGTGGAGGATCCCGGAGCTCCGGAGAAAACCCACGCAGCTGAAGGAGCTGAATGTAACTTTCTATTTTCATGAATGATCTGGAGGAGAGCGCAGTGTACAAGGTATCCAGGTTGGCCAAGGACGCGAGAGATACCTGGAATGGCAGGGGGTGATGGGAATATTTGGACTCCGCAAAATTATGTAGATAGGTTGAGTGAGTGAGCAAAGCATTTCGAAAATGGAGTTTAACGCAGGAAATTGTGAGGCCATACATTTTGATAGGAGGAATCTAAAGTCGGATGTGATCTAAATGGAGAAAGTTTGTAGATAAAGGAGGCACATAAATATTAAGATGTTTGTATCCATGACGTACAAGTGTCTAGTGGGTCGGTGAAACAAGAGGTTAAGAATGCTAACGGCATGTTGGCTTTTATTACAATGGGGTTGGAGTTTAGAAATAGGGAAATGCTGTCATCATTGTAACTAGAATATCTGGAATGTTGTGCATGGTTTTAGTTGGCCAATTGTACAGAACAGGACAACACACTCAGCCCACTGGGATCAGAAGATCATCTTCTCGTGTAAGACTGAAGAAGTTAGATCTGTATTCTTTGGAGACTGGAAGAAGGGGTCGTCTTTTTGAAACATTCGAGACCCTTGGAGGTTTGACTAGATGATGATATGGTTTCATTGGTGAGAGCTTGTTGAACGCGGTGGCAACGTCACACTGAGTCTCCCCGGGAGAGTTATCTTCTGTTCTCCGGCGGGTTTGTGCGCTTGAGGTGTTTGCAGTGAATTGGTTGCGAAGATTACAGCAGTGGCAACAGCTTTTAAAATAATTCATCAGCTGTGAAATAATTTGGAACTTAATGAAAATGTGAAAGATGATATTTATTTTCCATTCGCGCATCCACGATGACTTGCAGCAACTCAGTAGCGGATTCTTTACTGCGGATGACTCGGATCAGTGTCAAATGCAACTTTCACCACTCTCTGGGCATTCTCCACAAGTTCATCCAGTACGTCGGGTCAGCATATTGTAAATTATTCCAAATGATAATACTGCCCCGAAGATGGAGCGTATGATTGGTGATGTGTCAAGGGCCTCCTCCGCCACACAACTGGACCGCACCAACAATTGTTTCACAAACTCGTTATTTATTTCACCCACCAGAGGGGTTCTCACTTTTGCTTTCAGAAATTGCACAGATTTCTTTGCGATATTGGCCAGTCTCTGAAGGGAGGCATCATCCAGGCCGAGACTTTTGCGGAAACCCATTACTGCGGTGACTATTATCCCGAGGTTAACGACGCCAGCCAATCCGGGAACAGGCACCGCTCCCACTGCTCCTGAGGCTGTTGCCAACATCCAGATATGTTTCTTCAACTGGGCTCGTTTCTGCTCCACAATCTTCACTGTTGTGCTTGGAAGTGACATCAATAAAACATCTTTTTTTTATTTCGGCGAGATTATTTAAAAGCGTTTCGTTTAACTGAGGAAAATCAAACTCATTTAAGGGAAAGTTTGATATCAGGAAAATAATGGGTTTTGAAATCCCCTCTGCCGTCAAACCGTGATTATGTTTTGTTTCACCTCAGCAAGTTCCATCATTCTGTCAAAATCTATACCCTGCTTTTCCAAAGCATTGAGGTCATTATCAATTTAACTTCGTACGACGTAGAACTTCTTCCCCAAGCTTTTAATCTCCTCGATGACCTTTGCATCGTTTTTAGTGAATCGATTATGTGAGATAATTATGAAAAAACTCGTATGTAGTAAATCCCATTTTGCTCACGTAATCCTTCATTGGAAACATTGTTGTTCCAACTCCCGGCAGGTTCCAGAAGCAAACATTAGGGAAGATGTGAATATTTGTATGGAGTTCGCTCCATTGTGGTATCCCTGATCCCGACTTTAGCTGCACCCTCATCGCAGCCCCGCAGATCCCTCATGGTGTTGATGAAGGTGGATTTCCCTGCACCCGAATTTCCTGTCACAGCGATGTTAAGCTCTGCATTTTCTATATCGTTCAATTTCTTCATGATCTGTGTCGCAAACTTGCTCAGCCCACATGCTCATATGTAGTCTTCAGTTCATTGATTTCTTGCTGGCTGAAGTACAATACAATACAATACAATATTTATTCATTGTCATTTGAACCTCAAATGAGGCTCAAACGAAACTCTCTATCTTCAGCCATACAAAAAGAAACAATTTCTACAAGACACACAAACAATTCAATTCACACAAACATCCATCACAGTGAATCTCCTCCTCACTCTGATGGAAGGCAGTCTTTTTCTCTCCCCTGTGTTCCATTTTTTTTCTCCCGATGTTAAAGCCCCCAGGCGGGCGATGATAAGTCCCACGGCCGTTAAGGCTGCGCCGGGCGATGTGTGGCCCTGCTCCAGGTCTTAATGTCTCAACGGGGAGCCCCCGGCGGGCGCCGGCATGTCCCGCGGCCGTTAAACCGCGCCGGGCGATGTACGACCCCGCTCCGGGTCGTTCCAACCCCGCGACACGGGCGGGAGAAGTTGTGTTGCGGGAGCTACGAAAAGCGGTCTACCACCAGGGACCCGCGAGCTCCCGATGTCACCGTCCACCGGACCTGCGGCTGGAGCCTCCGAGCTCGGGAGTCGGGCCCAGCAGCGAGCCACCACCGCTCCCCATGCTCCGAGATCGGCCAGCCCCACGATGGTGAGTAGTCCGCAGGCGACTGGAGCCCCGAGGTCGTTCTGGCTGGAGGCCTCTCCACGGTACTAGGCCCCAACAACAACGGAGACCTGACAGGAAAAAGGTCGCGTCTCCCGTGCAGGGACGGGATTTTAAAGACCCCCGCCCCCCACAGATACACAGTTAAAAGCAATATAAAAAGAACACAACAAACTACATTCAACTGGACAAAAAAATTAAAATGACAGACAGGCTGCAGGGGCCGCTGCAACGTGGGCCGTGCCGCCAACCGGATCCAGGCAGATTCTGAAGACGAAGCCATCGTATCTCTGCGGAAATAAATGTACATATTGTATTTTTAATACATCTCCAAGGTTCAAAGGGCCAAATGGCCTACTCCTGCACCTATTGTCTATTGTCAAATGTGTATTTCATGAGACACAGAAGCAAAATCGCAGTCACATGTTTGTGATCAAAGTGTTAATATTGGCCAAATTGGAGATGTTATAAAATGGAGGATCTTTGCATTTGCAAGGCCTGCTTGGCCTCTTTCGGTGAAAAGTTGCAAGCTGCGAGCTGGCTCCACGGAGTCTGGTCCCTAGATGGGAATTAAGGATAAGGTAAGGTCCAGATGTCTCTTCCTTTGTTAAAATTCATGAGGACTTTTGCAGAGGAGCTCAGAGGTGTTGCAAATCAGGATTTGTCAGATTGGTCAGGATTGGTCAGATAGGTAGGAGTTGTAAATTAGCAATGTTACAACATTTTGAGATTTAAAAAATAAAGTCTGTAATTTATCCCATCAGATAAAGCATAAAAAGAAGTTTAATTTGACACCTAATTCGCTTTCATATCTTCAGTATTAAACAAGTTATGGTCATTTTCATACTCGGAAATTAGCATCTTGTTCCCTTTTGCTTTTCCATTAACAACACAAAAGCTGTGATCGAGGACAGTCAAAAGCCCATAACTTTCTTAAAAATTAAGAGAACTGAAAGAAATGTTCAGCTATTATAGATTAAAGCATTCTGAAACAAATATGAAACAATCTTACTTAGATGACATGAAATTAAAGCATATAATTAGTTAGTTACCTAATTGTAGCTAATTACAAAATCCAATTACTAGATCTAAACATCTATCAATTTCTTAAGAATAGATTAACATTTTTAAATAGCCTAAGTGTCCCAATAACATTCACACAAGAATTCACAATATAACATAATTTTTAAATCTCATTGTCATGGATTTACAGGCCAAATTGAAGGAATTTAATGTTTAACACCTGTAAATTAATGGGCATTTAAATCATCGGGTTTTCTGGAACGCGATCATTTGGAACGTTGATTTGCGGTGAATTTAACCCCGAATTGGCATGAAAAATTCTGCCGTTAGTTCGGGGAAAACAATTACCATTTCGCATTAAAAAATGTGAATTAAAGGCTTCTTAAGAAGCACTTTTATACAAAAAAATAAACTGCTTTTGTTTACCTGTCCCATGTGTGAAATCTGTCCCCGTTGTCGGCGTTGACGGCTTTCGAAGCTGATTTTAAAATAACTCCAGCGCTGACATTGTCGATCGAATAAAAATAAAAAATTCACAAAACGCCTGTAGGAACGATTTTTCAGCAAAAGGTTGCACTCCAACGAAATATTAACCAGGACAAGGTAGGAGAAACCCGCGTTTTAACCCCGCCCCCCCCCTTAAAGGCGCCAAAATCGCGCACACGGCCAGTGGCAGAATTACAGCGCCGCTGAAGGTAAGTATTGTAACATACCTATGTAAATACTGTTAATTATGTTGCAGAGTGTTGGAGCTGTTATCTTATGATTGGTTAACGTGTGAAGCCTTGTTCAGACTGTTTACAATTACCTGGAGAAATGTTTCTCTACTTATGTAAACTATGCCAACTGAGTTCCTGCTAGAACTTTCTGAAGAAACAATGTAATGGGGTACTTTGTGATTGGGTTAGGGAACTGTCAATAACTGTATAATGTAATCGATATTTGTGATTGCTTTGTAAGGGGCTGCCACCCAAATTTAGTTTTGTGCCACAGGGTCCGATGACCTATAGAAGAGTGAACCCCATGAGGATTGGAGCTGATCTTCTGGAGGCACACTTGGGACCGTGTTACGCTCTGGAGGTGTCTGCTTGCACGAGGCTGAAGGGCTTGAACGAGCAGAGACAAGAATCGGACCCGCGGTGGATAGGTATCGTATAGGAAGTTTGTTATTGTTAGGAAGAATAAAGAATAGTTGATCCAGTGCTTGACTCGGTGTTTTACGGAACTAGACTAAGGGGGGTAAGTGGTAGGAGCATAATTACAAAAGCAGAGAGCACTGGAACTGAATGTCCCACTTCACAGAAATAGCGGGATGCACTGGGCTGAAGGTTTTCCGGGAACGTCGGAGAGAAGCAGCAGTCAGAAGCAGCGAGAGCTAGTATTGGCTGGAAGTAGGTGAGTCAGAGGGAAAGAAGATTTAAAAAGAGCGCCAAAGGTCCAGGTTTGAGTAATTTACTAATTAGCCCTAAAGTAGTTGATTAGGTAACAGATAACGAAGTGCAGCTGTAGCGGAGCGGCCTTGTTGAGGTGAAGTGCCTTGAGAGGTAAAGTGTGAGTGTTTGGCTCGAGAGTCTTCGGCGAGGATGCTGAGGAAAGGAGGCTACACTTGTTCAAAATTTGTGATTTTTGTCCACTGAAGAAATGGCAGGCATTTTGGTGCAATGTGTTTCCTGTAGGATGTGGGAAGTCAGGGACACTGCTGATGCTTCTGGAAACTACACCTGCAGAAATTGTGTCCAGGTGCAGCTCCTGAACGAACGTGTTGAGGAACTGGAGAAACAGCTGGATGACCTCGGGGCCATCCAGGAAGACAAGAGTTTCATGGACAGGACCTACAGTGAGGTTGCCACGCCAAGGGTACAGGAAGAGTGAAGGTGGGTGATTGTGAGAAAGGGGAATAAACGTGGAGTGCAAGAAACACCGATGGCTGTGACTAATGAAAACAGGTACACCCTCTTGGGAGCTATCGAGGGAGACGACACTTCCAGTCCGAGCGGCGGACAGGTCGGTGGCTCCAATCCTATCGATGGGACTCAACTGGCAAGACCGACGTCGGGCAGAGCTATAGTAGTGGGTGACTCCATTGCCCCAGGTGCGTAAAGGAGATTCTGTGGTGGCAGGCGAGACTCGCAGATGGTTCATGATGTCTCTGACCGACTTCAGAACATCCTCGAGAGGGACGTTCTGGCAGGCAGGCTTGCCAGTGCTACACGTGTGTTCAAACTAAATAGATGGGGGGGGGGAGGGGTTGACAAATTGGAAGTATAAAGATGGAGTTAAAGGGGAAGTGAGTACAGGAAAAGTTACAAAAGTCTCCCAAATTAATGAGAAGGAAAGTTTGAGAGGGGATAAGAGAGTAAGATCAGGGCCAATAGTAACCGGTGTGAGAGGGGAGGTGGATACCAAAGTTAAAATGTTATATATGAATGCGCGAAGTATAAGAAATAAAGTGGATGAGCTTGAGTCTCAGTTAGATATTGGCAAGTATGATGTTGTGGGAATTACAGAGACATGGCTGCAAGAGATCCAGGGCTGGGAACTGAATATTCAGGGGTATATGGCCTATCAAAAAGACAGACAGGTGGGCAGAGGGGGTGGGGTACCTCTGTTGGTAAGGAATGAAATTCAGTGCCTTGCGAGGGGTGACATAGAATCAGGAAATGTAGGGTCAGTATGGATAGAACAGAGGAATTGTAAGGATAAAAAGACCCTAATGGAAGTTATCTACAAGCCCCCAAACTGTAGCCCGGATATAGGATGCAAGTTGCATCAGGAGTTAAAATTGGCATGTCGCAAAGGTAATACTGTGGTTGTTATGTGAGATTTCAACATGCAGGTAGACTGGGAAAATCAGGTTGGTACTGCACCCCAAGAAAGGGAGTTTGTGGAGTGCCTCCATGATGGATTCTTCGAGCAGCTTATACTGGAGCCTACCAGGGAGAAGGTAATTCTGGATTTGGTGTTGTGTAATGAACTGGAATTCAAGGTAAAGGAGCCATTAAGAGGTAGTGACCATAATATGACACGTTTTCATCTACAATTTGAGAGGGAGAAGGGAAAATTGGAAGTGTCAGTATTACAGTTGAGCAAAGTGGACTATGGAGGCACGTGTGCGTTTATGTATGTGTGTGTGTGTGTGTGTGATTGTGCGTGTGTGTGTGTGTTTGTGTAAAGTGTATGTGTGTGTGTGTGTGTGTGTGTGTGTATGTGTGTTTGTGTAAAGTGTGTGTGTGTGAGTGCGTTTGTGTATGTGTGTGTGTGTGTGTGTGTGTGTGTATGTGTGTTTGTGTAAAGTGAGTGTGTGTGTTTGTGGTCACTGGCAATGGACTGAATACATCGCGGGAGGAGGGGCCAATCGTCCACATAAACTGCGACCCCGGATTGGAAACGAAACTGCAGCCGAGAAAACAAATATTATCGAGAAAGGGAGGGTGTTTCCTGTATACACGAGCAAGGTTTTAACAAGATAAAGAGAGAGAGACACACACACGCACGCACGCACACACACACACACACACACACACACACACACACACACACACACACACACCACACACACACACACACACACACACACACACACACACACACACACACACACACACACACACACACACACACACATATATATATTTAAGTGGAGGCCATTTAAGACAGGTGAGAAAAAATGTTTTCACGCAGAGAGTTGCGAATTTGTGGAATTCCCTGCCACAGAGGGCAGTGGAGGCCAAATCACTGGATGGATTTAAAAGAGAGTTAGATCGAGCTCTAGGGGCTAGTGGAGTCAATGGATATGGGGAGAAGGTAGGCACGGGTTATTGAATGGGGACGATCAGCCATGATCGCAATGAATGGCAGTGCTGGCTGGAAGGGCCGAATGGCCTCCTCCTGCACCTATTTTCTATGTTTCTATGGGTTCCCCTTATCTTTTTCTGTTCATCACTGGCCTTCCTTCAATCCTCACCCCCTCTCCCACCACCAACTTCTATCAACCTATCAGTCGCCTTAGTCCTGCCCCCAATCCTCATCCAGCCGCCTCCCTCCAATCACAATCAGAGTGAAGAAGGGTCCCGACCCGAAACGCCACCTGTCCCCCAGAGATGCTGCCTGACCCATTGAGTTACTCCAGCGCTGTGCTTGAGGTGAGGGAGGAGAGGTGGAGAAGTAACATTGTGTGATGTATCTGGACATACCTAGAGCTGGCATTTTCCATTCTCCTTCTCTGTTAGTCCTTGTCTCGCCTGTGTGATGATCCAGTGGTCCCAGCACTGCCCAGGGGGAGAGGACTGGGCACCGGGGCTCCTCCTTCAGTTGTGTGTGTTCTCCTAGAGGAAAGCAGAGAGGTTGCTGGTGGTTCGTTCTGTAGCAGAGGTGTAAGTAAGGCAGCAAAGTATATCCCTCTTAATCAATATACATCATTGGCCCAACTGGTCCGTGCCAACACAATGCCACATGTTCACAATTGGCCCATAGCTCTATTAACCTTTCCGATCCATGCCTCTGTCCAAATGTATTTTAGATGCTGTTATAGTACCTGCTTCAATTAGTTCACCTGGTAATTCGTTGCACATACCAGCCACCCTCTGAGTAAAACAGTTAAGTTCAGTGTAGAGATACAGCGTGGAAACTGGCCCTTCGGCCCACCGGGTCCCCGTCGACCAGCGATCCCCGCACACCAACACTATCCCACACTCACTGGGGACATTTTTATATTTACCAAGCCAATTAACCTATAAACCTGTACGTCTTTGTAGTGTGGGAGGAAATTGAAGATCTCGGAGATGGCGGGGAGAACGTACAAACATCATACAGAGAGCACTCGTAATTGGGATCGAACCCGGGTCTCCGGCGCTGCATTCGCTGTAAGGCAGCAACTCTATCGCTGCGCCACCGTGACCGCACCTCATGTTCCAATTAAATCTTTCCTCCCTCACTTTAACCCTAAGCCTCCACCATGGGTAAGAAACTGTGGATTCACCCTCAATTTCCCTCATTATGTTATACGCGTCTTTCAGATCACCCCTCATCCTCCTGCGCACCAAGGAATAGTCTTAGCCTGCCCAACCTCTCCCTAGAGCTCAATTCTTCGAGCCCTGGAAACATTCCCGTAAATCAAATCAGCGGTCTTTCCAGCTTAATTCGGTTCGATTCAGTTTAGTTTATTGTCACGTGTACCGAGGTACAGTGAAAAGCTTTTGTTGCGTGCTATCCAGTCAGCGGAAAGACAATACATGATTTCAATTGAGCCATTTACAGTGTATAGATAAACGATAAGGGAATAATGTCCACTATAATATAAAGCCAGTAAAGTCTGATCAAAGATAGTCCAATGGTCCCGTGTCATGTGTGAGGTAGACAGTAAAGACAAAGACACAGTCTCCGGGAAACACCTATCCTTTATCGGACAGCATTTGCTTTTGCTGCTGCAGGTTAATTTCCACTCGAACGTCGCAGTTCATGTGGAACAAAAGACGGGAATATCGCAGTTACAAACGTGTCCAAATTGTGTCCCCCCTGATGTATTCAGCCCACCTCACACTCACACACACTCACACACACACACACACTTCACACTCACACACACACACACTTCACACTCACACACACTTACAGACACACACACACGTCACACACACGCACACTCAGACACACATACATTTCACACACTCACACACACACACTCACACACACACACACACACACACACACACTCACACACACACACACACACACTCACAGACTAACACACATACACACACAACTGCTGCCCTGGTCGATCAAACACAGTGAACACGATTCCACGCTGTACTTTTGCCAACTCTCACTTCAATTCATCCCGTTAATGAAAACCAAGTGCACTGGAGATCTGAAATAAAAATACCATCAAACGCTGGAAACGTTCAGCAGCCCAGGCAGCCAATGGATCCTCGAGCTGAAGCACTTCACTCAGATTTGATAACTTAGAGATAGACACAAAAAGCTGGAGTAACTCAGCGGGACAGGCAGCATCTCTGGAGAGAGATAACTCAGAAACAGATAACTGATTCTCTCCGTGGCTGCTGCCTGTCTCACTGAGTGTTTTGAACAGTTTCCAGTGCCGCTGCTCCGATTCTGCTCCTTACCTACATCGGTTCAGGAGGAGACTCCGTCAGTGAACGTCCGCTGTGATCGCTACTCCAGTCCGCTGTGTGTCTGGACTTTCCCTCTCCCCGTGTCAAGTCATTGGATGGATTGCTGCACGTTATCCAATAAGGCTCAAGATGTGTGTGAGCTCACTTGTTGCCGAGTGACTTTACTCTTTACCCGGGAGCTGTGAAGCTAAAGACAGTGCGCAAACATAGACTGCTAGGGGACAGTTATACAATGGTATATATTGGTTGGATTTGAGGTGATTAGCTACAGGGTGAGGCTGCACGACATGGATTGTTTTCTCCGGAATTTTGGATGTTGAGAGGAGACCTGATAAAATTATGAGTGGCATAGACACTGAGGAACATTTACGCTGCATGGGAATGTCAAATACTAGAGGGCATAGCTTAAAGGTGAATGAGAAGGTGAAAGTTTAAAGGAGACGTGTAGGGCAAGATCTTTTATACAGAACGTGGTAAATGTGTAGACCATGCTGCCAGGGGTGGTGATTGGTGTAGATAATAGCAGTGAGACATTTAGATAGGCATGTGGATATCAGGGAGAGAAGGGAGATGAAATATTTGAAGAGGAATAAGTGTTGGTCTTGGCAACATAATTGGCCAAAGGGCCTGTTCTCGTGCTGTACTGTTCTCTGTTCTATGCTGTAAGACTACACTGTCTCAAGAAATCCCAGAACATCATAAAGGACATTTCCCACCCCGGACACTCCCTATTTGAACTGTTGACGTCAGGCAGACGGTACAGATCAATGAGGACAAGGACAGACTCAAAAACAGTTTTTATCCCACAGCAATAACTACACTTAATGTAGCCACCAAATGAGCGCAGGTGCGCTACACACCAAAGGGATTGTGAAACCGACAGAAGAATGTATGGTCGTGTGTTTGTTTATGCTTGTTTTTTTCATGTTATTTATTTTAGTTGTTTACTTTAGATATTTCTCTTTTACGTATCGTTAGCTTTTAGATAATGTGTGAATGGTGCACTGACTGGTTGGCATTTTTAATTTCGTTGTACATGTTTACATGTTATAATGACAATAAAGAATTTCATTCATTCATTTCATTAAGAACTGTTTTCACTGACTGGTGACTCTCAGGATGCGGCAACCTGCTTGGTTGCCAGGAGGTGGTGCTGTGTAGCAGTGGTGGGTTGGTACAATGGTCAATGGCCAACCAGATATTTGGTGTGATCCCCGGTCTTTCATACCTTTCAGTGAAAGCGTGTCTACTGCACCTCCACCCTTGTATTGTATACACCTTGCTCCAGGAGTGAAAGTCAGATTCAGATGAGTTTATTGTCAAATATACATGGGATAATGATATTACTATTATTTGTGAAGCTTATGGAGTAACCAACAAATAGTGCAAACTGAAACAGTACAAAAAATACTCAAGTGCAATAACTGAGTGAGGTAGAGCTGCACAAAACACAGAGTGTTGGAGTAACTCAGTGGGTCAGGCAGCATCTGTGCAGGGAATGGACATGTGATATTTTCGGTCAGGACTTCGACAAAGGGTCTCGACCCAAAATGTTACCCATTCCTTCTCTCTGGAGATGCTGCTTGATCCGCTGAGTTACTCCAGATTTTTGTGTGTCTCTCTTCTTCAGACTGATGGATAGCTGGCAGAATGCTGGAAAAGAGAGGTGGGGACAGGACGAAGCCTGGCAGATCAGGTAGGTCTGCTGTATCTCCACCAGGGGCGCCATATGATGGCAGCCTCTGCCTACAATCTGTCTGTTTTTCCATCTATTTAGTTATTTTTAGTCTAAAAAGTATGTGTTGGTTTCCTAGTATTTTTATGTGGGGGAGGTGGGTAGGGTCATGGGAAAACTGTTTCTCAGTCACTTACTGGCAAGGATGCGACTATTCTCCGAGTCGCATCTTTGCCCCCCCCCCCCCCCGCCCCTCGCGGCCTACCAACTGGATTGGCGCGGCCTTTCCTGCCGAAGACCGGACCAGAGCTTCAGCAGCGGCGCAGCATTGGATTCACCGCGGAGCGGTCGATGCCTTACCTGGATCGCCATTTGAAGCTCCGGAGTGTTGGGCCCGCTGTTTCAACATCGTGGAGCTGTGGTTTGCGGAGCTCAGCCACGGGCGGCGCTGACTTCAACATCGTGGAGTCCTGGGATCCCTTTGCCGAGGGCCGCCAACGTGAATCTCTGCCCAGCTCGGCCATTGGATTTCGGAAGCCGCGGTCTCCGGTAGGAAGTGGCCGCTTTGGAAGTGCAAGCCGCTGAGGGTGTTCTTCCGTTCCGATGTCGGAGTTCCATCACCCCGGCGAGAGGGCCTGAACATCGGGCCGCCCGAGGCAACGACTGCGGAGGGCTCTGCAAGCCCCGCCCATGGGTGAACATCAAAGAACATCAAAGAGGAGGATGAGTGAACTTTGGGCCTTCCCTCACAGTGGGAAACTTTGATTCCGCTGTGTGGGGATGTTTATGTTATCGTGTTCTGTGTTCGTTTTTATTCGTATGGTTGTATGGCGACCCCAAATTTCACTGCACCAATTGGTACATGTGACAATAAAAGTCTCTTGTCTTGTGTTGTCTCTATCTTTAAGTATTTCTGTATCAACTGTTCTATACTTTGACAGTGAGAATAACACTGCTGACATAAGCAGCTCAAAGTTCACAGACATCCTGTAGAAACTGCATCCTTCAACATCTTTTAGCTCCTGCTCAGGAATTGTGGTAAATCGCTATTTTGCTGCAACTCGTCCCCAACAAATGCTGCAATTATTTATTTTTCTTCCTGGTTGGGCAGGCTAGGATTTTATTTCCCAGAGTGCAGAAGTTGGGAGGTCATGTTGCAGTTGTGTTAAAGACGTTGGCGGGACCGCATTTAGAATATTGTGTTCAGTTCTGGGCATCATGTTATAGGGAAGATATTGTCAAGCTTGAAAGAGTCCAGAGAAGATTTACGAGGATGTTGCCAGAACTAATGTGTCTGAGCTGCAGGGAGAGGTTGAGTAGGCTAGGTCTCTATTCCTTGGAGTGCAGGAGGATGAGGGGTGATCTTATAGAGTATTATAAAATCATGAGAGGAATAGATCGAGTGGATGCACAGAATCTCTTACCCAGAATAGGGAAATCGAGGACCAGAGAACATAGGTTCCAGGTGAAGGGGAAAAGATTTAATAGGAATCTGATGGGTAACTTTTTCACACAGAGGGTGGTGGGTGTATGGAACAAGCTGCCAGAGGAGGTAGTTGAGGCTGGGACAATCCTAA
>CM075983.1:1823943-1899907 GCA_038087875.1 Malacoraja senta | reverse complement strand
GCAGGGAGGAGGGAGAGAGAGGCCTGGTTGGGAGAGAGGCGGGGGGGGGGGGGGAGAGAGAGAGTCCGGGGGGGGGGGAGAGGCCAGGGCGAACAGAGAGACCGGGAGGAGGGTGAAGAGAGTTTGTGGGGGGCAGAGAGTCCAGGGGGGAGAGCCCAGGGGGAGAGAGAGAGAGCCCAGAAGTGGGGAGAGCTTGGTGGGGGGGGGGGGAGAGCCACGAGGGGGGGGGAGAGAGAGAGAGATCCCGGGGTGGGGGAGAGAGCCGGGGTGGGGGAGAGAGCCGGGGGCGGGGTTTGCCCGGCAGGGACGTGCGGTCATGGGAGGCAGGGGAGGCAGTGCCTCACCTATCATACTCCCAATGAAGATAGCTGTTAAGAAAAGTAAGAAAAATAATAATGAAATAAAAATAAAGTTTCCACTAATCTGTGTTATAAATGTCATTTCTATATGAATCTAATCATTTTCTATAGTAAAAATCGCAAAATTTTCACAGCAAATACATGGAGAGATGAGAGGTGAGGCAGCGACGAGCTGAGCCTCCCCTCTGATTGCGCAACCCCTTAGAAACTGCATGGAGCGCAGGCATTAAACGTGTGCCTGTTACCATATCTATGTATGTCACCAAAGTAATGTGTGTAAACCCCTTCATTACAAGTTCTCGCCTTCCATAGTCCAGGTAGGCGGCGGTCAGAATGGGACGGCTGCGGGTTCTAACGGGCCATCGTTCCTTTCTCCCTTCTCTCTCTCCTCTCTCTCCCCCATTCTCTCTCTCTCATTCTCTCTCTCTCATTCTCTCTCCCCATTCTCTCTCTCTCCCCATTCTCTCTCTCTCTCTCTCCCCATTCTCTCTCTCTCTCCCCATTCTCTCTCTCCCCATTCTCTCTCTCTCTCCCCATTCTCTCTCACTCCTTTCTCTCTCTCTCCCCATTCTCTCTCTCCTTTCTCTCTCCCTTCTCCCTCTCTCCCTTCTCTCTCTCTCCTCTCTCTCCCCCCATTCTCTCTCTCTCTCTCAAGCTCTCTCTCTCATTCTCTCTCCCCATTCTCTCTCTCTCCCCATTCTCTCTCCCCATTCTCTCCTCTCTCTCCCCATTCTCTCTCCTTTCTCTCTCTCTCCCTTCTCTCTCTCTCCCTTTTCTCTCTCTCCCTTCTCTCTCTCTCCTCTCTCTCCCTCTCTCTCTCTCTCTCTCTCTCTCCCTCTCTCTCTCCCATCTCTCTCTCTCTCCCTTCTCTCTCTCCCTCCCTCCTCTTCTTTATCCCTCCGTCTCAGCCACGGCTTCATCCCTCTCTCTCCTCGGGGAGACGCGGTGATCAATACAGGGAGGGCCGGGCCACCAATACTAGCCAGTGCCTCCCCAGCCATTGACCTCACCGCACGTCACTGGAATGTGGATGGCACAGTGGCACAACGGTAGAGCTGCTGCCTCACAGCGCCAGAGACACAGGTTCAATCCTGACTACGGGTGCTGTCTGTTTGTGCATGGGCTTCCACCGGGTGCGACGGTTTCCTCCCACACTCCAAAGACATGCAGGTGTGTATGTTAATTGGCTTCTGTCAGAATTGTACATTGACCCTAGTATGTAGGATAGTGCTAGTGTACGGGATGATCGATGGTCCGCCCGTACTCGGTGGGCCGAAGGGCCAGTTTTCGTGCTGTGTCTCCAAACTAAACTAAACTGTCTCGATCTGAAACGTTGCCTATTTCCTTCGTTCAATAGATGCTGCCTCACCCGCTGAGTTTCTCCAGCATTTTTGTCTAAACTGTACCAAGGCTGCTTTGGTATTATTTTGCATTCTGTTATTATATGAAAACATTGTTTCTAATGTAACCGACAATTACTATTGCAGCTTTGATCATAGAGCTCGTTGATTGAGCAGGAAATGCTGATGGTAAAATAAGCTAAATTGGGGGGTTTAATATGTACTTGTGCAGTAATGTGGACCCTGTTCCCTTCAATTGACTTGTTGATGTGGAATGCGTGTAATCAGATTAGTCACGCACAGCAACAGGTGAATCTTTGACATGATATCTATATTACTAAAAGTAAGATCTTGACTGCTTTTGACTCACTGCGATGCGATTTCTGAGTGAACGCCGCCACTTACGGCCGTCATTTTTGACCACCTCGCTCAGAGCCCCCCACCGCCGGACTGGACTGGAGGATTTTTCCCATCGATGAAAAATCAGAGAAATATTAATGTTTTAAATAATTTCGCCATTCTCTCTGCTGCCCTGCACTGCAAAAAAAAAAAGGCTGTTGTTGGTGGTGGTAACTGCTTTTAAAAGGATGCACGGCAAAAAAATGGCTGTTGTTGCTGGTGGTAATTGCTTTGAAAGGCTGCACTGCAAAAAGAAAATGATTGTTGTTGGTGGTGGTAACTGCTTTGAAAGGCTGCACTGCCAAACAAAAAAGGCTGTTGTTGGTGGTGGTAACTGCTTTTAAAAGGCTGCACTACAATAAAAATGGCTGATGTTGGTGGTGGTAACTGCTTTGAAAGGCAGCATTGAAAAAAAACGGCTGTTGTTGGTGCTGGTAACTGCTTTGAAAGGATGCACTGCAAAAAAAATGGCTGTTGTTGGTGGTGGTAACTTCTTTGAAAGGCTGCACTGCAAAAAAATGGCTGTTGTTGGTGGTGGTAACTGCTTTGAAAGGCTGCACTGCAAAAAAAATGGCCGTTGTTGGTGGTGGTAACTGCTTTGAAAGGCTGCACTGCAATAAAAAAAACGGCTGTTGTTGGTGGTGGTTACTGCTTTGAAAGGCTGCACTGCAAAAAAAATGGCTGTTGTTGATGGAAACTTGACAACTTCCTGTTTGCACTGAATATTTATTTTAGATAAAATGCTACCACTTACGGCAGTGATTTTTGGCCATTTTACTCAGTTCCTCGCAACTCATCAGGTGCAGAGGATTGATTCTTCCCATCAATGAAAAATAAAAGTATTATTAGTGTTTAAAAAAATGTTGTGAATCTCTCTCCTGTAAATCACGCCACGAAGGTAACGCCACGTCCAGTTGGAAGGGGACGGATTATAAAACCCGTAAGTGCGGGTGTGGCTCAGTCTCTGCAAGATGGGGAGAGAGAGGTCACGACTCTGTCTGAGCTGTGAATCAACTGAACACACTGAATGTCTACTGAACTGTGAGTGTGGTGTTTATGTAGTGTTTTGTGTGGTTTTATAGTGGTTTTATGGTGGCTTCACCTTGCTTGAAATGGTATGAAACTGCAATTGAAATTGGTGGCCTTGCACCCGGCTTGAAATGGTATGAAACTGCACTTCAATTTGGTTGTCTTGCACCCGGCTTGAAGTGGTATGAAACTGCACTTGAATTTGCTGGCCTTGCACCCTGCTTGAAATGGAATGAAACAGCACTAGCATTTGGTGGCCTTGCACCCTGCTTGAATTGACATGAAACTGCACTTGAATTTGGTGGCCTTGCACCCTGCTTGAATTGACATGAAACTGCACTTGAATTTGGTGGCCTTGCACCCTGCTTGATGTGGCATGAAACTGCACTTGATTTTGGTGGCCTTGCACCCTGCTTGAAATGGCATGAAACTGCACTTGAAATTGGTGGCCTTGCACCCTGCTTGAAGTGGCATGAAACTGCACTTGAATTTGGTGGCCTTGCACCCTGCTTGAAATGGCATGAAAGTGCACTTGAATTTGGTGGCCTTGCACCCTGCGTGAAATGGCAGGAAACTGCACTTGAGTTTGGTGGCCCTGCACCCTGCTTGAAGTGTTATGAAACTGCACTTGAATTCGGTGGCCTTGCAGCCTGCTTGAAGTGGTCGGAAACTGCACTTGAATTCGTTGGCCTTGCACCCTGCTTGAAGTGGTAGGAAACTGCACTTGAATTCGGTGGCCTTGCAGCCTGCTTGAAGTGGTAGGAAACTGCACCTGAATTTAGTGGCCTTGCACCCTGCTTGAAGTGGTTTTGAAACTGCAATTGAATTCGGTGGCCTTACCCCCTGCTTGAAGTGGTAAGAAACTGCTCTTGAATTTGGTGGCCTTGCACCCTGCTTGAAATGGTAGGAAATTGCATTTGAATTTGGTGGCCCTGCACCCTGCTTGAAATGGAATTTCAAGGAATAGCCGTGAGTCAACTACTAGCCCACCAGCCGTCAGTGAGCTGCCAGGACATCAGGCTTGAGTGACTGAGCTGCCACCCCAAGAATCCATTTGGCCCACAATGTCCATACTAACCAGTCCCTTCAGCCCACAGTACCCATACCAGCACTCCAGACAGCCCCCCTCCCCCACTGGCCACCAATATTGGAATTGGTGGAGAGGTAGAATATTGCGTTGGGGGACCAGCCCTCCCGTGTGAACATGGGACCCAATGGGTCCCACTTAGTCGAGTGTAATACTGTTGCTGTTGATAGGTCAAAACATTTGAACAGTTTAGACAAGTAAAGTTGTATCTATTGTTAACTAAGAGCCTTGCTTCAGTACAAATACTTCACAATAAATAAATCTATATAAAGCCTAACTCTTAGTATTCGCCCATTAACTAAAACGACTGCAGCTGATCCGTGTTAGTGAAACTTGTGAGATCCGGTTGTGTGCTGAATATAAAGACAGATATTGCCCCTGGAGGAACGGGTTACATATCACTGCCAGGTCGTGCGGCACTGTGGTCAATCCAGTTCTATAACCCGGGCATTGATGTCGAGAATGGGGCAGCACAGTGGCGCAGCGGGTAGAGCTGCTGCTTCATGGCGCGGGTGATCCAAGTTCCGTCCTGACATCGGTTTTTGTCCGTGTGGAGTTGGCACAGTCTCCCCGTGACCGTGTGGGTTCCCTCTGGGTGTTCCGGTCTCCTCCCACATCCCAAAGACGTGCAGGTTTGTAGGTTGATTGGTCTCTGTAAATTACCCCTAGTACGTAGGGAGTGGGCGAGAAAATGGGATAACTTAGAACTAGTGTGAAGGTGAGATTGATGGTCGACGTCGACTAGTTGGGCCGAATGGCCTGTTTCCATGCTATATCTCTGAATAACTATTCTGTGTCACGTCAAGGGGGTCAGTCTCTGCTGCCATTGCCATGAAGTGGAAGACCACACACAGGCCTTGACTTTGATTTGCACTGAAGCAGTAAGGTGGGAAATGGGGTTCCGGGATGTTTAGGGAATCTGGTTGTGTTGACATTTATTGAGGATTTGATCATTAAAGTGTTGTGTTTACAAAACCCAATCTAATGTGGGGGATGTTAGATATAGCTCTTGGGGCTAACGGAATCAAAAAATATGGGGAGAAAGCCGAAACAGCGTACTGATTGTGGATGATCAGCCATGATCATATTGAATGGCGGAGCTGGCTCGAAGGGCCGAATGGCCTCCACTTGCACCTATTATCTATGTTCCTATGTTCCCTTTGCTCTTGGGCAGCTTACACCCCAGTGCAATGAACATTGACTTCTCTAACTTCAAGTAACCCTTGCTTTCCCTCTCTCTGCATCCTTCCTCCTTCCCAGTTCTCCTATCAATCTCTATCAGTTCATAACAAGGGGTGTTGAGTATAGGAGCAAAGAAGTCCTTCCGCAGTTGTACAGGGCCCTAATGAGACCAAACCTGGAGTATTGTGTGCAGCTTTAGTGTCGAAATTTGAGGAAGGACAATAGACAATAGGTGCAGGTGTAGGCCATTTGGCCCTTCGAGCCACCATCGCCATTCAATGTGATCATGGCTGATCATTCCCAATCAGTACCCCGTTCCTGCCTTCTCCCCATATCCCCTGACTCCGCTATCTTTAAGAGCCTTAATTCTTGCTATTGAGGGAGTGCAGCGTAGGTTCACTGTCGTACACTGAGCGATTGGAGCGGCTGGGCTTGTATACTCTGGAGTTTAGAAGGATGAGAGGATATGTTATTGAAACATATAAGATTATTAAGGGTTTGGACATGCTAGAGGCAGGAAACATGTTCCCAATGTTGGGGGAGTCCAGAACCAGGGGCCACAGTTTAAGAATAAGGGGTAAGCCATTTAGAACAGAGATGATGAAACTTTTTCACACATAGAGTTGTGAGTCTGTGGAATTCGCTGCCTCAGACTAACAGGCAGTGGAGGTAGGTTCTCTGAATACTTTCAAGAGAGAGCTAGATAGGGCTCTTAAAGATAGTGAAGTCATGGGATATGGGGAGAAGGCAGGAACGGGGTACTGATTGTGGATTGTGGATGATCAGCCATGATCACATTGAATGGCGGTGCTGGCTGGAAGGGCGGAATGGCCTACTCCTGCACCTATTGTCTATTGTCTATTGTCTATTGTCTATTGTCTATTGTCTATTTGCGACTACATTTTATGGGGTCAATGAAAGAGCGTTCACGTTGCAGCCCTGTTTTCACCAATCTTCCCACCACCACCACCACAAGAAGCACAAGAAGAACAAGACAGGCACCATTGTGCAGATGCAGAGAAGTGAACAACGTCTAATCTTGTGCATGGACTAAATAAGAAGAAGACTACATTTTATATCTGTTTGCTTCTTTGTTCACTTCTCCCAGCTAACAATGGTCTTTTCTACATTTGAACCGCATCCCCCTTGCCCCGTTTTCACATCTTACACTTCCTTATCTCTGTATCTCCCTCTCTCCTGACTTCAGTCTGAAGAACGGTCTCGAACCGAACGGTCATCCATTCCTTCTCTCCAGAGATGCTGCCTGTCCCGCTGAGTTACTCCAGCATTTTGTGTCTCTCTTGTTTTCCCCCCCGTGATGTATTCAGTACATTGCCGGTGACCACAGATTGGGCGGCACGGGGTTCGATCCCGACTACGGGTGCTGTCTGCACGGAGTTCTCCCTGTGACCTGCGTGGGTTTTCTCATTGTAGGTATAACTGTCCCCCAGTGATCACGCCGGCGGGTAAAGATAAAGTCACTCGGCAACAAGTGAGCTCACACACATCTTGAGCGTTATTGGATAACGTGCAGCAATCCATCCAATGACTTGACACGGGGAGAGGGAAAGTCCAGACACACAGCGGACTGGAGTAGCGATCACAGCGGACGTTCACTGACGGAGTCTCCTCCTGAACCGAAGTAGGTAAGGAGCAGAATCGGAGCAGCGGCACTGGAAACTGTTCAAAACACTCAGTGAGACAGGCGGCAGCCGCGGAGAGAATCTGTTATCAGTTTCTGAGTTATCTCTCTCCAGAGATGCTGCCTGTCCTGCTGAGTTACTCCAGCTTTTTGTGTCTATCTCTAAGTTATCAAATCTGAGTGAAGTGTTTCCAGCGTTTGATGTGATTTTTATTTCAGATCTCCAGTACACTTGCTTTTCATTAACGGGATGAATTGAATTGAGAGTTGGCAAAAGTATGGTGTGGAATCGTGTTCACTGGGTTTGATCGACCAGGGCAGCAGTTGTGTGTGCATGTGTGTTAGTCTGTGAGTGTGTGTGTGTGTGTGTGAGTGTATGTATGTATGCGTGTGTATGTGTGTCTGTGAGTGTGTGTGAGTGTGAAATGTATGTGTGTCTGAGTGTGCGTGTGTGTGAAGTGTGTGCGTGTCTGTAAGTGTGTGTGAGTGTGAAGTGTGTGTGTCTGTGAGTGTGAAGTGTGTGTGTGTGTGTGTGTGTGTGTGTGTAAGTGTGAGGTGGGCTGAATACATCAGGGGGGACACAATTTGGACACGTTTGTAACTGCGATATTCCCGTCTTTTGTTCCACATGAACTGCGACGTTCGAGTGGAAATTAACCTGCAGCAGCAAAAGCAAATGCTGTCCGATAAAGGATAGGTGTTTCCCGGAGACTGTGTCTTTGTCTTTACTTTCTACCTCACACATGACACGGGACCATCAGACTATCTTTGATCAGACTTTACTGGCTTTATAGTGGACATTATTCCCTTATCGTTTATCTATACACTGTAAATGGCTCAATTGAAATCGTGTATTGTCTTTCCGCTGACTGGATAGCTCGCAACAAAAGCTTTTCACTGTACCTCGGTACACGTGACAATAAACTAAACTGAATCGAACCGAATTAAGCTGGAAAGACCGCTGAGATGATTTACGGGAATGTTTCCAGGGCTCGAAGAATTGAGCTCTAGGGAGAGGTTGGGCAGGCTAAAACTATTCCTTGGTGCGCAGGAGGATGAGGGTTGATCTGGAAGACGCGTATAACATAATGAGGGAAATTGAGTCTCTTACGTCTCCACAGTCTCTTACGCATGGTGGAGGCTTGGGGTTAAAGTGAGGGAGGAAAGATTTAATTGGAACATGAGCGCGGTCACGGTGGCGCAGCGATAGAGTTGCTGCCTTACAGCGAATGCAGCGCCGGAGACCCGGGTTCGATCCCAATTACGAGTGCTCTCTGTATGGTGTTTGTACGTTCTCCCCGCCATCTCCGAGATCTTCAATTTCCTCCCACACTACAAAGACGTACAGGTTTATAGGTTAATTGGCTTGGTAAATATAAAAATGTCCCCAGTGAGTGTGGGATAGTGTTGGTGTGCGGGGATCGCTGGTCGACGGGGACCCGGTGGGCCGAAGGGCCAGTTTCCGCGCTGTATCTCTACACTGAACTTAACTGTTTAACTCGGGTATGTGCAACGAATTACCAGATGAACTAATTGAAGCAGGTACTATAACAGCATCTAAAAGACATTTGGACAGAGGCATGGATCGGAAAGGTTAATAGAGCTATGGGCCAATTGTGAACATGTGGGACTAGCTTAAATGGGGCATTGTGTTGGCACGGACCAGTTGGGCCAATGATGTATATTGATTAAGAGGGATATACTTTGCAGCCTTACTTACACCTCTGCTACAGAACGAACCGCCAGCAACCTCTCTGCTTTCCTCTAGGAGAACACACACAACTGAAGGAGGAGCCCCGGTGCCCAGTCCTCTCCCCCTGGGCAGTGCTGGGACCACTGGATCATCACACAGGCTAGACAAGGACTAACAGAGAAGGAGAATGGAAAATGCCAGCTCCAGGTATGTCCGGATACATCACACAATGTTACTTCTCCTCCTCTCCTCCCTCACCTCAAGCACAGCGCTGGAGTAACTCAGGCAGCATCTCTGAGGGACAGGTGGCGTTTCGGGTCGGGACCCTTCTTCACTCTGATTGTGATTGGAGGGAGGCGGCTGGATGAGGATTGGGGGCAGGACTAAGGCGAGTGATAGGTTGATAGAAGTTGGTGGTGGGAGAGGGGGTGATGATTGAAGGAAGGCCAGTGATGAACAGAAAAACATAAGGGGAACTCATAGAAACATAGAAAATAGGTGCAGGAGGAGGCCATTCGACCCTTCCAGCCTGCACCACCATTCATTGCGATCATGGCTGATCGTCCCCAATCAATAACCCATGCCTACCTTCTCCCCATATCCATTGATTCCACTAGCCCCTAGAGCTCGATCTAACTCTCTTTTAAATCCATCCAGTGATTTGGCCTCCACTGCCCTCTGTGGCAGGGAATTCCACAAATTCACAACTCTCTGGGTGAAAACGTTTTTTCTCACCTCAGTCTTAAATGGCCTCCCCTTTATTCTAAGACTGTGGCCTATGGTTCTGGACTTGCCCAACATTGGGACCATTTTTCCTGCATCTAGCTTGTCCAGTCCTTTTATAAGTGTCTATAAGATCTCCCCTCATCCTTCTAAACTCCAGTGAGTACAAGCTTAGTCTTTTCAATCTTTCCTCATATGACAGTTGTGCCATCCCAGGGATCAATCTCGTGAACCTACGCTGCACTGCCTCAATCACAAGGATGTCCCTCCTCAAATTAGGAGACCAAAACTGATTGTGGTCCAGATGTGGTCTTACCAGAGCCCTGTACAACTGCAGAAGAACCTCTCTACTCCTATACTGAAATCCTCTTGATATGAACCCGCGGGATATATGGGCTGAATGGCCTAATTCCGATCCTATGATGCATGAGAAGAGACGTGAAATGGGAAGCCCGACGAATGGATATTGGTGGAAGGTGATGGGGGAAGGGGCAAAGGGCAGGATTGTGGGAGAATAGTAAGATTAAACGAGAACTTACCAGTTTGAAGTTTGATCTTTATTTTATGAGGTGTTACAATGAGCGATTATGTGAAGATGGCCGTCCAGACGCATGCGCGTCAATCTTCAAAGCAGCGGTGTGAAATCACAGATAACAGTAGTTGAACTAACATAGCAAGATTAGAGATGACTGGAACTACCAGATGATCTTTATGATACGAGGGTAGGGAGCGGAGGGCACGTAATCGCTCATCGTAACTCCTCATAAAATAAAGATCAAACTTCAAACTGGTAAGTTCTCGTTTAATCTTACTATTTTACTTCGGAGTCACGTGAGTGACTACGTGAAGATTTTGAAGCTCTGTGATTTCATGCCGTGGAAAAACGAGTCCACACAAGCACGACTGCATCAGTTTACCACAGATAAGGAAAAACATTAATGATGCATACAGACATGACATAGATTTAAAACATGCTGATGCTGATAAATGAACAAATAATAATAATAGTAACCCCTCTCATCTGGGGGGAAAAATAGAACCTAAAAATAGAGTTGGAAAATACCCCTGGTCTGGCAATGGGTTTAAAATAAAATATTTGGAAAACTCGTTCATTAGACCTGCAGTCGGCAGGATGTGGTCCAGAGGACCGTACATAACCCTTGCTGCTGATGTAGTAGCAGCCCTGGTGGAGAGAGATTAGAAAATTAGTATCTGTATAAGCCAGAACCCCGTTTCAAACCACCTGGAGGTGGTCTGAACTGATACCTTCTTATGAGGTTTTTGGTAACTAACTACATAGTTAGTTTGATAGCCTCTAAGGCTCTAGGTGACCTTGACGTAATGTTGTAAATGTGTGACCACACATAACCGAAGGTGCATGGGGTATGCCATGTGAACTAGTTTGAGACCTGACACCCCTGGGCTGCCCTGCTTAACTAAATCGTAAACATGAAATATTATATTATTAGCAGGTATAACCATCCTGTCCAGTCGCAATTTATGTAATGACTGGACCCGTTGCGCTGAGAACAGCGCCAAGGGGATAACTACCTTATGAGAGCCGAGCCAAAGATAGGGATATAGCTGGAGCCCCCTGGTGAAGTAGTGTTAACACAATGTCAATATCCCATGCTTCCGTGTACATGAGTCTGGGAGAACTTGTGTAAAGATATCCTTAATAAACTGGATATCAGAGGGTGAGACCCGACAGAGCGGGTCCCGCTTACTGCAGCAAATATAATGAGAAAACAGGTTGGGCACAGTTAATGGGACTATAACTTAATTTATTGTCAAGGGCCCATAGAAAATGAACTCTAAGACGTCAGTGTCCGTGCCATATTATATGTAACATAGCATTTAAACAGAACGCTTCCCCTCTCCTGAAGAGGAAATGTACTGCTTTTTTGGTGCTATCCCTGCACTCTGCAGTAAGCACATACATGGATCAGTCTGCCATCCCGAGGCGCAGGAGCTGTCTTCTCAGATTCTGTAAGGCAATGAATTAATTCATCATGCAGAGGCTGGTTTCCCGAGTCCCAGGCTGAACCAGCAACATTTTATGTTTAGAAACCCCATATAAGGTTCTACTATGATTCCCAACATTTGCGGGAAACCATGGCTACATAGGCCAGTCAAACAGTACGAAAACCTTGAAGCGGGATCTTGCAGAATTTATTGCAAGACTCGACTGATGAGGCAAAAATGGAGCAACGACATAAAAGAACATTCCTCCCCCATGTAGGCGAGAATGTATCTTTCGCCACTGTGATGCCACATGTCTTTACAACCGGTGAATGAGCCTGGATGCAAACATATCGATATTCGGTGTTCCATCGAGCCATAATGTCATAAAATACTTTGTGATCCAACATCCATTCTGTGTTGTCATTGATTTTACGTGATGATACACCAGCGCCAAATAAAGTTGGGTAAATTATGACAGGCTACTTTGGCTTGATTGCACCCATGCGACCAACATATGCCACCACCACAGTGTATCAACCTGGAAACTGAGCATGCATATCCGCACAATAACCCTTTAACCCATAGTATGCACCAAGTGTCTATAGGTAGTTGATACCAATAACTGAAGAATTGGTAATTCATGCAAATCCCATTTGCCTCCGTAACTAGAGATGGCATTCGTAATTTCCCATCTTAGAGCACTAGCATCAGTCTGTAATAACTCAAGATTTATTGACCAAAACTACTGGAGCAATGCTGAATATTGCTCGTCCACCATTGTGACTTTGGTGGCTTCAGCTGGTAAAAGCATAGATCCGTTAACAATGACCTATATGGCACTTGAGAGGTTACTACGTTGCATGTTAAAGTTCAGATAAAGCAAAGACCCAATTGCACAGCTGAAACACAGCTACTATATTGCCAATTACACTTGATAAATAGAAGACTGCTTGATAACAAGGTTGTTACAGGCTTCTATTGATTCCAATCTCTTGCCCCAGGGCGGAGTCACAGATAATTAATAGTTAAAGGTAAAACCGAATAATCAATAATTGTAGTTGGTATCAACTTAAATTTAACTGGAGGTACCTCAATTTCTCAAATATAGTTGCGGCTGAAACAGTTGATTTTAGGAACACACAGCGTTTCGAATATTATCCAGTTAAGCCATAACAAATGTTTTTGAGCTCTGAGCAGTCCCAGTAATTTGGTAGATGACCTGGGAGCTGAAGTAAGCCCATTTGCAACGCATTTACTGTTATCATTGCCCCATCCAGGTAAATTCCAAAATGTCTCCTGGGATCCCTGTGAATGGGACCTTAAAGTATTCAACTTTGAAATCGATGCATGCCATAAAGATCCTAAGGAAATCAGTTTGTTAGACAGTAACAAAGTTCCATATACTGAAAAATCTATGTTGCACATGCTAGTTAAATCAATTTTAAACCGACATCCTCCATCTTTCACAATGAACAGGCCACGCCTGCCATAATTTTATGCCTGCCTTGAATTGACAACTCTGCCCAGATTCCCGAGCCTGTCTCAAAAGGTGATCCTGGCCATAAACTGAGCTGGCCTCGAAAGACAACTCTGGCCATAATACTTGTCCTGCCTTGAAAGGCTACTCATAGAATCATAGAATCATAGAAAGTAGGTGCGAGAGCAGACCACCAGGTCCATCGAGCCCGCACCGCCATTCGCTCATGGCTGAACACCAAACAAACACCCCTACCCACAAACAGTAGACACAAGACACAGAACACAAGACACTACCCTCCCCTTTATACCGCTATCACCCCTCTCCACCCCAAGAACCGCGTGATCTCCTGGGGGAGGCAAAAACCGGATAAAAACCCAGGTCCAATTCGGGAAAAAAATCCGGGAAATTCCTCTCCGACCCCAATCCAGGCGATCGACACTTGTCCAGGAGATCACTCAGGTCTTACTATACTAACCCTACCTAGGTCCATATCCCTGCCCTCTCCCCGTAGCCCCTTATCCCCTTGGCAGCTAAAAAACCATCTATTTTAGACTTAAATATATTTAATGTTTCTGCTTCCACTGCTCCCTGGGGCAGTGAATTCCATAAATTAACCACCCTCTGGGTGAAGAAGTTCTTCCTCATCTCAGTTTTAAAAGAGCCCCCCCTTATTCTGCAACTATGTCCCCTAGTTCTAGTTTCCCCGATCATTGGGAACATCCTCGGTGCATCCACCCGATCAAGGCCCCTCACGATCTTATATGTTTCAATGAGATCGCCTCTCATTCTTCTAAACTCCAAAGAGTAGAGTTCCAGCCTACTTAACCTTTCCTCATATGTCAATCCCCTCATTGCAGGAATTAATCTTGTAAACCTTCGCTGCACTGCCTCCAGGGCCAGTACATCCTTTCTTAAGCATGGACCCCAGAACTGTACACAGTATTCCAAATGTGGTCTCACTAATACTGTGTACAGCTGCAGCAAGACCTCCGTGTTTTTATACTCAATCCCCCTAGCAATAAAGGCCAAAACTCCATTGGCCTTCCTGATAGCTTGCTGCACCTGCATACTAACTTTTAGTGATTCATGTACTACTACCCCTAGATCCCTTTGCGTTGCATTACAGCGCAGCTCCTCCTCATTTAGAAAATAACTTGCCCTATCATTTTTTTCCCCAAAGTGAATGACTTCACATTTATTAGTATTAAATTTCATCTGCCAAGTTGTTGCCCACTCACCTAGCTTATCTATATCCTTTTGCAGACTCTTCCTATCCTCCTCATCCCCTACTTTTCTTCCCATTTTTGTATCGTCCGCAAATTTTGATATATTACACTTGGTTCCCTCCTCCAAATCATTTATATAAATTGTGAACAACTGGGGTCCCAGCACCGACCCTTGCGGAACCCCGCTAGTTACCGGTTGCCATCCCGAATATGAACCATTTATCCCCACTCTCTGCTTCCTATTTGTTAGCCAATCCTCTACCCATGCTAATATATTACCCCCAATCCCATATTTTTTATTTTTAGCAATAGTCTCTTATGTGGCACCTTGTCAAAAGCCTTTTGGAAGTCCAAGTATACCACATCCACCGGTTCCCCTTTATCCACCCGGGTTGTTACTTCCTCAAAGAATTCGAGCAGATTCGTTAAACAGGACTTCCCCTTCACAAAACCATGCTGGTTCTGTCCGATGAAGTCATGTCCATCCAAGTGCCCCGTTAGTGTTTCTTTAATAATTGTCTCTAACATTTTACCCACCACCGATGTTAGACTAACCGGTCTATAGTTACCCGCCTTCTGTCTACTTCCTTTTTTAAATATAGGTGTTACATTGGCCATTTTCCAATCCACTGGGACCGTTCCTGCCTCCAGGGAGTTTTGGAAAATTATCACCAATGCATCCACAATCCCCACCGCTATCTCCCTCAAGACCCTTGGATGTAATCCATCAGGCCCAGGGGATTTATCCTCCTTCAGTCTCATTAATTTCCCTAATACCACCTCCTTGGTGATCTTAATAGTATTTAGCTCCTCCATTCCTACCGCCCCCTGTTTATCCAGCGTTGGAATATTTTTTGTGTCTTCTATGGTGAAGACTGATACAAAATACTCGTTTAATGCCTTTGCCATTTCCATGTTCCCCACCAACAACTCTCCAGTCTCACCCTCCAATGGACCAACGTTCACCTTAGCCACCCTTTTTCTTTTTATATAGCTATAAAAACTCTTACTATTAGTTTTTATGTTGTTCGCTAAATTCCTTTCATAGTCTATTTTCCCCGTCTTAATTAATCTCTTAGTTATTTTTTGCTGACCTTTACATGCTTCCCAATCCTCTACCCTCCCACTATCTCTGGCTACCTTATATGCCCTTGCCTTCAGCCGAATACTATCCTTTATAGTTTTACTGAGCCATGGCTGACTGTTCTTACCCTTACCCCTTTTTTTCTTCATAGGAATAATTTTTTCTTGAAGGTTATACAGTAGATCCTTAAACGTACACCACTGCTCATGTACCGTCTTATTCTTGAGTCTACTATCCCAGTCAACTTTGATCAGCTCAGTCCTCATACCTTCATAATCCCCTTTATTTAGACTAAGTACCCTAGCCTGAGTTTCAACCTGCTCCCCTTCTATTTGAATATGGAATTCGACCATATTGTGGTCACTTGTTCCCAACGAGTCCCTAACTATGACATTTTTAATTAATCCTGCTTCATTACACAGGACCAGATCCAAGATTGCCTCCCCCCTTGTCGGTTCTGTGACATACTGTTCTAGGAACCCGTCTCTAATACATTCTATAAACTCTTCCTCTAGTTTACCCTGCCCAGTTTGGTTTGCCCAATTAATATGAAAATTGAAGTCCCCCATGATTACAGCAGTTCCCTTTTTACATGCGTCAACTATTTGCAGATTTATATTCTGACTAACAGCGTCACAGCTATTTGGAGGTCTATAAATTACACCCACTAGTGTTTTTTTCCCCTTGTTATTCTCTATCTGTACCCAAGCTGTTTCACTATCCTGATCCTTCAACGCAATATCCTTCCTCTCTATTGCCGTTATTCCCTCCCTTATTAAAAGGGCCACCCCTCCTCCCTTTCTTTCTTGTCTATTTTTTCTAATTGTCGAGTACCCCTCTATATTTAACTCCCAGTCCTGATCCCCTTGCAGCCATGTCTCCGTAATGGCCACGATATCATAACTATATATACTTAATTGCACCGTTAATTCATTTATCTTATTTCGAATACTCCGTGCATTTAGATACAGCACTTTCAGATGATTTTTACTACCCTTCCTTTCTGTTTTTGCCTCTTTTACATCTAGAGCTTTATCTTCACACATTCTGGATCCTCCTGTCACATTTTGATTTTCCGTTTCCCCACTGATACCCTGCTCTATTTCCTCTACCCCTGCCGTTATTACCACCCTTGATACCTCCCCCCCGCTACTTAGTTTAAAGACCTCTCTACTGCCCTAGTTATATGATTTGCCAGGACCCCAGTCCCAGCACCGTTCAGGTGAAGTCCGTCCTTACAGAACAGATCCCCCCTGTCCCAGTACTGGTGCCAGTGGCCCAAGAAACCAAACCCATTTTTCCCACACCAGTCTTTGAGCCACGCATTCAGCTTTTTAATTTTACTTACTCTCGCCGATTTGGCCCGTGGCTCAGGTAGCAATCCGGAGATCAGTACCCTCGAGGTTCTGCTTTTTAATTTATTCCCTAACTGCTCAAACTCCTTCAGCAGATCCTCCTTCCTCGTCCTTCCTATGTCATTGGTCCCCACATGGACCACGACCACTGGATCCTCCCCCTCCCTCTGCAAATTTCTCTCCAGCATCGCAGAGATATCCTTAACCCTAGCACCGGGTAGGCAACACAGCCTTCGGGACATGTTCTGCTGGCCGCAGAGAACCTTATCTACCCCCCGAATAATACTATCCCCTATCACAACGGCATTTCTTCTAACTCCCCCCTCTTGAATGTCCCCCTGATCCACGGTGCTGCAGCCAGGTTGCTCATCCCTCCCACAGCCCCTGATCCCGTCCTCACATTGAGTAAGAGCCTCGGTCATGCTCGTCAGGAACAAGGGCTGTGGCTCCTGCCGCATCTCCTCCTGGTTCCCCCTACCTGCCTCGCTTATGGCCACACCTTCCTTTCCTTGCTCACTCACTACTGAATTAGTTAAACTGGTCGGTGTGACCATCCCCTGGCACAAAACATCCAGGTAATACTCCCCCTCCCTGATGTACCGCAGCGTATGAAGTTGGGTCTCCAGCTCCTCAATGCGGAGCTCGAGTTCCGCTAGCCTCAAACACTTACTGCAGCTGTAGGGATCATCTACACCATCTACATCAATGGTGTCGACAAATTCCCACATCTCACAGTATTGGCACATCTCCTGGCCGCCCATCTTATATAAGTAAATAACTGGTCCTATTTAAGAATCCCCTACCCGGATTACTATATTGATACACCCCTTATTTATATAATCCTACCTCCTATTGATACACCCCTTATTTATATAATCCTACCTCCTATAAATGGGAAAGTACTCACCCCAGCCGTAAATTACCTACTGGTTTGGCTGTCTAGTAGTAATTCCGTCCGCTCTTCCTGTCTGGTCCACTGCTCCCTTGCAGTGCGTGGCAAACCTCTTAGCCTCTGTTAGCCTCTCGAGCCACGGCTCCGTCCTTCCTCCCTCGGCGACAGCCCGGGCCGCACCATATACATGGAAGTAAGCTCTCCTGAATTACTCAAACGGTTCAGGGTGGCGTCTTCACTTTGGGCCTTCCGCACTCAGCGCCACCTCTCCACTTGCTATAACTTCTGGACACATGGTGAATCCACCATTGCAAATCAGAAAATTTACTCCGGCCATAAATCTGAGCCTGCCTTGAAAGACAACTCTGGCCAATTTCCGAGCTTGTCTCGGAAGGCAATCCTGGCCGTAATACTGAGCCTGCCTCGAAAGACAACTCTGGCCCCAATTCCAAGCCAAGCTTGGTACCCTATGATACAGTGCAATAATAACCCAATCTCATGTTATCATTTTAGTATATATGTTCTGAATCTCATGTTATCATTGTCATTTGTACAAACCAATTGTAAATACTACCAACTTGTAAATGGCCCACTGCCCCATATTTCGGAAGAACCAGACCCACCAAACTCCATGGTTACCGGTGGTCTATGGTAAGCCCAACGGCCCCTGATGTGGGTTCTATTCCCGTCCTTGATTGGAGAGTAGGAATGGTAGTGTATGTGGATTCCATATTTCCTGAGACCGGTTTGGACCTTGGCCTCCACCCAGCTTTCAAGCTGCGACCAGTTTCAGTGAACTGCTTACTGCCGATGAGGCGTGGGGTGTGTCGTCGCCGATACCATGAAGCTTTGTTCGTCGTCGGTACGTTGATTAGACCGACAGCTTTTGCTTCCTCATCCAGGTATACCTGTTGGATAAGTCTTACCTGAAGAGAAGATTCGGCGGCTGGTTTCATATCCTCCAATGTCACCCCTGATAGTGCTGTTCACTGCTGGCACTTGTAGCATGAGGGGAACTCTGGCCCCTTCCGGGTATTCTGCCAATGGCTGGAACCAAATTATCCGGCAGTAACCTCTTCGCTTGCGCGTATTTCCTCGCACTCCCCTCCATAGAGAGGGAGATTCGTAGGCAGCCCTGAAAACTGGTGCTGCCACAGGCCCCTGAGGATACCTGTGCTGATATGGCCCCTCCAACGGACCTATATCATGATTGAGCATTACATTCGTAGGCAGCCCTGAAAACAGGTGCTGCCGCATGCCCCTGAGGATACCTGCGCTGACATGGCCCCTCCCTCGGACCTATATCAGGATTTTTGCTCTAAGTCGGACAGGAACTGACCCCAAATGCTCCCCTCCTCAGAGAGGGAGATATTGTGCAGCCTTGTAACTGGTGCCGTTACCGCGGTGATAACTCCCTCCTTTGGAGTATATCATTGTGGAGCAACCTCTCCATCAGCTGCTCCATGTGGGTTTGAACGTTCAAAGACATTACCCATGAAGGAGGGGATCCTCTCCATCAGGAATCCTCCTGGCCCGACTCGTTTGAGTCAACGGGCCTCTTCCCTACGCTCCCCTCCTCAGAGAGGGAGATATAATTACGTGGCTACCCTCCAAGCGGGGTTGCCTTGGTGCTACTGGCACCAGTCTGAAGCCGCTGGCTCCACCGCCAGCGACTCGGAAGGCGAATTTGACCGCCGCCCGCTGCCCGCACTTCCGCGATCTCCGTAGCGGGTTCCCCGCGGTCCGTTTCCGGGATTCCCCGAGGTCATGACCGGGATTCCCTGTGGTCCGTGACTGGGCTTCCCCGCGGTCCATAAAGGTTCCCCCACGGCCCGTCCGGGCTTCGCCCCGAAATTCCGCAGGAAAACTCTATAAACATAGAATCCTGCAAAAGAAAACATAACCTGGGAATAAGTTTAAAAACTTACCTTGAGGTTTAAACTTACCGCTGGCAGGAGCAGCGCGCCTGCCAGTCCGATTTTGCACAATGCGATAGGCGTAATGATGGTCTTCTTCACGTAGTCACTCACGTGACTCCGAAGTAAAATGGTATATGTTTCTATACGATCCCGTCTCCTGGCCCACACCTTTATAAAACTGTCCGTTAAGAATTTTATATTTCTATAAGATACCCTCTCATCTTGGGCTTGTATTCACTGGAATTTAGAAGGATGTGAGGGTATCTTATAGAAACATATACAATTCTTAAGGGGTTGTACAGGCTAGATGCAGGATACATGTTCCCAATGTCGGGATAGTCCAGAACAAGGGGCCACAGTTTAAAAATAAGGGGTAGGCCATTTAGAACTGAGACGAGGAAACACGTTTTCACCCAGAGAGTTGTGAATGTGTTGAATTCTCTGCCTCAGTGGAGTGGAGGCCGATTCACTGGATGCATTAAAAAGAGTGCTGGATAGGGCTAAAGGAATGTGGATGATCAGCCATGATCGCATTTAATGGCGGTGCTCTCTACTTCTGCGTTTATTTTCGATGTATTTATACATGTATCATAAATTTCAGTGAATACAAGCCCAGTCGACCCATTCGTTCATCATATGCCAGTCCCGTCATCCCAGGATTAACCTGGTGAACCTACGATGCACTCCTTCAATAGAAAGAATGTCCTTCCTCAAATTAGACCAAAATTGCACACCATACTCCAGGTGTGGTCTCACCAGAGCCCTGTACAACTGCAGTTGTACCTCCTTGCTCCTAAACTCAAATCCTCTCGCAACGTGCACAAGCTTTCTTCACTGCCTGCTCTACCTGCATGCTTAATTTCAGTGACTGATGTACAAGCACACCCAGGTCACGTCGCACCTCCTCTTTTCATAATCTGCGACTTCAGTGTGTCACTAGCCGCAGGATGCTTTAATGGACTTGGGCGGCACGGTGGCACAGCGTTAGAGCAACTGCCTTACAGCACCGGATACCCGGGTTCGATCCTGACTAAGGGTGCTGTCTGTACCGAATTTGTATGGTCTCCCCGTGACTTTTTCTCTGAAGTCTTCGGCTTCGTTCTACACTCCAAAGACGTACAAGTTTGCATCTCTAAACTAAATTAAACTTGATGGAAGCATTTAAAATCTCGAGAGACATGGATAGGGTAGGCGATCAAAACCTTTTCCCCTGGATGTAAAAATCATATACTAGGGGGCATAGCTTTGTGGGCCGAACAGCCTGTTTATGTGCTGTACCTGTTCTGTGCTGTTCGATGTTCAATGACATCATTGGAGACAGTACCTTGTCATTACAGACCATGCAGAAAACGACATCCCGTTTCAGACTCTGCCGACATGTGGGGTGTTATATCTCTCGGCTTCACACTCTGCTATTTTTCTCTCCTTTGAAGTACGTCAGGATCAAAGATGACTGGGTTATAAGGAACCTCAATGTAGGAACTAATGCCTCTTCCACAGGGGCAGCCGACTGGCGTGGGGGGGGGGGGGAGATTTTAAGGCGGCGCACCCTTATCAACACTCAGACCCCGTGCGTGGTCACCGGGTTTACATTGTCGTCCCTAACGCCCCCCTCTCCGCTTTGAGCAGTCCTGGGCTAGTGATTCGCTGGTTTCAGAGAGAGATAGTTGCATTTCTTCAAGAAGGCTTTGAAACTTTTCTTAAATCCGCCTTGCAATCTCTTCCCATGGTCACAGTTCAAAAACCCACCAATTATTGACCAACACTTTGGTGGATCGTGTTTACTGTGAGTCAGAACTTCATTACTTGATTAAAAAAACAATTAATTGGAAGAACTGCACCTTATATTTCGCTTGGGTAGTTTACACCCCAACGGTATGAACATTGACTTCACTATCTTTAAATAGCCCTTGCTTTCCCTCTCTCTCCATCCCCTTCCTTTTCCCAGTTCTCCCACCAGTCTTGCTGTCTACGAATACATTCTATCTTTGTCTCGCCCACTCCCATGACATCAGTCTGAAGAAGGGTCTCGACCCAAAACGTCACCCATTCCTTCTCTCCAGAAATGCTGCCTGTCCCGTTGAGCTACTCCAGCATTTTGTCCAGCATCTACCTTTAATTGGAGACAGTACCTTTTAAACGTTACCTATTTCCTTCGCTCCATAGATGCTGCTGCACCCGCTGAGTTTCTCCAGCATTTTTGTGTACCTTCTACCTTTAATTAATTGATTGTTGCTTAAACGTTATAAGAAATCAGGGGCAGGTAATCTAGTTCTATGAATGTAAGCAGACTAGTTTCATTTCTACATTAATCACTTTTAGAACTAATGAAAAATACACTTATTTTGCTGCCCAGACGGCCCTTAACTGAAGCGACTCTACACTTCGGGGTGAATCCCTACCCTGGCATTGTGTCACTGACAACACTGTCTTTCTGTCTCATCCTTAGAATAGAAATCCAGCCTCCCGTTTACCCGCAGTGTAAACACACGTCAGCCCATTCGCTCCCGGCGTGAAAACCTCCTGAAAGGAACAATGAGATTGGCTAACCCTACATTAAATACCAATGCTAGCCTGCATGGCCCTGTATACCTACCCTGAATGATTCATATTCTTTATCCGCAAAGCACAACGGAGTTCAGGTTACACAAAGTGAACACAACTGAAAGTATGAATGGATGGGGAAAAGTGATCAGTAATCTTTCTTAGTGACTGCGAACTGCAGGTGCTGGTTTAAACCAAAGATCGACACAGAAAGCTGGAGTAACTCAGCGGGACAGGCAGCATCTCTGGAGAGAAGGAATGGGTGACGTTTTGGGTCGAAATCTTTCTTCACACTAATCAGGGAAAAGGGAAACGAGAGAAAAAGACGATGATGTAGAGAGATAAAGAATAATGAATTAAAGATATGCAAAAAATCTAACGACGATGAAGGAAACAGGCCATTGTTGGCGTTTAAGAAGGAACTGCAGATGCTGGAAAAATCGAAAGTTGTCAAAAATGCTGGAGAAACTCAGCGGGGCAGCATCTATGTAGAGAAGGAATAGGCGACGTTTCGTGTTGAGACCCGAAAAGTCACCTATTCCTTCTCTCCATAGATACTGCCTCACCCGCTGAGTGACTCCAGCATTTTTTGTCTATAGGCCACTGTTAGCTGTCTGTTCGGTGTCAACGAGAAACTGGTGCGACTTGGGTGGGGGGGCGATGGAGAGAGAGGGAATGCCGAGGTTACTTGAAGTTAGAGAAATCAATCTTCATACGACTGGGCTGTAAGCTGCACAAGCGAAATATGAGTTGCTCTTCCTCCAAATTGCGTTTAGCCTCACGCTGACAATGGAGGAGCATCGCCGGGACCATCTTGGCACCATCGCCGCACTGATTGGCCGCGTCCGCTGTCAAATCAATCGGCTGGAGGTCACCATGTTGAAGGAGTGGCGGCGGCGCCGGCTCTTCATCTTCTTGGTTCTTAGTCTTCCAAAATATTCCAAATGGGCTAAGCCAGTTCGTTATTCCGAAAAACACAAGGAATCATGGGATTTGTCAAAGGTCATTCGAGAATTAAAAAAGCGAGCGGGGTGTAACAGCGAGAGAGAGGGGGCAGATGCAAGTGGGAGACAGGGAGAGATGATGAGAGGTGGAGGAGAGAGGTTTCAGTTACACAGCCAACCACTGATAAAACCATGGCTCGTTGCTTGTAGGAGAGTCGAGAAAATGTCTTCAATCGAGAGAATGCAACTTCAGAACCCACTCGTCTCGACCGCGCTGGAGATTTCCGCGGGCTCAAGGAACAAATGACCTAAAGTTTGCATTGAGTGAACTGAGTGTTCTTTCTGTCCTCGTTTTACACTGGCGTTTTGTGAGAGTGGTTGAGGAGTCAGTGCCCGACAGGTGAGTGGCCCATGGTAGCTGGTGAGAACTGACACCTCTACTCCTCGACCCGGTGCTTGGCGGCGGCAGACTAGGATTCCAGAGCATCGCCGATGCCTAACATCAGCTCCTGATCCCCCGCCGCCTGTCCGGATAATGTGATCGACGTTGGTTGAGCTGAAGCTGGGAGCCAACCACTCTCACAAAACGCTGGTGTACGGCGAGGACGTTAAGAACACCCAGTTCACTCAACGCAAACTTTAGGTCATTTGTTCCTTGCGCCCATGGAAATCCCCACTCCCATCCATCCCAACCACGGCGAAAAAGTCTAATTTGTAGAAGGTATGAAGGATGGTCTTCTATCCAGAGGTCCGTGGATGGGAATGTCGGCCCAGTCTGGCAGCCAGCGAGGAGGGGAGGCGCCGGCCCCAGTTCGCCTCTGCCTGACCCGCCGGTGGGATGGGCGGGGTTAAGATGGAGTGGGTGCTTTTCCGCTCCGCCTGTTGGACAGGCAGAACCGAGCTGGAGCTGGCAACCCCGCCCCCCCCGCTACCGCCAGCCCGGGGCCGCCCTCGGACGGGACACTCGGGAGGGGTCGGGGACGGCCGCCAAAAGTGTTTATCCTGAGTGACCCATGACCTGTGCATGCGCAGTCAGAATACTGAACTGGATTATTTAAACCAAAGATCCTATGGCAAAGCAAGATAGTGCACTCCTGCGAATACCAATGGGCTGACGTGTAGTAGGCAACGGAGCGGAACGTCAGCCTTTACGTCGGCCATTTCAGTAAACTCGACCCGACTTTGTATATCCCAAAGATCCTATAGCTTGCTATAGGATCTTTGGGATATCCCTCTCGCAGTGTAATCAGCGTTGCATGGGAACAGTTTGTGTGTGTGATATAGTGTTAGATTCATGATTCATATTTCTGTTATTTTTTGTAAATGATTAATATGTTAATAAATTATAATTCTGTTAATTTTCTTTTTTTAATGTTTTGGATTCAAAGCCCCGGGATTGGGATTGGACTGTGCAAGGGTGGAGGGGGCACTGAGGGCAAAGAGGCCGAGTACGAGAACCAGGCTGAGTTCCAGACCCTGGCGCAGCTCTGCGACCTGGGTAGGTGCTGGGGCAGGGCATGGGCGTGAGGGAAGGAGGATGAGGGGGAGAAGGATGAGGGAAATGAGGAGGAGGGAGATGGGGTGGGGAGTGGAAGGGTAGAGGGAGATGGGGGTGTGTGGAGGAGGGAGAGGGGGGTGGAGGAGGGAGAGGTGGCTGGAGGAGGGAGTGGGGGGATAAAGGAGGGAGATGGGGGTGGGGAGTAGGGTGGTAGAGGGAGACAGGGGGGGATGTGGAGGGGGAGAGGGGGGTGGAGGAGGGAGATGGGGGTAGAGGAAGGAGATGGGGAATATTGGAATATTGCATTGTAGGGGAACGGGGAGTGTTGGGGGAACGGGTGAGTGGTGGAATATTGTGTTGGGGAATGGGTTGCTTTGGGGTACCAGGCCTCCCGTGTGACGTGGACACAACGGGTCTCACTTAGTCTAGTTGTACTTAAAGGGTTGATGGTGGACATGCAAAGGCAAAGATTTAAAGATCCCATGGATGAATTACAAACATTTTAAATTTTCTTCATCTAAACCCTGGATCTCATTCCTCAACAGCACCGTGGGATGGTCTTCAATAGAGGGGTTGTGCCCACTTTCTCAGTGCAGCCACGGTGATCATCAGATAGGCTGTAGACAAAAATGCTGGAGAAACTCAGCAGGTGGGGCAGCATCTATGGAGGGAAGGAATACGCGACATTTCGAGTCGAGAGTACACAAAAATGCTGGAGAAACTCAGCGGGTGCAGCAGCATCTATGGAGCAAAGGAAATAGGCAACGTTTCGGGCCGAAACCCTTCTTCAGACTGATAGGGGTTTTTTTCGCCTTTTTTCCTTTTTTCCTTTTTTCCTTTCTTCTCCCCACCCCCTATCAGTCTGAAGAAGGGTTTCGGCCCGAAACGTTGCCTATTTCCTTCGCTCCATAGATGCTGCTGCAACCGCTGAGTTTCTCCAGCATTTTTGTGTACCTTCGATTTTCCAGCATCTGCAGTTCCATCTTTAACATTTCGAGTCGAGACCCTTCTTCAGACTGATGTGGGGGGCGGGGGATGGGCTGAATACTTTCTCACATTTGTTGAGATTCAATATCAAGCCGGTATGGGGCGCTCTGAGAGGGGCTGATGCTGGGATGGGATTGGGCCGGCTGAGTGGTCCAGTATCAGGGGTGTCCCTGGGATCCGTGAACTTTGATGATGGCGAGCAGGTCCCGTGTAATGAAGGCAGGGATTGGATTGGAACCGGGTGACACGGGAGAGGCTGCACCGTTGATGGAAGGGCAGGGGGGATGTGAACAGTGGGTAAACAGGTCTGTGAGTTCCCCCAATGACGTGGAGTGCCCCAGCACAAAAAGCAACAGACCTGCTCACTGAAGAGCAAAACGGAGCTGTAATGTTGACATGCAGTTTGAACCCACACCTGATGACAATTTTACTTCGGAGTCACGTGAGTGACTACGTGAAGAGCCCGTCCAGCACGCATGCGCGACATTAACGTTCACACCGGCCTCAGAGCCACAGATCCGGTTATTTGGAAGGACAAGTGAAAGACCTGGAGGAAGAGTCCAAAGCATTTGGCCTCATGAGGGCAGGCCCCGGAACGAGCAGACCCACACAAAAAAACAGACGGCAGTACCCCACCGCGTCCACCAGTCGAGGTCAAATTTATGGAACTGGTGAAAGCTCGGGTTCCGCATACTATCCCCGAAAGCCTTTTTAGGCCAGGGCCCAGAGCGGACCCCATGGAAAATGCGCCACCCCCAATCAGCAGTACATCAGCAGTACATCCAGCAGTATAACGACGGATGAACAAACGGAAGAAAGGAACACTACCATAACTATGGAGGTAGGTGGGTCTGGTTCCTACCAGCATGTAAATGGGGAACTGTACTAACAGGAGGTGTCTCACGAATGATAGTTATATACTTAACAGTATTCGGGGATACAAAATAGAGTTCATTCAAGAAAACATGCCACCAGTTCAGCACGTACCCCAAAGGGTCTTTACCCTCTCAGTCAAAGAGAACTAGAGGCTCAAGCAGAACTGGTGAGGTTACTTACAAAGGGTGTCATTGAGAAATCCAAACATGAACCTTTGGAATTTGTCTCAAATATATTTACCAAAAGCAAAAAAGATGGTGGATGTCGCATCATCATTGACTTAACCTCACTAAATACCTTTGTTAAGTATGTACATTTCAAAATGGAAACATTTGTAACTGCTAAACAACTGATTTCCAAAGGATACTTTATGGCAAGCATTGATTTAAAAGATGCCTACTATTCAGTACCCATTCACAAGGGTCATCGCAGATACCTGAAAATTTACCTGGATGGGGCAACTATGGCAGTATAAAGTGTTGCCTAATGGGTTGACATCAGCCCTAGACTATTTACCAAGATATTAAAACCAGCCTTGGCAACATTAACGAAACAAAGACATATTGTCATGGCGTATCTTGATGATATCCTAATAGTAGGCAAAACCATGGAGTTGGCTAAATCAGCTATATTAGCTACCAAACAATTGTTTGAAACCCTGGGTTTGTCATACATCCAGATAAATCTAAGTTGACGCCATCCACAACTATGGACTATCTGGGATTCACAATTAACTCAATCCACATGTCTGTAACGTTGCCAAAAGGTAAAGCAGCAGAATTGGCACAGATGTGCAACAATTTAATGGTAAGCAATCGACCAACCATCCGACAAGTGGCAAGAGTAATTGGCAAAATGGTAGCAGCATTTTCAGCTACACAATTTGGACTCCTGCACTATCAGCACCTACAAAGGGCAAAAGTACAGGCGTTGAAACGACATGCAGGTCACTTTGACAGAACCATGGAACTACCCATTGAAGCAATATCAGAGTTACAATGGTGGATATAACATTTGGCATAGTTCCAGCCCTATCATCATCAATAACCCAACGTTAACTATACAAACAGATGCCAGTGCTCAAGGCTGGGGAGCAACTAATACCATATCCAGCACAGGTGATAGATGGACTAACCTAGACTCATCTTTACTACAAACACTGGGCATAAATTATTTGGAAATGTTGGGTGCGTTTTATGGTTTTAAAGCATATTCTAGGAATATGCACAACTTGCATCTTCATTTACAAATTGATAATATCACGGTGGTGGCCTATATTAACCATATGGGCGGAATAAAATCGATATCATGTGACAATTTGGTCAACACAATCTGGTAATGGTGGGTAGATAGACATATTTGGCTATCAGCAACTTACCTACCAGGTAAGCTAAATACAGTGCCAGGTCACGCAAATTCAATGATAAACACCGAATGGATGTTAAATCCTAGAGCTTTTGCTAAAATTACAAACCAATATGGCACACCAGATATCGATCTCTTTGCATCCAGACTAAATCACCACGTACCAATGTATGTCCCTTGGGAACCACACCCTGAGGCAGCAGCGATAGATGCATTCGCGCTGAACTGGGGGACCTATTTCTTCTATGCTTTTTCCCCCTTCTGCCTTAATCTGTAGGGTACTACGCAAAATACAGATGGACTCTGCTTCAGGTATTTTGATAGTACCAACTGGCCTACACAGCCATGGTTCCCAGTGGTACTCGACATGGTCATCGAAACTCCTATGACCTTTCCCAGTAGCCCAGACCTATTGACGCACCCTGTATCAGGCATAAGTCATCCATGCCATGACAAAATTAACCTACTGGGTTGCAGATTATCAAAAGACCACTGCTGGGACTGGGGTGTCTGACAGGACCATCAACATGATGACACCGTATGTCTACCAGGAAACAATACCTATCGAGCATCAGGAAGTGGGAAAGATACTGCTCGACTACTGGGACAACATACTCATCTGCAACCATAACCAATGTACTGGAGTTCCTGGGGGGCCTTCACCATAATGAAGGATTGAGCTACAGCGCCATCAATACTGCCAGAAGTGCGCTGTCAGCCTACTTAAAACAGGTGCCAGGACAACAGGCCATAGGGTCTCAACCGCTGGTGATCAAACTCATGAGGAGTATCGTCAACTCCAACCCTCTTAGACCTAGGTATACCCAAATCTGGGATGTCAGTGTGGTCCTGACATACCTAAGGGGATGGTCCCCAGCCAGGTCTCACCCTGGAAAAGCTAACCCTGAAAACGGTTATGCTGATGCCACTAGTCTCAGCACAAAGAGTCCAGTCCCTCCACTTACTGCGACTGGACAACATGGTTATAACACCAGACCGGGTCATTCACCATTCAGGAGCTGCTAAAGCAGAGCAAGCCAGGAACTTGAGTCCTAGTTATGGATTTCAGGGCATACCCACCTGACCTACGGTTGTGTGTCATGACTCACTTATTCACTTACATCAACACAACAAGAGAGTCTCGAGGGAGAAGGGAAAAAAAAAAAAAAGGAACAAAAAGCCTTATGGGTCAGCCACAAGAAACCTCATGGTTGGGTGTCGAGCCAAACCATCTCGAGATGGCTCAAGCAGGTACTGGGAGCTGCTGGAGTAGATACTGATGTATATACATCTCACTCCACCAGGGCAGCATCCGCATCGGCGGCTAAAAGAATGAACATGGAGAAAACGTTCCAGACGTTCTACCACAAGCTGCTAGCAGAACCCGTGTTATTTGCAGAAAGAGTTTTAAAATCTGCAAAAATATATAATTTAAGCCCGGGGGAGCATTTTGTCTTTTGTTATTGTTTAATAAATACCATTATTGTTTACAAACAGATTATGATTGATTACGATAACATACTTCCTCCCTTGAATGACTTCGGCAGCGAGTGAAGAGTATGAACTGTTACACGGTTTGAAATCACAGAGCTTTAAAATCTTCCCGTAGTCACTCACGTGACTCCGAAGTAAAATAGTAAGATTAAACGAGAACTTACCAGTTTGAAGTTTGATCTGTATTTTATGAGGAGTTACGATGAGGGATTACGTGCCCTCCGCTCCCACCCTCAATTATAGATCAACTGGTATCTTAGTTCTCCTTTTCTTTACTATGTTTATTTCAATTATTGTGTTTCCTGTGATTCCACACCGCTGCTTTGAAGAATGTCGCGCATGCGTGCTGGACGGGCTCTTCACGTAATCCCTCATCGTAACTCCTCATAAAATACAGATCAAACTTCAAACTGGTAAGTTCTCGTTTAATCTTACTATTATACAGCAATGTGTCTAGAATGCATGCACTCACTTGCCAGAATGGTTCAATCCACGTTTTAAATGTATATTACTGTCACGTGTACAGAGATACAATGAAAACCTTGTTCCACATACTATGTAGACAAATCATACCATACATTCCTTCATAGATCCTCTCTGGAATACTGTAGAATCCCCACAAGTTCTGAATCTCAACAGGGCTCCACGGTGGCGCAGCGGTAGAGTTGCTGCCTTACAGCTCTTTCAGTGCCGGAGACGTGGGTTTGATCCTGACTACGGGTGCTGCCTGTACAGAGTTTCTACCTTCTCCCCGTGACCTGCGTGGGTTTTCTCCGAGATCATCGGTTTCCTCCCACACTCCATAGTACACATTGTCCCTAGTGTGCGTAGGATAGTGTTAAAGTGTGGGGATCACTGGTCGGTGCGGACTTGGTGGGCCAAATAACCTGTTTCCGAGCTAAAAGCGTGAGAATGTATTCAGCCCATCTGATGATCACCGTGGAATTCAAATGCTGCGCTGAGAAAGTGGTCAACAGCTTCAACAATTGACATGGAGGCGAGAGGGAGAGACAAGGAGAGACAGAGAGAGAGAGAGAGAGAAGAGAGAGAGAGAGAGAGAGAGAGAGAGAGAGAGAGAGAGAGAGAGAGAGAGAGAGAGAGAGAGAGAGAGAGAGAGAGAGAGAGAGAGAGAGAGAGAGAGAGAGAGAGAGAGAGAGAGAGAGAGAATGAAGGGAGAGAAGGAGAAAGGGAGTGAAAAGTGGTCAAGAAAGACAAGGGGAGGAAGAGATAGAAAAGGACAAACAAGCAAGAAGGAAACAGAGGAGGGAGAGGAGAGAGAAGGAAAGAGAGAAAACATAAAAATCATCGAAAATAGGTGCAGGAGTAGGCCATTAGGCCCTTCGAGCCAGCACCGCCATTCAATATGATCATGGCTGATCATCCAAAATCAGCACCCTGTTCCTGCTTTTTCCACATATCCCTTGATTCCTTTAGCCCTAAGAGCTAAATCTCTCTCTTGAAGAGAGAGGTGCAGAGAGAGAGAGAAGGAGAGAGGCAGGAAATGAGGAGAAAGGGAGGAGAGAAAGAGAGTTAGTGAGAGAGAAGGGTTTTGTTTTTGCATTTCAGAGCCACATTATTCACAGCATGGCAGCAGACAGTTCGGGCATTCCCATAAGAGGAGAAAAGTAAAAGTGGAAGGCAGAGAGATCAATGGCAAAAATAAAAAATGGCCACATTACTTTATAATTCTGTAAGGGCTAAGAATGTTAAAACAAACCTAAAAGCTTTGTGCCTCAACATGAGGAGCATTCGTAATAAGGTGGATGAATTGAATGCGCAATTAGGTGTTAACGGATATGATATAGTTGGGTTTACAGAGACATGGCTCCAGGGTGACCAAGGCTGGGAGCTCAATATGCAGGGGTATTCAATATTCAGGAAGGATAGACAGAATGGAAGAGGACATGGGGTGGTATTGCTGGTTATAGAGGAGATTAATGCAATATTAAGGAGAGACATTTGCTTGGATGCTGTAGATTCTGTATTGGGTGGAACTGCAAAATAGCCAAGGGCAGAAAACACCTGTTGGAGTTGTGTACAGGCCATCAAACAGCAGTGAGGTCGGGGATAGCATGAAACAAGAAATTAGGGATGCGTATAGCAAAGGTACAGCAGTTATCACGAGTGTATACGGCGTGGTTTTCCTAGCCAACATGTAGAGGACCAAAAAGAGGGCAGGCCATCCGAGACTGGATATTGTGCAATGAGGAAGGATTAGTTAGAGTTGGATCCGGGCAGATCCCAGAGCTGGACATTGGGCAGAGAGAGGTAGGGATATTCCACTGGCTTCATACTGGCTTCATCACCCCCCCACTGGAGCCGCTCCCTGGTCGCCACTGCGAACACCCCTCATGGTGTTGATGAAGGTGGATTTGCTGGCCCCTCCGTCTCCCAACACTGCGATGCTAATCGGCACATTGACCGAATCCTCCACCCGCTTTATCCGCAGCATCGCTGACACCACCTCTCCGTTACTGTACCCGGTCTGCAGGCTCCTCGCCTCCGTGTCGCTGAAGTACTTGGACAGGACTGACTGGGCCATGTTATTCCTGGAGGGACAGACCCACAAATATCAGCATGGACTGGGTACATTCGGCATGTGAATCACTAACATGCTGTAAAATTAAACTAATCTCCACTGACTGCATTGTCCCATATCCCTCCATTCCACGAATACCCATGCACCTGTCTTCAAGTTTAAATGCCACAATCTATCTGGCTCCATCACCATCCCCGGCAACGCGTTTCAGGCCCCTCCCACCATCTGTGTACAAACTTTGACCGCAGATTTCCTTCCAACTTTGCCCTTCTCACAAAGTTATGCCCTCTAGTCTTTGGCATTTCCACCCCGGGAAAACAGATTCTGACTGTCTACCCGATCTATGTCTCTCATGGTGTTATAAACTTCTATCAGGTCTCCCCCCGACCTCTGGCGTCCCAGAGAAAACAATCCAAGTCTGCCCAACCTCTCCTTGTAGCTAATACCCACTAATCCAGGCAGCATTCTGGTCAACATCTGTACACCCTCTCCATACTCTCCACTATATAAGCGAGTTCGGTATTCCGACTGCACATGCCCAGGTCATAGGTCACTGAAGACAAACATTAACGGCAGCTGAGCTGCTGCGTGTATACAGACCCGTGTTTCATCCGCAGTCAGGATTGAACCGGGTCTCCGGAGCTGCAAGCGCTGTTGAATTGCTACTAGAGTTCCCTTCTCCACTCCCTTGGTCCATGCAGAAATTTCAGCAGTGACAATGTAATGAATCACGGTCCGGTCCTAGTCAGCCTGGTGTATGGGTTCCATTCTCACTCGGGCTGCCTTTCCCGGGTTATACAGGGTTATTATACAGGGTTGATCCACGCACCCCTCTCCTGCATAATCCCAGGAGGCAGATTTGTGACCGGAGTCTCACTACCGTCCCCGTCCCCGTCCCATCCCTCTCCGAGGGCAGCTGGAGATGTCCGGGATGACCGTGGACTGACGGGGCACCGGCCCGGAGCAGTGGGGGCCCCAGGTTTACAGCCAGCGCGGAGAAGAAGTGCTAATTCCAGCTCAACTGCTCCAATTCCCCAGGAACCCATTCCCCGACGGGCCGGGACCAACAGCTGCACCTCTCGCCTTATCCAATGGCTGTCGGTAAACCCCCTCGGTGTCGCGAAAGCTGAGCACCAGTCATCAACGGGGATGCACACAAAATGCTGCAGTAACTCAGTGGGTCAGGCAACATCTCTGGAGAAGGGTCTCGACCCGAAACGTCACCTATTCCTTTTCTCAAAAGATGCTGCCTGTCCGACTGAGTTACTCCAGCACGTTGTGTCTACCTTCGGTGTAAACCAGCATCTGCAGTTCCTTCTTACAGAGTGACACCTGTCCGTGGGTAAAGGAGAGGTGGCGGGGAGAGATGAGCAGAGGGATGGGAAGAGAGATAGGGAGAGATAGGGAGAAGGATGGGAAGAGGGGTGGGAAGAGGGATGGGACGGCCCGGGGACCGTGAGTGTGCAACCAGTCCGGATCTGGGCCAGAAGAAGGGGGCGGTCGGCGCAGCCCTGGACCGACGGGAGTCAGAGGCCGGGAGACGGCGGGCAGGGATGGGCCGGTCCCAGCTCGACTGTGCCTGTCCCGCCGGGCCCGCCGATGGGCAGGGTTGAGCTGGAGTTGGTGGAGTTGGTGCATTTTTTCAGTGCCGCCTGCGGGACTGGGCCGCCGCTGCGACGGGCCAGCGGCGCGTCCAGGCCCGGCGGGACTGTCGGCCGGCCCGGCGGGACAGGCAGAGCCGTGCTGGAGCCAGCAACCCCCAAACGCACTGCCTGCGAACTGGGGAGGGAACGTGGACGGCCCAGCAGCAACTCAACAGTGCCCGCAGCCCTGGGCCTGACCCCAATCATGGACGAAATGCAAACCTGCACTCGACACAACATCACAGTTGCCGATAATATTTTTGCAAGTGACCAATGACCTGGGCATGCGCAGTCGGAATACCGAACTCGCTGAGGCAGAGAATTCCACAGACTCACAACTCTGGGTGAAAAAGTGTTCTAATCTCTATTCTAAATGACTTACACCTTATTCTTAAACTGTGGCCCCTGGTTCTGGACTCCCCCAACATCGGCAACGCCTCTGGCGTGTCCAATCCCTTAATAATCTTATATGTTTCTATAAGATGCCCTCTCATCCTTCTAAATTCCAGTGTATACAAGCCCATTCGCTCCATTCTTGCAACATATGACAGTCCCGCCATCTCTCAATAGCAAGATTGTCCTTCCTCAAATTTGGAGACCAAAACTGCACACAATACTCCAGGTGTGGTCTCACAAGGGGCCTGTACAACTGCAGAAGGACCTTTTTGATCCTATACTCAACTCCTCTTGTTATGAAGGCCAACATGCCATTAGCTTTCTTCACTGCCTGTTGTACCTGCATGCTTACTTTCAGTGACTAATGAACAAGGACACCCAAATCTCGTTATACTTCCCCTTTTCCTAACTTAACACCATTCAGATAATAATCTGCCTTCCAGTTCTTGCCAGCAAAGTGGATAACCTCACATTTATCCACATTAAACTGCATCTGCCATGCATCTGCCCACTCACCCAACCTGTCCAAGTCTCCCCGCATCCGCATAGCATCATCCTCACAGTTCACACTGCCACTCAGCTTTGTGTCATCTGCAAAATTGCCAATAGACAATAGGTGCAGGAGTAGGCCATTCGGCCCTTCCAGCCAGCACCGCCATTCAATGTGATCATAGCTGATCATCCCCAATCGGTACCCCGTTCCTGCCCGCTCCCCATATCCCCTGACTCCGTTATCTTTAAGAGCCCTATCTAGCTCTCTCTTGAAAGTATCCAGACAACCGACCTCCACCGCCCTCTGAGGTAGAGAAGTCCACAGACTCACAACTCCCTGTATGAAAAAGTGTTTCCTCATCTTCGTTCTAAATGGCTTACCCCTTATTCTTAAACTGTGGCCCCTGGTTCTGGACTCCCCAACATCGGGAACATGTTTCCTTCTTCTAGCGTGTACAAATCCTTAACAATCTTATATGTTTCAATAAGATTCCCTCACATCCTTCTAAATTCCAGAGTATACAAGCCCAGCCGCTCCATTCTCACAGCATATGACAGTCCCGTCATCCCGGGAATTAACCTTGTAAACCTACGCTGCACTCCCTCAAAAGCAAGAATGTCCTTCCTCATATTAGGGGTCTCACCAGGGCCCTGTACAACTGCAGAAGGACCTCTTTGCTCCTATACTCAACTCCTCTTGTTATAAAGGCCAACATGTCATTCGCTTCCTTCACTGCCTGCTGTACCTGCATGCTTACTTTCATAGAGTGATGAACAAGGACCTCCAGATCCCGTTGCACTTCCACGTTTCCCAACTTGACGCCATTTAGATAGTAATCTGCCTTCCTGTTTTTGATACCAAGGTGCATAACCTCACATTTATCCACATTAAACTTCATCTGCCATGCATCTGCCCACTCCCCCATCCTGTCCAAGTCACCCTGCATTCTCATAGCATCCTCCTCACAGTTCACACTGCCACCCAGCTTTGTGTCATCTGCAAATTTGCTAATGTTACTTAGAATCCCTTCATCCAAATCATTGATGTATATTGTAAATAGCTGCGGTCCCAGCACCGAGACTTGCGGTACCCCACTAGTCACTGCCTGCCATTCTGAAAGGGCCCCGTTAATCCCTGCACTTTGTTTCCTGTCTGCCAACCAATTTTCTATCCATGTCAGCACTCTACCCCCAATACCATGTGCCCTAATTTTGCCCACTAATCTCCTATGTGGGACCTTATCAAATGCTTTCTGAAAGTCCAGGTACAGTACATCCACTGGCCCTCCCTTGTCCATTTTCCTAGTTACAAAATTTCCAGAAGATTAGTCAAGCATGATTTCCCCTTCGTAAATCCATGCTGACTCGGACCGAACCTGTTACTGCTATATCAGGTGTTATCCCAAACAGAGAGGACTTGTTTTATTTCTCTCATGTAGATGAGTTACCTATCATATCAAGGGACATTCGGAAGGCTACTGCACTCTTGTCAAGAGTGCAGTAGTATGTTACAAATGGATGGCCAAACAAATTGCCGGATTCAGAGGCAGAACTACAACCATTCTTTGTACGTAGGAATGAACTCTCAGTAGACCAAGGGTGTGTCATGTGGGGAGTGAGAGTTGTAATCCCTGAAAGATATGGAGTAAAATTGCTGGGATATCTCCATGATCAGCATTTGGGAATGTGTCTAACAAAGAGACTAGCTAGAAGCTATCTATGGTGGCCTGGTTTAGATAAGGACATAGAACAAACGGTGAAAGAGTGTAGCACATATCAAGCATTTGGAAAGATTCCACCAACAGTACCGCTACATCCATGGTAATGGCCGGCTAGAGTGTGGCACAGATTACGCGTTGACTTTGCAGAGTTAAATGGACAACAATTGTTCATTGTGATTGATAGTCACTCCAAGTGGGTTGAGGTGTTTCCGATGAACAAAATGATATCCAGCAAAACGATAGACATTTAGCAAGGATTGTTTCATATGGATTTCCAGAGGAAATTGTGTCTGATAACGGACCACAATTCTGTTCACAAGAGTTTGCACAATTCATGAAAGGGAATGTGTAAAACACACTAGAGAAAGGAGGAGAAGAGATGAGGGGAGTAGATGAGGGGGGAAGGGGAGCAGGGAGAGGAGAGGAGGGTAGGGGATTATAGGAGAGGGGAGGGGAGGGGAGGAGAGGAGACTAGAGAAGAGGTGAGAGGAGAGAAGGGGAGAGGAGAGATGACAATCTCTCAACTCCACCATATTAAAACATTATCCTTGTGCTGGTTTTGAGGGAGGAGAGAGAGGGAGAGGGAGCGGAGGAGAGAGGAGGGGGAGGAGCGGAGAGGGGTGGAAAGGAGTAGAGAGGGGAGGAGAGGAAATTGGAGGACAGGAGAGGAGTGGAGAGGAGTGGAGTGTGGAGGAGATGGGAGAAGAGGAGGGGAGGGGAGAGTGGAGGAGAGGCGATGAGGGGAGTAGATGAGCAGAGGAGGGGAGAGGAGAGAGCAAGAGAGGAAAGGAGGAGTTGAGGTGAGGGATGAGGGCAGAGGAGAGAGAAGGTGAGGAGAGTGGAGGAGAGGAGATGGGAGGGGGGAGGAGAGGAGAGGGTAGGTGAGGAGAAGAGCCAAGAGAGGAGAGAGGAGAGGAGTGGAGAGGAGAGGAGAGAAGGGGAGAGGAGGGGGTAGGGAGGAGAGTAAGGGAGGAGGGGAGTAGGGGAGATTGGAGTGAGGGGAGATGAGGAGTGGAGCGGAGTTGTTCTTTGAATCCCTTCATCTAAATCATGAATGTATATTGTAAATAGCTGTTGCCCCCTCAGTCCCTGCAGATGCACTGAAGCTTGGTGGAGGGAGACCACAGTCTAGGGACCTTCCGCTGCTGGACATTGCGGTGCAGAGTCTCATGGAGACACCCCTCAAACAAGGGAAGGGATATCAGCCCAGGGGTCCACATGTGTGGCAAGGGTGTTTTGTTTGAAGATTACTGACTGACGCTCTTGAATGTACAGACACTGAGAATGTATGAAGTTTTCGCACAGTTTTGGCCCACAATGTCTGTACTGTCATTATGCCAAGGCCAAGCCTTATCTGCCTGCATATAATCCAGATTCCTCTGTTCTCTGCATATCCATGTGCTTATCCAAATGTCTCTTAAATGCCCCCTATCATATCTGCCTCCATCACCCCCTCTGGTGCTACGTTCCAGGCACCCACCACCGTCTGTGTGAAAACGTTATCGGCACCTTCTTTAACTTAGTGATGATCCTTCAATTTCCTACCCCCTCTTAATTCGTAAACCATGGTCACATTTGTCTTGGAAAGTTACTTTTCTTATCTCATTATTTATAACCTTCAGCCTGGTTTACGTTTTATCTTTAATTCGGCTAGCTGCGCCTGTAATGTAAATACCTGTTAATTTTACTTCTTGCCCCTCCTCGCGTCCTTTGAGTTATGTTAACTATGTTAGCCTCTTTTCCCACAATGCTTCACGAGTAAGTAGGCTATTGTGTTTAACATATTATCCCCTACACACAGATCATAGAATAGTACAGACCAGGAACAGGCCCTTCAGCCCTTTATGGCTATGCTAGAAATGACGCCAACACTTGTCTCTGTTCATAATCCACATCACTCGATTCCCTGCATAAAAGACTGTTCACATCTATCTATACCAGTGGTCCTTAACCTGGGAGTCGTGACCCCCATGGGGGTCGTTCGGGGTTTTTCCAGGGGTCATGAAGGGGTTGTAAATAACATCAATTTGTTGAGCCCATTTTTAGGAACCTAACAAAGGTACATACCACACACTGTATTTTGTTTGCGTATTCGCGTATTTATACACAGGGCCTATGAGAGGGGGGGGGTGCAGGGGGTTCATCGTACCCGGGGCCTGGAGATCAAAAGAAGCCAAAGGAGGGGGGGCGGGAATTTCCAGTAAGGGTCTTCCCTGTAGGAGGGGGGGAGTACTAGGACCCAGCAGAGTCAGACCACGTGCTGTCTGCATGGTGGAGGTTGTGGGTCTGGTGCTGAGCCGGGAACTCTGATGAGGTGGCGGCTCTGGCCCGCTGGTGGCCGGTGGAGAGGCGAGGGTCGGCGGAGTCGCTGGTGGAGGCCCGTTGGGGGGCGGGAGCTGGAGTAGAGATACGGGCAGCAGCGTCGGTGGCCCCGGAGAGACAGTGAAGGTCGGCGACAGTGGCTGCGGTGGCCCCAACCGGGGAGGTGTTGAGAGTCGGCAGCCGCGGCAGTTTCAGTGGTCCGGGCCTGGGTTTGGGTGTGACAGTGGGTGTGTGTGTGTGCGTGAGTGTGTGTGAGTGGGTGCGTGTCAGTGTGTGAGTGTGTGTGTGTGTGAGTGTGTGTGGGTGAGTGTGTGAGTGTGTGTGGGTGTGTGGGAGTCTGTGTGAGTGGGTTTGGGTGAGTGTGTGTGTGAGTGTGAGTGTGAGTGTGTGTGGGTGTGTGGGAGTGTGTGGGTGAGTGTGTGCGTGAGTGTGTGTGAGTGGGTGGGAGTGTGTGTGTGAGTGGGTGTGTGTGTGTGTGTGTGTGGGAGTGTGTGTGTGAGTGGGTTTGGGTGAGTGTGTGTGAGAGTGAGTGTGTGTGTGTGTGTGGGAGTGTGTGTGTGAGTGGGTTGGGTGAGTGTGTGTGAGTGGGTGTGGGTGGGTGTATGTGGGAGGGTGTGTGAGTGGGTATGTGTGAGTGGGTATGTGTGAGTGGGTGTGTGTGGGAGGGTGTGTGAGTGTGTGTGTGTGTGTGTGAGTGTGTGTGTGTGTGAGGGTGTGTGTGAGTAGGTGTGGGTGGGTGTGTGTGAGTGGTTGTGGGTGAATAAGGAGTAAGCCATTTAGAACGGAGACGAAGAAACACTTTTTCTCACAGAGAGTGGTGAGTCTGTGGAATTCTCTGCCTCAGAGGGCGGTGGAGGCAGGTTCTCTGGATGCTTTCAAGAGAGAGCTAGATAGGGCTCTTAAAATAGTCAAGTCAAGTCAAGTCAAGTCACATTTATTTATATAGCACATTTAAAAAACAACTCTCATTGGCCAAAGTGCTTTACATTTGTTATAAGAATAGCATAAACAAAACAAACTACATACATATATACATGTAGCCCTCACTCAGAGGACGGCAGGAAAGGCTTGGGAGTATAGATACGTTTTTAGACTTGACTTTAAAGAGTCGATGGAGGGGGCAGTTCTGATGGGAAAGGGGATGCTGTTCCACAGTCTAGTGGAGTCAGGGGATATGAGGAGAAGGCAGGAACGGGGTACTAATTGGGGATGATCAGCCATGATCACATTGAATGGCGGTGCTGGCTCGAAGGGCCGAATGGCCTACTCCTGCACCTATTGTCTATTGTCTATTGTCTATTGTCTATTGAATGTGTGGGTGTGTGTGTGTGTGTGAGTGGGTGAGTGGGTGCGGGTGGGTGTGTGTGAATGCGTGTGTGTGTGTGTGTGTGTGAGTGGGTGAGTGGGTATGGGTGGGTGGGTGCGGTTGGGTGGTGTGTGAGTGCGTGTGTGTGTGGGTGTATGTGAGTGGGTGAGTGAGTGTGTGTCTGAGTGTGTGTGTGTTAGCGGGAGGGTGAATTTTGTAAATGCAGTTAAAACCATTAGATCTGTTGAACGTTAACAGAGTATAGACATGCTGACCTGTTTCCAAATGTTCATGTTAGCTTAAGAATATTATTAACAATTCCAGCAACAGTAGCTTCTGCAGAGAGGTCATTTAGCAAACTCAAGCTGATTAAGAATTATTTAAGGTCTACAATGTCTCAGGAATATCTTGTGGATTTGACCAGGCTAAGTGTTCAAAGTCAAAGTCCATTTTATTCGCCACATGCACCCGGTGCAGTGAAATGAATTTGCCAGTAGCGATGCAATTAAAAAGAATACACAATACACAATAAAATTTAAAACAAAATCCACCACAGCATTCTTCACTGTGGTGGAAGGCAACAAGGTTCAGCCAGTCCTCCTCCTTTAAAAAGCCAGAGAATTTCAATATTGTTATTTTATTATGTTTATCTATAGTTGGCTCTTTAGCGTTATCTAAATCCAATTGTCTAATTCGTTCTTCTAACTGCCTTTGTTCATTCTTATTCTTTTTATTTAGAAACGCTTTGTATGAGATTATAGATCCTCTAATAAATGCTTTGAAAGATTCCCATAGTAAGGTTGGTGTGATCTCTGGGATATCATTAAAGGGCTGTCTCACTGTGCGAGTTGACCCACGAGTGACCCCGAGTGAAAGACTCGTGGTTGCGTACGATACTACAAGTTTGTGATCCCGAGTTTAACCGAGTTCCCACGGGTATGTCTAAGTTTGCCGTTTACTTCTCATTTCTGCGATGTTCCAAGTTCGTCTCCCGAGTGTACCAAGTTCCTCTCCCGTTAATCTTGAGGCAACAATGTATATCGAAGTGTTTAAAAATCATCACATGTTAAAAAAAATGATGTCATGCTTTTTTTTACATACTATAAAAAGCCTGCCTTGTTTAAATTGGCTCATTTGGAGAAAATGTTTGCAAGAAGGCTATTGGAGTCCAGGTTGGAGCTTCGACTCTGACTCCGCGTTTTTTTCGACCCATCCCCGCCCGTCCGCGGCGGGACGCCCTCAGACCGCAGACCGCAGACCGCGGACCACAAACCGCAGACCGCGGCTGCTTGATGTTGGTGGTCAGCGGTCACAGGACTCCGGGGCGGCGACCCGGCAAGGCATCGCCCGCTCCGTGCATCAGAGGGATAACGGAACTAATCTCCCAGGTCTGTCCCTTCATCAAATGGTGAATCTGCTCCACTAAGACGGCCGTCTCCATATTCAGATTGCAAAGCAGCTAACGCAACAGGCTGCAGCTCTGTATAACTGAGTGGTGATGGGTGGTGTAAAAGATTGTGATTATGGTCATGTTAAGAATTAAAAGTCATAAAATCAATGTGTGAAATGTGATTCTTATTTTTCAAAGTCTCTCATAGGAAACAATGAGCGTATAGAGCCCAGGGAGAGGGGGAGAAAGGGACGTACACTCACAGAGGCAGAGTCTCTCAGCCTGTGTGAGAGGGAGGGAGGGAGAGAGAGACACACACACAAGGTGGATGTGAAATCTCACCTACCTGTTTCAGTGACAGGCACCCGCAGCCAGTGAATGAAGCCACCCCCATCTGTCTCCCCTCCTCTCCCTCCACTCTCCACCCTCTCTCCTCCACCCCACCCCCCTCACCCCCCCTCCCCCAATTTGGAAATGTCATCCCATCACCCATTCCTTCTCTCCAGAGATGCTGCCTGCCCTCTGAGTTAAAGAGTTCCCACTTGCAGCAGCAAAACAGGCCAGTAAACACAATACTCATAGATAATATACTAAACAAAGAAAATATATATTAAAAAATCCCAGTATTATTGCAAAAATCCCAAAGTCCTTAGTGCAACAAGGCAGTTTGTAGTTCATAGTTTAGTTAGCATTTGTTGCGTTCAAAAGCCCGATGGTTGTTGGGAAGAAGCTGTTCTTGAACCTGGAGGTCATGGTTTTCAGATTCTTATACCTTCTGCTCAGCAGGAATGAAATGAGAGCATGGCCAGGGTAGTGTGGGTCCATGACAATGCTGGCTGCCTTTTTGAGGCAGCACCTCCTATAGAACCCTTTGATTCAGTAAAGTTCAGTAAAGAGATCGGGAATCTGGCATCATGGCTTGACAATAAAACCCAGCCTTTAACATCCGCATAATGAAAGAGTTGGTGTTGTCCTACGGAACAGCGGTGCAGGAGAGGTGAACACAACCCTGTCTTCTTCAACAGCACTGGTAGAGATGGCATCTGGACGTGACTGGCAAACCTCAGATTAGGCTGCCATGAAGTGTCAAAAAATGTTCTCACGCTGTTCCTCAATACTGGTTTGTCTTAAGGTTGTGAGCTCAGTCCCAAATACACAAAATTTATATATAAACTTCAAGCAATTTTTTCTTTTCTACCCACTCTGTCACCTTATCAATAACTTACTTCTTTGTTAAGCAGAATTTGTCTTTAAAAAGTCTAAGTAACTGATATTTCTGTCCCTGATTATTGTTTCTAAAAAGAGTTCCCACGGTAGGCTCACGAGTCACAAAGTTAAACGCACGGGCGACTACGTTCTTACAACGAGTTTAAAATGTTTCAAATTTTAACCTCAAGAGTACATTTTACTCGTGGAAAAGTTCAAACATGTTTGAACTTTTGCAAGAGTTAACAAGTTTCACGTGTACCTCCCGTTAGCGCCAAGAGTCGCTAAGTTGCGTCCACGAGTTCCGACGTTCCCGCTACGTTAATTGTACGTGATTACCACGAGTTAAATTTGTTTTAACTCGGGGTCACTCGTGGGTTCAAGCAGTTCCATGGTGTCAGACAGTGGCTCAGACTCACTGCTAAGTTTATTGGGTTTTATTTTGTTTATTAGTTTGTTATCATGGCTAATTAGTGCCACAGACTGAGCTCTTTGATCTTTGATTCCGACATTGCCGAGCGCTGGCGTCTTTTCTTTTCTTTTTTTTCTTTTTTTTAAAATTAATATTTTTATTAGAAGCAGTGTACAGTAGTATAAACTGCGGCATATGACAAAATACATTTATTGTACATCTTCCATTTTTAATTTAACAAAGAAGAAATAGAAAAAGAGAGAAAGAGCAAGAAAGAGAGAAAGTGAAAGAAATAGTGAATGTGTAAACCCCTAAACTACCAAATAGTGTAGTCAAACAGTAAATAAGTAAAAACCTAAAAAAGAGTAAGAAGACAAAAACAAAAAAGAATAAGAAAAAAAAGAAAAAAGGGACCATAATGTGTTGATATACCTGCCTCATTTCTCACCACACCCACCACCCTGTCCATGAATCGGTTTAATTCCAAAATTGTGTTGCACCATACTATACTAGTAATGAATCAATGAAAGGAGACCATATCTTTAAAAATTGCTCTGATTTTCCTGCTAAGACGAGTCTCATATCTTCAAGATGTAGCGTCTCAGACGTGCTTGTAATCCACATTTTAAGAGTTGGGGCAGAAGCATTTTTCCCAAATTTAAGTATACTTTTTTTGCCATTATCAGGCCATAATTGAGGAAACGTCTTTGATATATTGATAGCTCAGAGCAGACTCCTGTTATTCCAAAAATTCTGTATGGGGGTCCAGTTTTGTTTTTAATAATTTTGAGAAGATTTCAAAGATTCCTTTCCAAAATTTATGAAGTTTTATGCAAGAGGCAAAGGAGTGTGTTATAGTTGCTTCTTGAGATAGACATTTGTCGCAGATAGGAGATACATTTGGAAACATTTTGTTCAGTTTAGTTTTTGAGTATTATAATCTGTGTAGTATTTTAAATTGGATTAGAATATGTCTAACATTAATCGATATATAGGAGATATTTTCCCATCTGTCTTTGGGGATTTTTAAACTTACTTCCTGTTCCCAATCTCTTCTAATTACATCTGACGATGGAATTTCTATATTTAGAAGGATATTGTACAAGTATGACCTCCGTCTGGTCAGGGAGAGCGAGGAAGTCATTGAGAGGAGTTACAGGGATGTGGTCACTCCAACACCACAGGAGGCAGGTAAGTGGATCACAGTTGGGAGAGGCAAGGGGCACAGGCAGGGACTAGAGAGTACCCCGGTGGCTGTACACCTTGACAATAAGTACTCCTGTTTGAGCACTGTTGGGGTGGACAGCCTACCTGGGGTTAGCGACAGCGGCCGGGCCTCCGGTATAGAGACCGGTCCTGTTGCTCAGAAGGGTAAGGAAAAGAAGAGGAGGGCAATACTAATAGGGGACTCTATAGTTAGGGGGTCAGACAGGCGATTCTGTGGACGCAGTCGGGAGACCCGGATGGTAGTTTGCCTCCCTGGTGCCAGGGTCTGTGATGTGTCTCAACGTGTCCAAGATATCCTGAAAGGGCAGGGAGAGGAGCCCGAGGTCATGATACATATAGGTACCAATGACATAGGTAAAAAAAGAGAAGAGGTCCTGAAAGGAGAATTTAGGGAGTTAGGAGGGGAGTTAAAGAGAAGGACAGCAAAGGTAACAATCTCGGGATTACTGCCTGTGCCACGCAACAGTGAGAGTAGGAATGGAGCGAGGTGGAGGATAAATGCGTGGCTGAAGGACTGGTGCAGAAGGCAGGGATTCAAATTTCTGGATCATTGGGACCTCTTTTGTGGAAGGTTCGACCTGTACAAAAAGGATGGGTTGCACTTGAACCTGAGGGGGACCGATATCCTGGCGGGGAGATCTGCAAAGGCTACTGGGGAGACTTTAAACTAGAATGGTTGGGGGGAGGGACTCAAATAGAGAATGCTATTAGACAGTGTGTGAGGCAGGAGGCAGAGAAGGAAAGCACTCAGACCCAACATGTAGGGGGGAAAGAAGAAAACAATAATAAACAGAGAATAAAAGGTGGTGGGGTTCTTAAATGGGTGAGCAGAGAAACAGAGGAGTGTAAAATGCGGGCGGAAGCAATAGGTAGCAAGGTGAAAAGTAAAAGTGGCAGGCAGACAAATCCAGGGCAAAAATCAAAAAGAGCCACTTTTCAACATAATTGTATAAGGGGTAAGAGCGTTGTAAAAACAAGCCTGAAGGCTTTGTGTCTCAATGCAAGGAGCATTCGAAATAAGGTGGATGAGTTGAACGTGCAGATAGCAATTAATGATTATGATATAGTTGGGATCACGGAGACATGGCTCCAGGGTGACCAAGGCTGGGAGCAGAACATCCAGGGATATTCAATATTCAGGAGGGATAGAGAGGAAGGAAAAGGAGGTGGGGTAGCGTTGCTGGTTAGAGAGGAGATTAACGCAGTGGAAAGGAAGGACATTAGCTTGGAGGATGTGGAATCGGTATGCGTAGAGCTGCGAAACACTAAGGGGCAGAAAACGCTGGTGGGTGTTGTGTACAGGCCACCTAGCAGTAGTAGTGAAGTTGGGGATGGCATCAAACAGGAAATTAGAAATGCGTGCAACAAAGGCAAAACAGTTATAATGGGCGACTTCAATCTACATATAGATTGGGTGAATCAAATTGGCAGGCGTGCTGAGGAAGAGGATTTCTTGAAATGTATGAGGGATAGTTATCTAAACCAACATGTAGAGGAACCAACGAGAGAGCAGGCTATTCTAGACTGGGTATTGAGTAATGAGGAAGGGTTAGTTAGCAGTCTTGTTGTGCGTGCCCCCTTGGGCAAGAATGACCATAATATGGTTGAGTTCTTCATTAGGATGGAGAGTGACATTGTTAATTCAGAAACAACGGTTCTGAACTTAAAGAAAGGTAACTTTGAGGGTGTGAGACGTGAATTGGCCAAGATTGACTGGCAATTAGTTCTAAAAGGGTTGACGGTGGATATGCAATGGAAGGCATTTAAAGACTGCATGGATGAACTACAAAAATTGTTCATCCCAGTTTGGCAAAAGAATAAATCAGGGAAGGTAGTGCATCCATGGATAACAAGGGAAATCAGGGATAGTATCAAAGCAAAAGATGATGCGTACAAATTAGCCAGAAAAAGCAGCATACCAGAGGACTGGGAGAAATTCAGAGACCAGCAGAGGAGGACAAAGGGCTTAATTAGGTAAGGGAAAATTGATTATGAAAGGAAACTGGCAGGGAACATAAAACTGACTGCAAAAGTTTTTATAGATATGTGAAGAGAAAGAGATTAGTTAAAACAAATGTAGGTCCCTTGCAGTCAGAAACAGGTGAATTGATCATGGGGAACAAGGATATGGCGGACCAATTGAATAACTACTTTGGTTCCGTCTTCACTAAGGAAGACATAAATAATCTGCCGGAAATAGCAGGGGGCCGTGGGTCAAAGGAGATGGAGGAACTGAGTGAATTCCAGTTTAGTCGGGAAGTGGTGTTGGGTAAATTGAATGGATTAAAGGCCGATAAATCACCAGGGCCAGATAGGCTGCATCCCAGAGTACTTAAGGAAGTAGCTCCAGAAATAGTGGATGCATTAGTGATAATTTTTCAAAACTCTTTAGATTCTGGAGTAGTTCCTGAGGATTGGAGGGTAGCAAACGTAACCCCACTTTTTAAGAAGGGAGGGAGAGAGAAAACGGGGAATTACAGACCAGTTAGTCTAACATCGGTAGTGGGGAAACTGCTAGAGTCAGTTATTAAAGATGGGATAGCAGCACATTTGGAAAGTGGTGAAATCATTGGACAAAGTCAGCATGGATTTACGAAAGCATACGGTATTGGGGGTTCAGTATTGATGTGGATAGAGAACTGGCTGGCAAACAGGAAGCAAAGAGTAGGAGTAAACGGGTCCTTTTCACAATGGCAGGCAGTGACTAGTGGGGTACCGCAAGGCTCAGTGCTGGGACCCCAGCTATTTACAATTTATATTAATGATCTGGACGAGGGAATTGAAAGCAACATCTCCAAGTTTGCGGATGACACTAAGCTGGGGGGCAGTGTTAGCTGTGAGGAGGATGCTAGGAGACTGCAAGGTGACTTGGATAGGCTGGGTGAGTGGGCAAATGTTTGGCAGATGCAGTATAATGTGGATAAATGTGAGGTTATCCACTTTGGTGGCAAAAACGGGAAGGCAGACTATTATCTAAATGGTGGCCGATTAGGAAGAGGGGAGATGCAGTGAGACCTGGGTGTCATGGTACACCAGTCATTGAAAGTAGGCATGCAGGTGCAGCAGGCAGTGAAGAAAGCGAATGGTATGTTGGCCTTCATAGGAAGAGGATTTGAGTATAGGAGTAGAGAGGTTCTACTGCAGTTGTACAGGGTCTTGGTGAGACCACACCTGGAGTATTGCGTACAGTTTTGGTCTCCAAATCTGAGGAAGGACATTATAGCCATAGAGGGAGTGCAGAGAAGGTTCACCAGACTGATTCCTGGGTTGTCAGGACTTTCATATGAAGAAAGACTGGATAGACTTGGCTTATACTCGCTAGAATTTAGGAGATTGAGAGGGGATCTTGTAGAAAAGTACAAAATTCTTATGGGGTTGGACAGGCCAGATGCAGGAAGATTGTTCCCGATGTTGGGGAAGTCCAGGACAAGGGGTCACAGCTTAAGGATAAGGGGGAAATCCTTTAAGACCGAGATGAGGAAAAACTTTTTCACACAGAGAGTGGTGAATCTCTGGAACTCTCTGCCACAGAGGGTAGTTGAGGCCAGTTCATTGGCTATATTTAAGAGGGAGTTAGATGTGGCCCTTGTGGCTAAAGGGATCAGGGGGTATGGAGAGAAGGCAGGTACGGGATACTGAGTTGGATGATCAGCCATGATCATATTGAATGGCGGTGCAGGCTCGAAGGGCCGAATGGCCTACTCCTGCACCTATTTTCTATGTATCTATGTATCTATGATATTAAATTATTTGACTCTGCATTTCTTTTCATACTTTGGTATTCGTGGGTATATGTTTTCAAATAATCTCGAATTTGAAGATATCTAAAATATTGATTACCTTTCAGACTGTATTTCGACTGTAATTTCTGGAATGATAAGAGGTTTCCCATTTCGTACAAATCTCCAACCTTTTTTATTCCTAGTCTTTCCCAAAGAATAAACGTTTTATCTATAATAGATGGTTTGAACGACGGGTTACTAGCTATTGGAGAAAGAAGAGGTAGATTTCTTAGTTTAAGAGTAAATTTTACTTGTCTCCAAATTCGTAAAGTGCTTTGAATAATCGTGTTTTTCTTGTATGTTGTGTTCTTCAACTTTATTGGGGAGAGAAGGATCGCGCCTATATTAAAAGGGAAGCAATCTCTCCATTACAAACCAATCTACTGGTTGACATGAATTATCCAGCCAGTGAATTAGCTGGCGTCTTTTCAAACGTGACTACTACACTCATTACATCCGCATCGTTCACCGTAATGACCCAGCTGATTTGAAAGCATCACTTCTGCTTAACCTACCTGGTCCTGAGGCAATGAATCGTGTCGACAACTTTGTCTTTGCTCCTGCCATTCTGGATGCCAACCGGCAGGCCCAGGTTCCTGCCAAAACTATCGATGACCCCGAAGTTTTGCTCAGAAAATTTAGAGAACTGTGTGATCTGCCGTCTAACCACATCATTGAAAGGACGAAGTTTTATGCTCATTTGCAGCAGGTTGATGAACCTGTTGAACGATTTACTGAACGGTCGGTCCTCAGCAGAGGCCTTACCTTCGTCCCCCTCCATCCCCACCTCAATGAGTTCCACGCCCGCCACGACTTGGAGCTCTTCTACCATCGCCTTCGCCTTGCAGCGTTCTTCCATGGGAACAAGTCCCCACCCCCCACTGTTGATCCCTTGTCCAGTCTCCAACCGACCCCCCTCACGGTCTTCCGGCTTTAGTACTTTTTATTCAATCTGCCAGCAGGACATCAACCGCCTCAACTTCTCCACTCCCCTGTCTCACTCTAACCTCCCCCCCCTGAACGTGCAGCCATCGACTCACTCCGCAACAACCCAGAATGGGTTATCAAACCTGCCGACAAGGGAGGTGCTGTGGTAGTCTGGCGCATTGATCTCTACAAAGCTGAGGCCACACGCCAACTCTCGGATACCTCTTCCTACTTAACCCTAGACCATGACCCCACTGACGAGCACCAGGCCACTATCTCTACCACCATCACTGACTTCATCAACTCCGGCTCCCTGCCCCCCCAAGCCTCCAACCTCATCGTTCCCCAGCCCTGCACGGCCCGATTTTACCTTCTCCCCAAAATCCACTAACCTGACTGTCCTGGTAGACCCATTGTCTCTGCTTGTTCGTGCCCATCCGAACTTATTTCCACGTATCTCGACTCCACGTATCCTATCCCCCCTGGTTAAATCCCTCCAGACCTATGTTCAAGACACCTCAGACACTCTCTGTCATCTCCGGGCATTCCATTCTCTAGGCCCCCATCCCCTCATCTTCACCATGGACATCCACTCACTCTACACCTCCATCCCTCACCAGGATGGTCTCAAAGCCCTCCGGTTCTTCCTCGACTGGAGAACCAACCAATGCCCGTCCACTGATACTCTCCTCCGCCTAGCGGAGTTGGTCCTTACCCTTAATAACTTCCCATTTGACTCCTCCCATTTCCTCCAAATACAAGGCGTAGCTATGGGCACCCGCATGGGCCCCAGCTATGCCTGCCTCTTTGTCGGGTACGTCGTACAATCCTTGTTCGAGACGTGCCAGGGTCCCTTCCCCAACCTCTACCTCTGCTACATCGACGATTGCATTGGTGCTACCTCCTGCACCCACACACAACTCACTAACTTCATCAACTTCGCCACTAACTTCCATCTGCAACTCAAATACACCTGGACCATTTCCGACACTTCCCTACCATTTCATGACCTCACTATCTTCATCGCAGGTGATAGACTTTTGACAGACATCCATTATAAACCCACTGACTCCCATGGCTATCTAGACTACACTTCTTCCCACCCTGCTTCCTGTAAGCACTCCATACCCTACTCCCAATTCCTCCATCTATGCCACGTCTGCTCCCAGGATGAGGTGTTCCACACCAGGGCATCGGAAATGTCCTAATTCTTCAGGGAACGGGGGTTCCCCTCCCCCACCATAGATGAGGCTCTCACCAGGGTCTCTTCAATACCCCCCAACACTGCTCTCTCTCCCCATCCCCCCACTCGGAACAAGGGCAGTTTCCCCCTATTCCTCACCTTCCACCCCACTAGCCATCACATACAAAAAATAGTCCTCCGTCATTTTCGCCACCTCCAACGTGACCCCACCACATCTTCCCATCTCCCCCCCCCCCCCCCCCCGTCTGCTTTCCGCAAAGACCGCTCCCTCTGTAACTCCCTGGTCAATTCTTCCCTTCCCACCCGCACCACCCCCTCCCCGGGCACTTTCCCTTGCAACCGCAAGAGCTGATACACATGTCGCTTTACCTCCCCTGTCGACTCCATTCAAGGACCCAAGCAGTCATTCCAGGTGTGACAGAGGTTTACCTGCACCTCCTCCAACCTCATCTATTGCATCTGCTGCTCTAGATGTCAGCTGATCTACATCGGTGAGACCAAGCGTAGGCTTGGCGATCGTTTCGCCGAACACCTTCGCTCGGTCAGCATTAACCTACCTGATCTCCCGGTGGCTCAGCACTTCAACTCCCCCTCCCATTCCGAATCCGACCTTTCTGTCCTGAGCCTCCTCCATTGCCAGAGTGAGCACCACCGGAAACTAGAGGAGCAGCACCTCATATTCCGCTTGGGTAGTCTGCATCCCAGTGGCCTGAACATTGACTTCTCCAATTTCCGGTAGCCCTTGCTGTCTCCTCCCATTCTCAGCTCTCGCTCAGCCCTCTGGCTCCTCCTCTTCCTTTCTTCTTCCTGCCTCTCCTCCACCTTGCATCAGTCTAAAGTAGGGTTTTGGCCCAAAACGTTGCCTATTTCCTTCGCTCCATGGATGCTGCCGTTCCCGCAGAGTTTCTCCAGCAATTTGTCTACGAACCATTTATTGATGACTTGAAACTGCACGCTGTCGGTTTGGTGAGTTGACTGATGAACTCGTTAGAAATAAGATCGTCGGGGGATGATTGATAGCAAACTGAGAGCTGAGCTTCTTCGTAACACTGAACTTACTTTGAACCAAGCAATCCGCTCGTGTCATGTTTCAGATATTACTGCACCCCATGCAGACCACATCTCTTTGAGCCCACGACAGCAGCACAATGGCAATCTTACTGCCTACTCCTCCCAATAAAGCTTCTAAATGTGTCAAAATTGTGACTACTTTCAAGCTAAGGGATGACAGTTCTGTGTAGCAAACGGAAAGAAGCAAAATCATTTCGCAAAAATACTGCCATTCCCATGGGGCTTCCAATATTTCAAGGACAAACTTGCACCTGATTCAACAAGAGCTCTCTGATAACGATTCCCACAAGCATTGTAGATTGGCTATAGCATGTTAGCCAATTAGAATGCTTAGTAATTATAACCCCGCCTAATTATAACATTCATAGTGTAAGATCCTACCCACTGTCTACCAGTCAGAGTAGCAGTGTGAACGTGTGATGACCTGCTGTGTAGTTGATGACCTGGACAATAAAGATGCTTGTGTTTCAATCTGTGTGAGTTTGAGCTCTTTACATGGTGTCAGAATTTCGGGTCTACCCCACGTCTGTTTACCTCGATTTATTTCGTTTATCAGTTTTTATTTGCACTTTTTTTGTGATTTGGAGATATGGCTAACACTTGTCGGAAGCTTAGCCCGCTTGTGTTTGATTCTGATATCGCCGAGCAATGGCGAATGCTTCATAAAGACTACTCTCATTATATCCGCATCGTTCACCGCAACGATCCCGACGATTTGAAGGCTTCACTACTGTTGAATTTAGTGGGTCCGGAGGCAATGATCCACGCTGATTCATTCGAATTTGCACCTGCTCAACTGGATGGGAATGGACAGGTGTTGGTGCCATCCGAATCTACAGACAACTCCATGGTGTTGCTGAGAAAGTTTAGAGAACTGTGTGACCTGCCGTCTAACAGAATCCTTGAGAGAACAAGATTTTTTGCTCGAGTGCAACAGGCTGATGAGCCTGTGGAACGATTCATCAGTGACCTGAGACACATCAGCTCTCGATGCAGATTTGGTGAGCTAACAAATGATAAAATTGTGGGAGGAATAAGTGACCGAAAGTTGCGAGCTGAACTGCTACGGAATGCAGAACTGACTTTAGAGCAGGCTATTCATGCTTGTCGGTTGGCTGAGACTTTGGCACCATTGGCTGATTTTGATAGCGCGAATGCTAATCAGCAGTTAAATGTGAATTTGGCAAGTTAGGGCTCTTAAATATAGCGGTGTCAGGGGATTTGGGGAGAAGGCAGGAACGGGGTACTGATTGGGGATGATCAGCCATGATCACATTGAATGGCGGTGCTGGCTCGAAGGGCCGGATGGCCTACTCCTGCACCTATTGACTAATGTCTATTGTCTATTGTCTAGTCTCCGCAAAGATTTCTCAATGCGTCCAGCAAAGTTCAGAACTTGCCTAGCACGAGGTGCACAAACTGTAATTATTTCCACCCCAGGGGGCGCCAATTTTGCGTGGCCCATGGAAAAGTATGTCATCATTGCAAAAAACTCAACCACTTTGCTAATTGTTGTAGATCCAGTGGGAGTACAGCTCCAAGGATGAAGCTGCACTTGATTCAACAAGACCCGTCAGATTCAGATTCCCATGAACAAGATGAATCTTCCCACGGGAACGACTCTGATAACACAGACACTGAGTCTACTGTACTTTCCCCAAACCTGCACACCCCAGGCAAAGTTACTGATCCCGCTGTGACCATGATAATCAATAACAAACCGCTGATCACCAAAGTCGATACCGGCGCCCGCGTGAACGTCATGTCACTCAAAGTGTTCAACAAGATAAGAACCACTGAGCTCATGGAAAAAGACTCCTCCACTTTACATGCTTACGGAGGGGAAATTCTTCACCCACTGGGCAAAGCCGATTTCAAATGTACCATCAATGAACAGACCAAGGACTTGCTATTTTACATCGTTCAGCCAAGTACTGAAACCCTGCTAGGTATCGATGCGTGCCATGACTTGGGTTTGGTCTATTTCGGGCGTGCTGTTCACAAACTCTGTTTGACAGAGGGACCAACCAGTCAGATGCTATCCAACTACAAAGATTTGTTTGACAACCAACTCGGCAAACTACCTACAATATATAAGATCATACAGTCACACCAATCATATGTGCCCCTCACCGCGTTCCACATGGTACGCGTGAACAAATACACGATGAACTGAAATGTATGGTCTCCATTGGAGTCCTCGCCGAAGTCAGCGAACCCTCTGATTGGGTTTCCACCATGGTTGTCACCACAAAGAAAGACAAGAAGGAGTTAGGCATCTGCATCAATCCTAAAGATTTGAATGCAGCAATCAAACGCCAACACTACCCAATTAAGGACCATCGAAGACGTCGCAGCACAAATCGGTAATGCAACGGTTTTCTCAGTCTTGGATGCCAAAAAACTCATTCTGGCAAATCTCCTTAGACCGTGCTTCATCGGCATTAACAACATTCGCCACCCCGATCGGACGTTACCGATTCCTAAAAATGCCCTTTGGCTTCAACTATGCCAGCGACGTTTTCCAGTGTGCAATTGAACAACTGTTTGCGGAATTCCCCTGTGCCATCATAGTTGACAACATTATAGTTTATGGCCGCGATGCCACCGAGCACGATGCAAACCTACGTAAAGTACTGGACCGTGCCAGAGACATTAATTTAAAACTGAACCCTCTGAAGTGCAAGTCCAGGGTTCCCGAAGTCACCTGCGTAGGTCACGTGTTCACTAGCAATGGGCTAAAACCAGATCCGCAGAAGACTGCAGCAGTCTGTGGAATTCTCTGCCTGTCTGTGGAATTCTCTGCCTCAGAGGGTGGTGGAGGCAGGTTCTCTGGATGCTTTCAAGAGAGAGCTAGATAGGGCTCTTAAAAATAGCGGAGTCAGGGGATATGGGGAGAAGGCAGGAACGGGGTACTGATTGTGGATGATCAGCCGTGATCACATTGAATGGCGGTGCTGGCTTGAAGGGCCAAATGGCCTACTCCTGCACCTATTGTCTATTGTCTATTGTCAATCAACGAGCTGCCGGTACCAACTGATGTCACCAGCCTGCAACGATTTCTAGGCATGGTCAACTACTTGGGAAAGTTTATCCCCAACCTGAGCGAATTGTCAGCCCCCCTGCATCAACTAACCCACAAGGACAACACCTGGTCCTGTTACCTGAACCACCAGCGAGCTTTCGAGACTTTAAAACTAGAGCTCGCCAGTGCACCCACTCTGTCCTACTTTAATCTTAACCTGCCAGTTAAAATCGGCTGCGATGCATTCCAGTATGGACTAGGCGCTGCATGTTTGCATACCTCTTTCAACGGCGATGTCATGCTGGTATCCTACGCTTCGAGAACACTAATAGATACCTAACAGCGCTATGCCCAGATAGAAAAATAACTGCTTGCAGTGGTTTTTGCCTGTTCCAAATTTAAAGACTTCATTTTTGGCAAGACCTTCACGGTAGAAACTGATCACCAACCGTTGGTTACAATCCTGAGCAAGCCAATCCATACTGCCCCAGCAAGGCTTCAACGCATGATGTTGCAGCTACAATGGTTCGACTTCCGCATTGTCTACAAGAAAGGTAAAGACATGCACATCACAAACACTTTATTTCGGGTACCTCGCGCTACCAGCGAACAACATCCTTTCGACAAGAGGATTTCTCCGTTCTGAAGGTTTCCTTCGTTCCGACTGACCGCCTTCGCCGCCTCGCTGAACACACTGCCATGGATGAGACCTCCCAGCTGCTAACCTCAATCATTAAAGGTGGCTGGCCATACAAACAATCCAACACTCCCGCTGAACTGAGGCCCTACTTTCTGGTACATGATGAACTTGTGCTACAGGACGGAGTGATCATAAAGGGTCACAAGACGGTCATACCCCCTCGCTGCGTAATGAATACTACGAGGAGATCCACGGTGGCCACCCAGGCGTTGAGGCCACCCTACAACGCGCTAAAGACATGATCTACTGGCCCGGAATGACCAAGTATATTTGTGAAAAAACAGAGCCACACCAGCAAAAACAACCGCTGCTGTCCCAACCTGTCCCCTCCCTACCTTGGTCATCCGTGGCTGCCGACATCTTCGACTAGCACTATCTCGTGTTAGTGGACTCGTAGTCGAGTTGGTTCGAAATTGATTTTCTACCAACCATCTCCTCAGAAATAGTTATCCAGAAAACTCCAGCAGCTCTTCTCCGTACATGGCATTCCAGCCCGCCTTCAGACTGACAACGGGGCACAATTTTCCAGCCAGAAGTTCAAAGACTTTGCCAAACGCTGGAACTTTAAACATGTCACCAGCAGCCCTGAGTACCCACAGTCCAACGGACTTGCCAAACGCAGTTCGCAGCTGTAAACAACTTATGGAACGCCCCTTCCTGGCAAAATCTGACGTCTACCTAGACCTATTGAACCTGAGGAATATTGCCAGAGACAGTGTTTTAGGCTCTCCAGCCCAATGACTGATGTCCCGGCGAACAAGACCTCCACTGCCCATGACACAGGATCACTTAAAGCCTAAAGATGTTTGCCCCGCCGTAGTTCAAACGCGGGTACAATCCAATCGAGAAGCGCAGAAACGTGCCTACGACAAGACCAGCAAACCACTTAAGCCACTAATCCAAGGCCAAGTGGTTCGTTTACAGATGGACAAAGGACATACCAAACTGGGGTTCATCCATGGCCCCGCGAAGGAGCCACGCTCCTACCTGGTCGATGTCGGCGGCACCATCTACAGACGCAACTGTCAACACCTCCTTCCAGTGAAGGAACGACGTCCGGCGCTCCAGGGTCCTGATGCCCCTCCACTGAACTTTAAAGTGATCGCTGTTCCAACCGTTCCAGTGTCTGCAGCTGCTACACCCACACACTCTACGCCCTCTCCCCCCCTTGTACCTGGTTCTCCGGTACTCCCGTGACGGTCTCCCCCTACGTTGTCTCCCCAGAGCCCTATTGGCTCGCCCAAACGTGCCCTTAACTTTTCAGAAGAAAAGGTTGATGAGGCAGCTCCTTACCGTACGAGGAACGGGCGGGTTAGTAAGCTGCCTGTTAGATACGGTGACTATGTTTAACCCCATTATTATTAGATGTGGCATTTTGCATTTAACAATTTATTTACTCATTGTAGTGATAACGCTGTATCTACTTTCATTTACAGAAGAAGAGATGTAGATTGGCTATAGCATGTTAGCCAATGCTTAGTAATTATAACCCCGCCTAATTATAACATTCATAGTGTAAGATCCTACCCACTGTCTACCAGTCAGAGTAGCAGTGTGAACGTGTGATGACCTACTGTGTAGTTGATGACCTGAACAATAAAGATGCTTGTGTTTCAACCCATGTGAGTTTGAGCTCTTTACAAGCTTGAAATGCCATTTCACGAGCAGTGTTCAGACTCTGCTGATAAGAACTCCGCAATTCACTCCCTCCTCCCTTGCACTAACGAGCTCCTCGACCCTGAAGTAACTGTTTTTGTGAATAACAGGCCCATACTCGCCAAAGAAGACACAGGTACAAAGGTTAACGTCATGTCAATAACAGAGTTTAACAACATTCGAAATGCTGAACGAATGCACTAGGATGGGATTATAGTCAAGGGCCACAAGGCGGTGGTCCCAACCGCACTACGGGACGAATACTACAATGACATCCACAGGGGCCACCTCTTTGCAGAGGCCACCCTCCTACGGGCGCAAAGTATGTTTTACTGGCCCAGAATGGACAAATACATACGTGAAAGAACCAAAGCGTGCGCTATTTGCAACAGCTTAACGCCACATCACCAGAAAGAGTGAGGCGGTCTCCAACCGCATGAGGGCTGGACGGGTTTGCAGGCCACCTGTCAGATATGGTGATTTTGTGTAATCTTGCTAACATAATCTTAGCATCCCATCGTTAAGGCACCGTAGTTTCTTTATTTTCTACAAGAAGAGATGTAGATCGGCTATTGCATGCTAGCCCATCATCGTGCTTGTTATTAGTAGCCCCGCTGAGTACATGCTTTATAATATCAGAACTTGTCTAAGTCAGGCAGTAGAAGTAGCAGCTGGAAATGTAACGTACTGCAGATCCTATGCTGTAAGTCCTTAATAAAGATATGTTGTACCTTTACGTGTGTTTGAGTTCTAGCAGTTAAACTAAAGTTATGCCACATTTTAAGAAAGGCGGGAGAGAGAAAACAGGGAATTATAGACCAGTTAGCCTGACATCGGGGAAGATGCTGGATCAATTATAAAAGATGAGATAGCCGCACATTTGGATAGCAGTAACAGGATCGGTCCGAGTCAGCATGGATTTACGAAGGGGAAATCATGCTTGACTAATCTTCTGGAATTTTTTGAAGATGTAACTAGGAAAATGGACAAGAGAGAGTCAGTGGATGTTGTGTTCCTGGACTTTCAGAAAGCATTTGATAAGGTCCCACATAGGAGATTAGTGGGCAAAATTAGGGCACATGGTATTGGAGGTAGAGTGCTGACATGGATAGAGAAGTGGTTGGCAGACAGGAAACAAAGAGTAGGGATTAATGGTTCCCGATCAGAATGGCAGGCAGTGACTAGTGGGGTACCGCAACGCTCCGTGCTGGGACCGCAGCTATTTACATCAATGAATTGGTTGAAGGGATGCAAAGTAGCATTAGGAAATTTGCAGATGACCCAAAGCTGGGTGGCAGTGTGAACTGTGAGGAGGATGCTATGAGAATGCAGGGTGACTTGGACAGGTTGGGGGAGTGGGCAGGTGCATGGCAGATGAAGTTTAATGTGGATAAATGTGAGGTTATCCACTTCGGTATCAAAAACAGGAAGGCAGATTACTATCTAAATGGCGTCAAGTTGGGAAAAGGGGAAGTACAACGGGATCTGGGGGTCCTTGTACATCAGTCTATGAAAGTAAGCATGCAGATACAGCAGGCAGTGAAGAAAGCGAATGGCATGTTGGCCTTTATAAAAAGAGGAATCGAATATAGGAGCAAAGAGGTCCTTCTGCAGTTGTACAGAGCCCTAGTGAGACCACACCTGGAGTATTGTGTGCAGTTTTGGTCCCCTAATTTGAGGAATGACATTCTTGCTATTGAGAGAGTGCAGCGTAGGTTTACAAGGTTAATTCCCGGGATGGTGGGACTGTCATATGCTGAGAGAATGGAGGGGCTGGGCTTGTACACTCTGGAGTTTAGAAGGATGAGAGGGGATCTTCTTGAAACGTATAAGATTGTTTAGGGTTTAGATACGCTAGAGGCAGGAAACATGTTCCTGATGTTGGGGGAGTCCAGAACCAGGGGCCACAGTTTAGGAATAAGGGGGATGCCACTTAGAACAGGGACGTGGAAACACTTTTTCACACAGAGAGTGGCGAGTCTGTGGAAATCTCTGCTCAGAGGGCGGTGGAGGCCGGTTCTCTGGATACTTTCAAGAGAGAGCTAGATAGGGCTCTTAAAAATAGCGGAGTCAGGGGATTATGGGGAGAAGGCAAGAATGGGGTACGGATTGGGGATGATCAGCCATAATCACATTGAATGGCAGTGCTGTCTCGAAGGGCCAAATGGCCTACTCCTGCACCTATTGTCTATTGTCTATTGTCTATCCCGCCTGCCCCGTCCTTACCAGCGCCGCTCCCTGTGTCGTTGCCCAAGTGTTACCACCACCACCACCACCTCCACAAAAAGAGAGAGAGAGACACAGAGAGAGAGAGAGAGAGTGAGAGAGAGAGAGAGAGACAGAGAGAGAGACAGAGAGACAGAGAGAGAGAGAGAGAGAGAGATAGTGAGAGGCAGAGAGAGAGAGAGAAAGAGAGTGGCAGAGAGAGAGAGAGAGAGAAACAGAGAGAGACAGAGAGAGACAGATATAGAGATAGACAGACGGAGAGAGAGACAGAGAGAGAGGGAGAGAGAGGGTGAGAGAGAGAGAGAGAGGGGGAGAGAGAGAGAGAGGGGGGGAGAGAGAGAGAGAGAGAGAGAGAGCGAGAGAGAGAGAGAGAGACACAGACAGACAGACAGACAGACAGACAGACAGACAGACAGACAGACAGACAGACAGACAGACAGACAGACAGACAGACAGACAGACACAGAAAGAGAGACAGAAGGATGGTGAAGAGGAGGGGGAGGGAGAGCTGGTTGATGAGGAAGAATGGAGGATAGGGGTTGGAAGATGGATGGCAAGGTAATAGAGGAGGGGAGGGTGAAGAGGTAGGAGGGGAGAGAGACTGAGGGAGAGAGAGTGAGACAGAGAGAGAGATATAGAGATAGAGATAGAGAGAGAGAGAGATTGACTGAGAGAGACATAGAGAGTGAGAGAGACAGAGAAACAGAGAGAGACAGATATAGAGACAGAGAGAGAGAGAGAGAGAGACAGATAGAGATAGAGAGATGAAGAGAGACAAAGAGAGAGAGAGACAGAGAGAGACAGAGAGAGAGACTGACAGGATGAGAGACAGAGAGAGAGATTTAGAGAGAGAGACAAAGAGTGAGAGAGTGACAGAGAGAAATGGAGTGAGAGAGAGACAGAGAGAGAAAGAGAAAGAGAGAGAGAGAGAGAGAGAGAGAGAGAGATAGAGAAAAAGAGAGAAACAGAAAGCGAGAGAAAGAGAGAGAGAGACAGAGAGAGAAAGAGATAGAAAGAGAGAAAGACAGAAAGAAAGAGAGACAGACACAGAGAGAGACAGACAGAGGGAGAGAGAGACAGAGGTAGGATAAAGAGGAGGGGGAGGGAATGTTGGGGGATGAGGGAGAATGGAGGAGGACAGGGGTTGGAGGAGGAATGGCGAGAATGGAGGAGGGGTGGGGAATAGGGAGGATGGGAGGAGGGGAGGGATGTGTAAGGGGAGGAAGCAGAAGAGAATTCGTGGGTGAATGGTGGAATATTGCGTTGGGGAACGGGGCCCAACGGGTCCCACTTGGTCTAGTATATTACTAAAACTCTCATCTTGTTTGTTTCTATGTGCAGATGTGTGTGATCCTGAAATTACACCAAAACAATACACAATAGCACTGAAATGTTTGTACCACCATACTCACCAATATCTTGTGGTGTGTTTTCAACATGTTTCGTTCAGATTGATGTTATATTTTACAAGTTATTAACATTATTAGCTTTACAAAATCCCACTTTGAGAAGGATTACTTCAAACTGCACTGGCAGATCCCAGGTATGGCGTCACAATGTGATTGCAGCCCTACTGGCTCCAATGTTGCTATCCCAGGACACTGAGTGCTTTGCAGCAAATATCCTCTAGGGGAAGAATTTGCCAGCCTACCCCAGCACAAAGCCTTTTAATTGCTCTCTAAATTGATAGTTTAATGATTAGATTTGTGTAACTAAAGATGGCCTTGTCAGTGGCACGTACATCACGTTAAAGAATCAAAAAAATGTTTGTGCAATTGCATTTTTCTTAAAGTTTAAAATGAGGGAGGGTGAAAAAATGGTCTGAGTTTGGGGCTATGGGTGAGTGGTGGAATATTGCGTTGGAGGGAATGGGTTGCATTGGGGGAATGGGTAAATGGTGGAATCTTACATTGGGGACCAGGTTGCGTTGGGGGATTGGGTATCCCATGGGGGCTATGGGTGAATGGTCGTATATTGCGTTGGGGGAACGGGTTGCATTGGGGGAGCAAGCCTCCTGTGTGAGAGGGACCCAACTCTCATTATGTTTGTTTGTATGTTTTTCCTTTTGTCTGTCTGTCTGCGTATTAGTCCGTCTGTAAGTCATGCCCTGAATTACGCCAAAACAGTACGCAGTTTTTAAAGTTATTCACATTTTAAATGTTACATATTTCGAAGTCAGAAGATCCTTCAGGGGGGTGAACCCTCAGAAAGTGCCTGGACCTTATGGCATACCCAGTCGTGTTCTAAAAACCTGTGCGGACCAACTGACTGGAGTTTTTACGGACAGTTTCAACCTCTCACTTCTGAGGTCTGAGGTTTCCACCTGCTTTAAAAGGGCATCAATAATACCGGTGCCCAAGAAGAGCAAGGTGACGTGCCTCAGTGGCACTAACCTATGTGGTGATGAAGTGCTTTGAGAAGTTGATTATGGCGCATATCAACTCCTACCTCGACAAGAACCTCGACAAGAACCTCGACCCACTGCAATTCGCTTACCGCCACAACAGATCAATGGTGGATGCGATCTCACTGGCTCTCCACTCCGCTCTGGACCACTTGGACAACAAAAACTCATATGTCAGGCTGTTATTCATTGACTACAGCTTGGCGTTTAATACCATCATCCACTCCAAGCTTGTTACCAAGCTCTCAGATCTGGTTCTCTGCGCATCCCTCTGCAATTGGATCCTCGACTTCCCCATCCACAGACCACAGTCTGTCCGTATTGGTGGAAATGTGTCATCCTCGATAAAAATCAGCACGTGAGCACCTCTAGGCTGCGTGCTCAGCCCCCTGATTTACTCACTCTACACTCATGACTGTGTAGCCAGACATAGTGCGATCTCCATCAACAAGTTCGCCAATGATACCACTGTTGTGGGACAAATCACTGATGGTGATGAGTCAGAGAATAGAAGTGAGATCGACCGATTGACCAAATGGTGCCAGCACAATAACCTGGCTCTCAACACCAGCAAAACCAAGGAACTGATTGTGGACTTTGGAAGGGTAGGATAGGGACCCACAGTCCCGTTTACATCAACTGGTCGATGGTGGAAAGGGTCAAGAACTTCAAATTCCTGGGCGTGCATATGTCCGAAGATCTTTTCTGGTCCCAGCACACTGGTACAATTATAAAGAAAGCACATAAGCGCCTCTACCTCCTGAGAAGATTACGGAGAGTCGGTATGACAAAGAGGACTCTCTCGAACTTCTACAGGTGCACAGTAGAGAGCATGCTGTTTGGTTGCATCGTGGCTTGGTTCGGTAACTTGAGTGTCCAGGAGCGGAAAAGAATGCAGCAAGTTGTGATCACTGCCCAGTCCATCATCGGCTCTGACCTCCCCATCATCGAAGGGATCTATCGCAGTCGCTGTCTCAAAAAGGCAGCCTGCATCATCAAGGACCCACACCATCCTGGCCACACACTCATCTCTCCACTGCCATCAGGTAGAAGGTACAGGAGCCTGAAATCTGCTACATCAAGGTTCAGGAACAACTTCTTTCCCACTGCCATCAGGCTATTAAACTTGCCAACAAACAAACTCTGAATTTTTATTTATTTATTAGAAGTATTTTACATTACAGTAATCTGCAATAACGTAAATTTATACAGTTCTTGTACCACTTCTGTTTTTCAACTTTAATGGAAAGAAAGGATAGAAAGAGCTAGCAAAGACAGTCAGTGAGTGAATGAAAAAGTGGTCCAGGAACACACATGTGAACCTAAACCACATGAAATAGTTAAAGAAGAGAAGAAAAAAAAGAGAAAAAAGAAAATAAGATAGGACAATATGAAAAGGATGCACCTACTTCTTATCTTTACTCACCCCTCGCCAGGACTTAAAACCATTTATAATCATCATTTTGTTGCACGCTATGTTTGTAATAAGTCGATATATGGAGACCAAATCTTTTGGAATTGGTCTTGTTTACCTGCTAGGAGGAATCTCATATCTTCTAGATGTAACAATTCCGACATATTAGAAGTCCACATTTTTATTGTTGGCGTAGGAGCATTTTTCCAAAATTTCAGTATTAAATTTTTTGCTGTTATTAAGCCATAACTAAGAAAACTCCTTTGAAACGAAGTCAGCTCCAAACTTGCTTCTATTGTTCCAAAAATAATCAGTTCTGCATTTGGTTTCAGTTTTATTTTAAATAATTTAGTGAAAATTTCAAAAATTTCATTCCAAATTTTTTGAATTTTTATACAAAAAACAAAAGAATGTGCTATAGTTGATTCTTGAACTAAGCATTTATCACAGTTTGCAGAGGTATTTGGGTAAAATTTACTTAATTTAGCTTTTGAATAATATAATCTATGTAAAATTTTTAATTGAATCAGAGTATGTCTTACGTTAATCGAACATTTATGCACATATAATAGATGTTTATCCCAACTCTCTTTCGAGATTTTTATAGACAATTCCTGTTCCCATTCTCTTCTAATCCCGTCCGATGATGGAATTTCTATATTTAAAATGGAATTATATAGGTATGATATTAAATTAGCTGATTCCGCTTTTATATTAATTATCCCATCTAATAAGTCAGGAGACATATTTTGATATTCTCGTGTATACTTTTTCAAATAGTCACGTAGTTGGAAATATTTAAAATATTGATTATTATTCAAGTTGTATTTAAGTTGTAATTGGTGAAATGTTAAAAAACGTCCATTATCATACATATCTCCAAACGTTTTAATTCCTACTCTTTCCCAATTTATAAAAGCTCTATCTATCATAGAGGGTTTAAACGAAGGGTTATTCATTATAGGTGAAAGAAGTGATAGATTTCTTAATTTTAACGTTAATTTTATTTGTTTCCAAATTCTAATTGTACTGTGAATAATTGGATTTTTACTATATATTGTATTCTTTATTTTTGTTGGTGAGAGAAGGATCGCTCCTATGTTAAAAAGGGAGCAGTCCTCTCTCTCCATTACTATCCAATCCACCTGCTGGGCCGAATTGTCCAACAGGTGAATCATATTTTTGACATTTGTGGCCCAGTAATAATATAAAAAATTGTGGAGTGATAATCCACCAAATTCCTTAGGTTTACACAAATGTTTTCTTTGGATTCTGTGGGATTTATAGTCCCATATAAAATTTGAAATATCAGCATACAATTAAAAAAAAAAAAATTTTGGTAAGTATATCGGTATTGACTGGAATAGATATAAAATTTGTGGTAAAAAGACCATTTTTATAGCATTTATTCGGCCTATAAGAGACATCGGGAGGGTTTTCCAGAATTTAATCAGTGTGTTTAGTTTATTGAGTAAGGGCATATAGTTTGCATTAAATAGAGATTTATATTTTCTAGTAATTTCAATTCCCAAATATTTAAATTTCTCTAAGGCGATTTTAAAAGGGAATTTTAACAGGTGTGTCGATTCCTGAGGTTTAATCTGCATAATTTCACTTTTATTCCAATTTATTCTATATCCTGAAAAGGATCCAAATTCCTCAATTAAATGTAATATATTTGGTATACTAGTTTGTGATTTTGTAATATATAGTAGTACATCATCTGCATATAAAGATATCTTATTATTTGAATATTTTGTATTGTACCCATGAATATTCGGATGTATCCTAATACTTTCCGCTAACGGTTCTATTACAAGAGCAAATAGCAGAGGTGATAATGAACACCCCTGTCTATTTCCCCTTGATAACTGAAATTTCGAGGACAAGATATTATTAGTTAATATTCTGGCCGTAGGCCTGTCATATAATAATTTTACCCAAGCGATAAAATTCTCTCCCACTTGAAATGTTTGCAATAGTTTAACCATATAATCCCATTCCACTTGATCAAATGCTTTTTCAGCGTCCAGTGAAATAATTGATAAGTCTTGCTCTTCGGTTTTATGTGAGTGCATTATATTAAACAGACGTCTCAGGTTATTACTTGAATATCTCTTGGGTATAAACCCTGTTTGATCCGGATTTATTAATTTACTGACATAGTTACTTAGCCTTCTAGCTAGTGTTTTCGCTAATATTTTTTGATCTGTATTTAACAGCACAATAGCTCTATAAGAGCCCGGATCTTCTAAATCTTTACCTTTTTTAGGTATTAGTGTAATCGTTGACTCCGCCAGTGTTTCTGGAAGTGTATGTTCTTTAAAACCATATTTATACATTTTATGTAGTCGTGGTGTAATTATCTCGTAAAATCTTTTATAAAATTCATTACTAAAACCATCTGGTCCTGGAGTTTTTCCATTGTTTAATGTATTTATTGTTTCTTCTATTTCCTTAGTTGAGATTTGTGCGCCTAATTCCTCTTGTTCACTCACATTGAGTTTTGGGAGATTACAATTATCCAGGAACTCTCTAACTTTAGTACTATCTGCTACCGCTTTAGATGTATATAAATGTTGATAAAATTGAGCGAATCTTTTATTAATATCCTTAGGTAGTGTTAACAATTCCCCTTTATTTGATTTAATCCTTAAAATCGTGTGGTCCTTTTCCCGTTTTTTTCAGTTGTCGAGCCAGAAGCTTGTGTGGTTTATCCCCAAATTCAAAATTTTCCTGTTTTGTGATTTGAAATAATCTAATAACATTTGCTGATAATATTTTATTTAATTTAAATTTCATTATAGTTATTTTATTATGTTTGTCTATAGTAGGCTCTTTAGCATTATCTAATTCCAATTCTCTAATTCGTTCTTCTAACTGCCTTTGTTCTTTCTTATTCCTTTTATTTAAAAAGTCTTGATATGAGATAATAGATCCTCTAATAACTGCTTTGAATGATTCCCATAGCAGAACTGGTGAAATATCTGCGGTATCATTATTCTTTAAAAAAAGTTCCATCTGTTTTTTTAAATATATTTCCCCTTGTGGGTCATTTAAGATTTGAGGATTAAACCTCCAAAACGATTTATTAGAAGGCATTCCTTCTAATTAAAAAAAAAAAGTTAACGGGGAGTGATCAGAAATTATACTATTATGATATTTTGGGTTCATTGTATAGGGAATTAGTTTTGTATCCACTAAGAAATAGTCGATACGTGAATACGTTTTGTGTACCATTGAATAAAACGAGTATTCCCTTCCGACAGGGTTAGCGATCCTCCAAACATCTGTTATATTTGTATTTTTTATGTAAGTATTTAAGATTTCCCTGGTTTTAGATTTTGTGTTACCCCTACTCTGTTGTGAAGATTTATCCAAATATGGATCTAAAACACAGTTAAAATCTCCCCCAATTATCACATTTTGATAATTGAACTGTGATTATATTCAAAAAAATTTTTAAAAATTGAGGATTATCAAAATTAGGCACATAAATATTTACCAAGGTGGTTGGGGTATCATGAATCTCTCCGGTAACTATAAGGTATCTTCCTTCCTTATCTGTCACGATATTCTTCGATTTAAATGGTATACCTTTTCGAATAATGATTGCTGTGCCTCTAGCTTTGGAAATATATGAAGATTGGTATGTTTGGCCTATCCAGTTTGCCTTCAATCTGGCTTGAGCTTGCAGTTTCAAGTGAGTTTCTTGTAGGAATATTATGTCCGAATTCAGTGACTTCAATTGTGCAAAAATCTTACCCCTTTTAATTGGTTCATTAGCACCCCCTAATATTCCAACTACAGAATGTGATTCCTCCAAATTTCTTTTGTATATCGTCTTGCATTTTAAATTATTTACTACCTTTTAAACATGTGGTGCAAACAATACCTTAGGTCTCTGGCTGTTGGGCGAGCATTTGCAATATTAAATTCAGTTATTACATCCCTCTCAAAATTGTCCTTAAGTAAAGAAACAAAAAAGTGTACATTATTGTGACATTTAAAAAAAATCAAAAGAGTGAGGTTACAGTGTCTAAAAATGAGGACACTGGGACCAATTATCCACCTAATGGTGGTAGTTACACAATTAATGACTTCCGTAGTTGTTAATCTACATTTAGCTCCGTCCCCTTGAATAATCTTACAAAATGGAGTTGGGACCCATTCAAAGCCAAATTTTATGTGTCAGCCTTACCATATCTACCATATCTTTATATTTAAATAAATCTTCTCTACTCTCCAAGCTTATCTACCATTTACTTATGTTAACAATTATTACATTTTCTTCCTCCATACTAAACTGCCTTTGGTTGGAAGGGGTTAACCCGATTCAGGCACCTGTCTGTTTGCCAAGATTCTGAATCTCCTCACCTCCTTCCGCACCAAATTTGAACTACAGCTTATCATAATTTCTAAATTATATTGTTAGTCTGTTGTAAATCTATTTACTTATATTTAGCCCCCCTTCTCCCCTACCCAGGGGGGGAGGGGGGGTCAATCCTTGCGATGAATTATTACATTTTATCAGTTAAGCAATTCAATTTTAAATCAATTACTATTACTGTTAGTGTATTAATTTCAATAACATTAATTACTATAACTATATTAGTTCAGTAGTTTTTATGTTAGTATGGGATTAGTGTAAGGATAACATTTTAACAGTCTTTCATTCAGGATTTTTTTCCCCCATCCGTCTTCGTTAGGTTGCTCATTCAGCCACACCCTTGTTATTCCATCTTTCGCTCATGTTGGAGCCGAATTTGTCCTTGAGGAGATAAGAGAGTCTAGACAGCCGCACATGGAGAAGCTGCGCCATCTTAATCCTTTTTTTAAGAGTTTAAAAAATTATTTCTATCGACCTTCCCTCAGCCGTTGTCTGTAGAATAAAAACCTTGTCTTGAGGATGTGATGTTTTGCTTAAGCCTCTATTTCTTTTACAATGTCTTGAGCATATTTGTAAGCAGCTACTGGATCAGTAAATTTGCGTTCGGTATCCTTATAAGTAATGATCATCTTAGCAGGATAAATTATTCCATATCTGATTTCCCTGTGCCCTTTCAAGATCTGTTGTGTATTTTTAAACGCTTCTCGTTTTTTAGCAATTTCATAAGGATAGTCTCTAAAAAGTCTGATAGTATTCGTCCCGAACTTCATAATCTTTCCATATTGTATTTTTCTCATGGCCTCTTCCAAAGCTGAAATGTCCCGAAATTTCACAATGATCTGTCGTGGAGGAGCACCTCTTATTTGTGCCCTTGATTTTGGCCGATTCACCCGGTGTGCCACTTCTATTTTCGGTTTAGCTGGCAGGTCAAGTATATTTTTAAGTAAGTTAGCAGTGTACTCTTGGGGATCGTTCCCCTCTTCCCCTTCTGTCACTCCAACTATTCTTAAATTCTGCCGTCTTGATCTTGCTTCCAAGTCAAGGCATTTATCCGACGTTTTGGTCAGCTGACCCACGACATCTTCATAATTCTTCTTGATTTTCTGCATTTCTTCAGCCATTTGTAACATTGCTATTTCCATATCTTTCATGGTAGTACAACATGTTCTAACAGTTTGGTGGACCAGATCCACCTTACTAGTACAGTCTGTTTCGACCTTATCAATTTTCAAAGATAATTCACCCTGAACATCGTCTATTCGTTTATTTATATTACCGATTGAATCAATAACTTTCTGATTCCCGACGTTCATGTTCTGCATCATGCTCTCCATCATACATTTATTAGCTGCCAAAAGTTCATTTTTTAAGTCACTCACCGATGTCTTAATTTCCTCCATTTCTTTGTCCTTTAAAACTTTTTCAGCCATTTCAGCCTTTGATCTTGTAGTCATTTTCTGAGCTAGTTCAGCAGATACTTCTTCAGGTTCTTGAAGTTCAGCAGTTACTTCTTCAGGTTCTTGAATTTTTTCAGGTAGTGACTCTATTTTCAAACGTTGCTTGGAGACAGATCTCTGAGGGCTCTGACAGGGAGTCGTTCTTTTCATTTAAAAATAGCTTAAACCTCCGTTATTTTCGCGGCGATTTCTGATGACGTCATCAACACCGCAACAAGCAGCTCCGGTAAGTTATTACACACGGACCCGACTTCCACATCGATTTTTAAAGCGAAAATTCGCCAATTACGGGCACGGAGCTAAATGCAACGCCTGTTCAGTCCAACATGGCGCCGTCGGAAGTCACAAACTCTGAACTATAACAGCCTATTGCACTTTATCTGTTTAGTTATGTTATATATATGATCTATGCTATATAGACACACTGAACTGTTCTGTATTGATGCTTACTATATTATGTTGTGCTGCAGCAAGCAAGAATTTCATTGTCCAATCTGGGGCACATGACAATAAACTCTCTTGAATTGACTTGACAAATTTAAGTTTCACTTAAAAAAATTCAAATTCAATTGCTGGTCCTGCATGTTACAATGTTGCAAATCGCAGAACACTGAGTCCTGGCAGCAAGTGCAATTGCATTTTTTTTTTCAGATTAGAAAGAGGGAGGGTGATGTTGAGGGGCAGGGAGTGCTGGGGGCTATGGGCAAATGAGCCACCCCAGAGCAGTTGGGCCAAGGGTGAGTGGTGGAATATTGCATTGAGGAATGGGTTGCGTTGGGGGAACAGGTGAGTAGTGGAATATTGTGATGGGGAACGGGTTTCGTTGGGGGACCAGGCCTCTCGTGGGGGCTATGGGTGAGTGATCGAATATTGCGTTGGGGATCGGGTTGCATTGGGGGACCTGGCCTCCCATGTGACAGGGACCTAACGGGTCCCACTTGGTCTAGTATATTATTAAAACTCTCATCTTGTTTGTTTCTATGCATGTGAGCGTATGTGATTCCTGAACTACGCCTAAACAGTACATGATCATGCTACAATTTTTGAACCACCTTACTCACAATTGTCCTCTGGCAGTTTGTGTCAAGTTTCGTTCAAGTTATTGACATTTAAAAAATTACAAAACCCCACTTTGAGAACATTAACTTCAAGTGCTGTGGCATTTGCTGGCAGATTCTGGCAGTTTGCAGCTATGACATCACAATGGGATCTCATTTACATAAGCTGCCCGTGAACAGTGCTCCACCCAACAATGACATCACAATAGGATCTCATTTACATAAGCTGCCAATCAACAGTTCTACCCAGTGCAATGAGAGATTTGTAACATTGTTGTAAGGAGAGGAAGGGAGTGGGGGAGGGGATGAGAAGAAATGTTATTTAAACATTGTGTTTAGTGGGGAATGCGATTGGGGAGAGGTGAGGGAGAGAGTCACCGAGTGTAGCGAAAAGGAGAGGGAGGGAAAGGTGAGGGAGGGACTGGAGGATGGGAGGAGAAGGGGGAGAGAAGAGAGAGGGTGAAGAGGAGGGGGATAGAGGGTACGTGCTGTGCCTGCGCAGTTGGGGGCTATGAATGAGTGGTGGATTATTGCATTGGGGGAACGGTTTGCGGTGGGGGAACGGGTGAATGGTGGAAATGGGTTTTGTTGGGGGAACAGGACCCAACAGGTCAGGAGCTAGGGAGGGGAGAGGGGTTATCGAAGGTGGGAGAGAGTGACTGAGGGTAGGGAGTGACTGAGGGAAGGGGAAAGGAGAGGGAGCTAGAGGTGAGGGAGGGAGTGGAGGAAGGGAAGCGGAAGGGAAGAGGAATAGGGAGGCTGAAGAGGAGAGGGATGGTGTGTTGGGGATGAGGAGAAATGAGGCTTGGGGGCTATGGATGAGTGGGGGAATATTGCGTTGGGGGAACGGGTTAGATAGATAGATAGATAGATAGATAGATAGATAGATAGATAGATAGATAGATAGATAGATAGATAGATAGATAGATAGATAGATAGATAGATAAATAGACATTTATTGTCACATACACCAATTGGTGCAGTGAAATTTGACTTGCCATGCAGCACACAAATAAAGATTACATCAAAGAATTTAACAACATAAAAATATCCCCCCACAATGGTTCCCACTGTGGGGGAAGGCAGCAAAGTCCAGTCCCATCCCCAGTTCATGTTGGGGGGATGGGTGAGTGGTGGAAACGGGTTGCGTTGTGGGAACGGGTGAGTGGTGGTATATTGTGTCTGTCTGTGTGCGTGCCCATGTGACCCACGCCAAAACGGTACATGATAGTGCTATAATTATACTCACAATTGTCCTGTGGACTCCTTTATCAAGTTTCGTTCAGATTGATGCTATAATTTACAAGTAATTGACAATTAAAACATTTAAAAAATTTAAACAGTGCCCGCACTTGCCCTTAGCAGCGTATGACATCACAATGCCATCTCATTTACATGAACTGCCGGAATCATGGTGGGGAGGTGGGATGGGGGGGGAGGTGAGCGCAGACGCATCACAATGGGATCTCAATTACATTAAAAAACCCGGTCCCCGATAAAAGCACACTGGACACAGACACAGACACAGACACAGAGTGCCGACACCGCCCCACCCCCCCCCCCCCCAACAAAAAAACATTGTGATTTTCATTGTGGGGGGTGTGGAATAGGGGGCAAGTTTCATAAACTGCCCATTCATTTACGAAGCCGCGGGAGGGGGAGGGATCGGGATAGGCAAATGCAACCAGCAGTGGGCGTGCAAGATCTCACTGACTGAATTTCAGTTATTTTAAAATGCTATTTAAAGTGCTATCTTTCTCTCAATTTTCAATTTTCAATTTAAAAGACTTTATTGGCATGATAACATACATTGTTATATTGCGAAAGTTTAAAACATAACATAAATATTTTAAATGCATAAATATAAATACAAGTATACAGTGCATGGATAAATATGTCTCTGTATACATATATATATACTTGCAATAGACCTATAGCCCTTTATTGATTGCTACACGTTCTTGCAGCTGTAAGCAGTACAACAGAATAGCAAGTTTAGCAATTCAATATTAATTTCTTAGTAACAGTTAATGTCAATTAGTGTGTGCGTGCATATGTGCATGTTGGTCATTCACCGTCTCTCAGATTATGGCATGCTATTACGTATTGTGCACCAAGATGTGCCGTATTTCCTTCACCAAGGATTATTCTTAGTTTTGATATATCATCGAGTTCTTTAAATTCAGGGGTTGCATTTTGCATTTTGCATTTTGCATTTTAGGAGGAAGTGCACCTCTGTTTCAACCTCATCTGTCAAACAGTGGCCGCATATTTTATTTTTCTCTTGGTTGCCAAAATCTCTTCTGTCTTCCTATTTCAACTGCCAAATGGTGGTCACTTAACCTCTATTTGGTGAGGGTCTGTCTCTGCTTTACGTCTCTAACAGTTGAGAGATAGTCTGCCAATTTATAATTTATTTTTAGGGCACGGTAACATTCTAATCTGCTTTGGCTTTTGGTTTCTTTATCCCAATGTTCCAAATATGTTTCTTTACATTGTTTGATAATTTGGTTCACTCTAACTGGTGATTGGGGATCAGTATTGATCTGAGGCTGGTCAGGGTTTAACTGGGTAGGGTTTAACTGAATAGGGGTAGTTAGTCCCAGTGCCAACTGGTACAGGGAACTCTTTTCTGGGCTCCCCTCCTGTGTTTGAAGGGCTTTAAACTGGAGGGTATCTGGGGAACTAGATTTAAGGTGATTCCAAAAATTTAGTGCTCGTTTCTGGATATTTATTATCAGTGGGTATCTGCCTAATTCCACCCTACATGCGTTTGTTGGTGTTGTTCTTTGGATACGGAGAATGTTCCGACAAAATTCCGGATGCAAGGCCTCTGTTGTATATTTTTCCCATTTACTATAATTGCGGTGACTGAGCGGACCCCATAGTTCACTACCATAAAGCGCAATAGGCTGGATTACACTGTCAAATATTTTAAGCCAGATTTTAATTGGGATTTGGATGTTGTAGAATCTTCTTTTTATTGCATACAGAGCTCTTCGAGCTTTCTCTTTTAGTGCATTCACAGCCATATTGAAGCTCCCTGATGCTGCAACAGTCAGACCAAGGTAAGTATAGCTCATAGTGTGTTCGCTAATGATACTATTGAGAGTAAATAGGTATTAATCTTCCTGACATCTGGGTCTTTTCTGAAAAATCATCATGTTGGTTTTCTTTAGATTTACTGCCAGGGCCCAATTTTGGCAGTACTCATCAAGTAGGTCCAACTGTTGCTGCAGTCCCTTTTCTGTGGGGGACAGCAGAACCAAGTCATCCGCATAAAACAGGGATTTTACCTCTCCGTCCAGAAGACAGAGGCCTGGCGCTGTGCTCTGGTCCAACTTTACAGCCAAATCGTTTATATATACATTAAACAGTGTCGGGCTCAGATTGCAGCCCTACCGGACGCCTCTTCTCTGGGCGAAGAGATCAGTGCATTTGTCCCCAATTTTAACGCCACATTTATTATTCAGATACATTTCCTCCTATACCACTACAGAGAAGTTTGTAATAGAGCCCTTCGTGCCAAATAAAGTCAAATGCTTTCTCAAAGTCAATAAAACATACAAATATTTTTCCATTTTTTGCTTGGTGTATATGTTTTTCAATGAGAGTGTGGAGGGTATAAATATGGTCCGTGGTACAGTGTTTTGGGAGGAAGCCAATTTGTTTTTTTACTGAGAATGTTGTATTTGTTAAGGAAATCCTGCATTCTGTTATTTATGATACTGCAGAATAACTTCCCTAGGCAGCTACTGACACAGATGCCACGATAATTATTTGGGTCTAATTTGTTTCCACTCTTATAAATGGGCAAAATAAGCCCTTGACACCAAATATCAGGGAAATAACCTGAGCATAGTATGATGTTGAACATCATGTCCTGCATATCTGGAATGCTGTACTTTAGCATTTCAATTTTAATGCTATCTGGACCACAGGCTTTCTTTGAGTGAAGAGATTTTATTTTTATGGTAAATATTTTTATCCCAAAGTAATTGGGAAATCAAGAGGGTTTTGATAATCTTTAATTATTGTTTCTAGTGTTTGGAGTTTTTCTTTGATATGAGAATAATTTAAGTTTATTTTATTTATTGGGATGTCTTTATATAGATTTTTGAAATGTGCTCTCAAGATATCACCGTCTTGAATTGGTAATGTTTGTAGTTTTGTTGTGCACAGGTTATTCCACATATTCCAAAATTGGTTTTGATTTATGGAATTTTCAATTTCTTCAAGTCTTTTATGAGTGTAATTTTGTGTTTTGTTCCTAATAGTGTGTTTATATATTTTAAGAGTTTCATTATATCTAATACGTAAATCTGGATTGTTTGGTTGATGGCATTTTTGGTTCGATATCTTCCTCAGATCTTTTCTGACACTTTTACACTCATGGTCGAACCATTTTTCATGGTTGTGTTTTTTGATAATTTTTCTCTTCTGTTTCACAAGGTCAGCTTTGATGGCTGCCTTGTGAAAGATCATATTAATGTCATTTATGGCCATGTTTACACCATCTCTAGCAGTCTCATATGGGTTTGTCTTGAATTTCAATATTTTATTTGTGAGATCAGGTGAATTCAGGGCCATGATGAATTTATCTCCACTATCTGAAGCCCATCTGTAAGTCTGATTTAGTTTATACAGCTTACTGGGCTCCTTTTTTACGTCTTTAGTTTGAACAGAAAATTTTTGGTACACGTTGATTTGACTATGGTCTGAAAGAGGGGACTGCTGCCTAACAGTGAATGCACTGATAGTGCAGGGGTCTATGTCAGTAATTGCATAGTCTACCACGCTAGACCTAAGAGGTGAGGAATATGTAAACCTTCCCAGCGAGTCCCCTCTGAGCCTACCATTAACTATGTACAGGCCCAAAGCTCGACAGAGATGCACTACTTCTCTACCACTTTTATTTATTTCACAGTCCAGGTTGTTCCGGTTAATGATAGTTGGTGTGACATACAAGGGGGTTTGATCCAACACATGGTTGTTGCCCTGTGGGTCTATGGAATCGGGTTCACATCCGGTCCTTGCATTCAGTTCTCCACATAGTAGCACATTTCCCTGGGCCTGGAAATGATTGATTTCCATGTGGAGAGTTTCAAATATATCCTCTTCAAAATATGGCCATTCTATTGGGGGTATGTAGGCGGCACATAGATATATATCTTTTCCGATTATTCCAATTTTTTAAATCTAGTTTCAACCATATATGTGATTTCCCCTTTTTTATTGATGTAATGTGACTGTCTAGTTCTTCTTTGTACCACACCAAGACCCCCCGGAGGTTCTGCCCTTATGTATATCAGTAGTTTTTACTGAGGGCACCATGACTTCATGGTATCCTGAGGGGCAGTGAATGAACGTATCCTTTCGGTACCATGTTTCTGCTAATATCATTATATCAGTGTCTTCTATAGACTTTAGGAACTCAGGGTTCCCAGTCTTCATCCCAAAGGTTGAAGAATAGAGACCCTGGATATTCCAGCAGCCTGAAATGTCCATATATGAAATGAACTCATTTATTTTTATTTTTATTATTATTATTTTATTTTAACCGATTTTGTGGGACAGGTACGAAAACACTATTTTTTTCTATAATTGGGGAATGTTAGGTAAACTTTTGTATGCCATGGCAAGGCAGACTCCTACTGCCACTTAGTAATAATAACTTTATTAATAATAGCAATATCAACAGTATTAATAGTAATATCAACAATATCAACAGTACTAATTCAGTGCAATCATATGCTGTTTTTATCAGTCACTCGAAAGGGACTGTTTATATATTAGTATCCTTTGTTACCATAGGAGGTGGGAAGAAAGGGTGTGCAGCAGCTGCCTGATCTCTCCCATCTCCGAGGTGATCCGCGGCTGTGGCTGAAAGGATGAGCCAGGGGCAATGGCGGCCCTGGCTGGACTGTTATGTCTGCTTGCAGTTTGGCGTGTGGTCCTGACATGGTGGGGGGAAGGCAGTCCAGATTCCCATTGATCGAGGGGGTGGGAAGGTTACGTCCCAGGGCAGTATATTTGAGGTTCTTTGCGAAGACCCTCACCCTCTGTCTGTTTAGATGTATTCCGTCATGGAGGTCCCATGTACCAATGGTTGGGTGGTGGGCCAATTGGGCATTAGGGAGGGTGGCACATCCTCTGCTGATCCCCATGTTGGTATTGTGAATCACATGGGGTGGGGCATCCGTCCTGGGCAGCAGGGTAGAGATCACAATCCTCGAATCAGGGAATTCCTTGCTGTCCTTTTCTGCCATCCTCTTTATTGTCCCAGCAGTACCATGACGTAAGGTGCGCAAATCATTCGTGCCTGTATGGATCGCAAGGTGTTGAGGGCTCCCGATGGTGTCTTTGCTCAGGACCCTCGTTGCATGGTCTGTGGTGCTGCATGTTTTAACCAATACCTGTTGACCTGGGAACAGCCTCTGTGGGTCCAGAAACTTCCTGTTGAAATCAGTCAGTAGGATTACCTGGAGGTTTTGCTCTTCAGACTGGGGGGAAGGGGGTTGGGTGAAGCTAGGGTGAGGGTTGCCTGTTGACTGTGTACCTGGGGCAAGCTGTGTAACAGAAGGGGTATCCAATAATGGTGCATTGGTGGGCTGAGTGCAGATCAGAGAGGTCGGAGCAGCCATTGGAAATTGAGCAGCAGCAGGGCTCTGTGTTTTTTCGTGTCTCCTTTTTGGTATTTCTGGGTGATTGTCCCTGACATTCTGGAGCTGTTTGTCAAATTCTTTTCCCTGCTTATTTATATTCTCCATTTTGGCTATTTGGGCACGGAGTGCACAGTTTTCTTGTCTCAGCTCTCCTGGGACTTCATCTTTCATCTCTCTTTATCTCTCTCTCTGTCTGTGTGTGTGTGTCTCGCTCTCTCACTGTCTCTCTCTCTCTCTCTCTCTGTCTC
>CM075983.1:1758816-1821243 GCA_038087875.1 Malacoraja senta | reverse complement strand
CTCTCTGCCTGTCTCTCTGTCTCTCACTTTCTCTCTCTCACGCTCTCTCTCGCATGCTCTCTCTCTCTCTCTCTCTCTCTCTCTCTCTGTCTCTCTCTGTCTCTCTTTCTGCTTCTCTCTCTGTCCGTCTCTCTCTCTGTGCCTGTCTCTGTCCCTCACTCTCTCTCTCGCATGCTCTCTCTCTCTCTTTCTCCTCTCTCTTTCTCTCTCTCTCTCTCTCTCTCTCTCTCTCTCTCTCTCTCTCTCTCTCTCTCTCGTTCTCTCTCTCTCTCTCTCTCTCTCTCTTTCTCTCTCTCTATTGCTGTCTCTCTGTCTCTATTTCTGTCTCTCTGTCTCTGTCTTTCTGTTTCTGTCTCTCTGCCTCTCTCTGTCTGTCTCTCTCTCTCTGACTCTCTCTCTGTCTCTCTATCTCTATATTTGTCTATCTGCCTCCCTGTCGCTTTGTCTTTCTCCCTGTCTCTCTCTCTCTATGTCTCTCTCTCTCTCTATGTCTCTCTCTCCGTCCCTCTCTATCTCTATATTTGTTTCAGTCTCTGTCACTTTGTCTCTCTCTCTGTCTCTCTCTCTGTCTGTCTCTCTCTCTCTTTGTCTCTCTCTGTGTCTCTCTCTCTCTCTCTGTCTGTCTCTCTGTCTCCTTCTCGCTGTCTCTCTCTCTCTGTGTCTCACTCTCTGTATAACTATCTCTATATTTGTGTCTGTCTCTCTCTGTCTGTCTCTTTCTGTCTCCCTCTCGCTGTCTCTCTCTGTCTCACTCTCTGTATCACTATCTCTATATTTGTGTCTGTCTCTGTCTATGTCTCTGTCTCTCTCTCTGACTCTCTGTCTCTTTCTCTCTCTCCCTCGCTCTCTGTCTGTCTGTCTGTCTGTCTCTCTCTCTCTCTCTCTCTCTCCCTCGCTCTCTCTCTCTCTCTCTCTCTCTCTCTCTCTCTCTCTCTCTCTCTCTCTCTCTCTCTCTCTCTCTCTCTGTATGTCTCTCCCTCTCTGTCTGTCTGTCTCTCTCTCTCTCTCTGTGTCTCTCTCTGTCTTTCTCTCTCTCTCTCTCTGTCTCTTGCCTTGTCTCTCTCTCCCTTGTTTCTCTCTATCTCTCTCTCCGGAACGCTGCCGCCCCCACACCTCGCTGCAGACCAGTTAAACATGTACTTTGGCTCTGTCTTCACTAAGGAAGATACAATCTCCCAGAAATACTAGGGGACCAAGGATCTAGTGGGAGGGAGGAACTGAAGGAAATCCACATTAATCATGAAATGGTGTTAGGTAAACTTTTGGGACGGTACCGATAAATCCCCAGGGCCTGATGGTCTACATCCCAGAGTACTAAATGAGTTGGCCCTAGAAATCTTGGATCCATTGGTGATCATTTTCCGATGTTCTATAGACTCTGGATAAGTTCCTGTGGACTGAATGGTAACTAATGTAACTCCAATTTTTAAGAAAGGAGGGAGAGAGAAATCAGGGAATTATAGACCAGTTAGCCTTACATCAGTAGTGGGGAAGATGCTTGAGTCGATTATTATAGATGTAATAGCAGCGCATTTGGAAAGCAGTGACAGGATAGATCAAAATCAGCATGAATTTATGAAGGGGAATTCATGCTTGACTAATCTTCTGGAATTTTTTAGGATGGAACAAGTAGAATGGATAAGGGAGAGCCAGTGGATGTGGTGCATCGCAACTTTCAAAAAGCCTTTGACAAGGTCCCACACAAGAGATGAGTGTGCTAAATTAGAGAACATTGTATTGGGGGTAGGGTATTGACATGGATAGAGATCTGGCTGGCAAACTGGAAGCTAAGAATAGGAATTAACGGGACCTTTTCAGAATGGCAGCCAGTGAAAAGTGGGGTGCCGCAAGGGCCAGTACTGGGACCCCAGTTATTTACAATATATATATTAATGATTTGGACAAAGGAATTAAATGTAAACTCTACAAATTTGTGAATGACACAAAGTTGGGTGGCAGTGTGAGCAGTTATGAGGTTGCTATGAGGCTGCAGGGTGACTTGGATTGGTTGGGTGAGTGGGCAGATGCATGGCAGATGCAGTAAAATGTGAATGAATGTGAGGCTTTCCACTTTGGTGGAAGAACAGGAAGGCAGATTATTATCCGAATGGTGTCAGATTAGGAAAAGAGGAAGTGGAACGAGGCCTGGGTGTCCTTGTACACCAGTCACTGAAAGTAAGTCTGAAGAAGGGTTTCGGCCCGAAACGTTACCTATTTCCTTCGCTCCATAGATGCTGCTGCACCCGCTGAGTTTCTCCAGCATTTTTGTGTACCTACTGAAAGTAAGCATGCAGGTACAGCAGGCAGTAAAGAAAGCAAATGGCATGTTGGCCTTCATAGCAAGAACCTTTCAGTTTAGGAGCAAGGAGCTCCTACTGTAGTTATACAGGGCCCTGGTTAGACCACACCTGGAGTAGTGTGTGCACTTTTAGTCTCCTAATTTGAGGAAGGTCATTCTTGCTATTGAGGGAGTGCAGCGCAGGTTCACCAGGATAATTCCCGGGATGGCGGAACAAATATTATGAAAGAATGCATTAATAGAGAATAGACCATAGGTGCAGGAGTAGGCCATTCGGCCCTTCGAGTAGGTATGTTACAATACTTGCCTTCAGTCGCGCTGTAATTCTGTCACTGGCCGTGTGCGCGATTTTGATGCCTTTAAGGGGGGGGCGGGGTTAAAACGCGGTTTCTCCTACCTTGTCCTGAATTATATTTTGTTGGAGTACAAGCGTTTGCGGAAGAATCGTTCCGAGGGGCGTTTTGAGTATTTTGTTTTAAAAATCTCCTGACAAGTTCAGCGTTGGAATCATTTAAAAATCATCTTCTGAACCCGTCAACGCCAACAACGGGGACAGATTTCACACACGGGAAAGGTAAACGAAAGTGTTTTATTTTTATGTATAAACGTTCTCCTTAAGAGGCCTTTAATTCACATTTTTACATGCGACACGGTGAGTTTTCCCCCCGAACTAACGGCAATAATTTTCATGCCAATACGGGGTTCAATTCACCGCAAATGAACGTTCCAAATGATCACGTTCCAGAAATCCCCATTCGCAAGATGATATAAATTCCCATTAATTTACAGGTATTAAACATTCAATTTCTTCCATTGGCCTGTAAATCCATGACAATGAGATAAAAAAATTATGTTATAGTGTGAATTATTGTGTGAATGTTATTTGGATACTTAGGTTATTTAAAAATGTTAATCTATTCTTAAGAAATTGATAGATGTTTAGATCTAGTAATTGAATTTTGTAATTAGCTACAATTAGGTAACTAACTAATTATATGCTTTAATTTCATGTCTTCTAAGTAAGATTGTTTTCATATTTGTTTCAGAATGCTTCAATCTATAATAACTGAAAATTTCTTTCAGTTCTCTTAATTTTTAAGAAAGTTATGGGCTTTTGACTGTCCTCGATCACAGCTTTTGTGTTAAGTCAATGGAAAATCAATAGGGAACAAGATGCTAATTTCCGAGTATGAAAATGGCCATAACTTTTTTTAATACTGAAGATATGAAAGTGAATTAGGTGTCAAATTAAACTTCTTTTTATGCTTTATCTGATGGGATAAATTACAGACTTGATTTTTAAAATCTCAACATTTTGTAACATTGCTACTTCGAGCCAGCATTGCCATTCAATGTGATCATGGCCGATCATCCCCAATCGACTGGGCTTATATTAACTGGAACTAAGAAGGATGAGAGGAGATCTCTTAATATGATAGAAACATATAAAATTCTTAAGGGATTCGACAGGCTCGATGCAGAAAAAATGTGTTGGACTTTGGGAGGTCAAGAGGAAGAGAAATGTGTACAGTGAATGACAGGTCCCATGGGAGCATTGATGTGTAGCGGGAACTCGTTGTGCAAGTCCATAGCCCCCTGAAGCTGGCAAGACAAGTAGCAATGTTTGCTTCATCTGATGGGGCAATGAGTATAAATATCGCAGAGTCATGTTGCAGCTGTATAAATATTCTGTTTGGCCAAATTTGCAGTACAGTGTGAAGTGCTGGTCACCACACTAGTGGAAGGATGTGGAAGCTTTGGAGAGGGTGCAGAATAGGTTCAATCGGATGTTGCCTGGACTGGAGCGCATTTGCAGTAAGGAGAGTTTGGATAAACTTGGATTGTTTTCCCTGAAGCATCGGAGGCTGAGTGGTGGCCTCATTGAGGAATGTAAAATTTGGCAAAACATATATAAAGAGTGAAACCGTCATATTTTTTCCCCGTACCAAACACTGAGGACGTGTGTTTAAGGCGAGAGGGCAAATATTTTGAGTAGATACAGATAAATGGATAGGAAAGGTTGAGAGGGATACGTGTCAAACGCAGGCAGGTGGGACTAGCTCAGCGATATGTCGGCATGGACGAGTTGGGCTGAAGGGCCTATTTTCGTGCTGAACGACGATGATATTTATGAGGCAGTCTTTTTCACACAAATAGTGATGGGCACCTACAATGCACTATAGGGGTGAAACAGATAGGAGAGCCACGTTTAAGAGGCATTTTGGCAGAAAAATGGACAGGGCGGGATAGAAACCAAGTGCAGGTACATAGTTTGTTGAAAGTGGCACCACAGGTCAAAAAGGTTTTTGGCACATTGGCCTTCAACAGTCTGTGTATTGAGTATAGAATTTGGGAGGTCATTTTGCAGTTGTGTGAGATGTTGATGAGGCCGCATTTAAAGTACCGTGATCAGTTCTGATCATCATGTTATAAGAACGACATTGAAAAGCTGGAAAGGATGCAGAGAGGATTTAGATGTTGCCAGGACTCGAGGTATAGAAAATTAAGCAGGCTAAAACTCTATTCCTTGGAGCGCAGGAGGAAGAAGGGTGATCTTATCGAGGCATACAAAATCATGAGAGGAATAGATCGGTGGACGCACAAAGTCTCTTGCCCAGAATAGCGGATCAAGAACCGGAGGACATACTGTAGGTTTATGGTGAGCAGATGAAGTTTTAATAGGAACCTGATGGGTAACCTTTTCACACAGATGACAGCAGGTGTGTAGGATCTACTGAATCCCGCAACAGAAAGCATAGAACAAATGACACTTAGCTGAGCCAGACACCTTGTGATACGTTTATTCCAGAAGCCTCTTTTACCTACATTCTCACCAATCATAACCCGTATGCAGGTAAGGCCAATTAGTGCGTCTGACCTTGGAGTTGTTATTGAGCTCCTATGGCTGGACCTTCTCGTGAGGCTGTTGGCGAGTCGCCAGCGGTGACAGGTTGTATGCAAAACCAACGTTGGCGTGAAGACGCTACAGGCGATTGGAAGAAACTGCCAGAGGAGGTGGTACTGTGGTACTGTGACAACATTTAAGAAACATTTAGACAGGTATATGGATAGGACAGGTTTGGAGGGATATGGGTCAAACACAGGCAGGAGAAACTAGTGCAGCTAAGACATGTTGGTTGGTGTGGGCAGGTTGGGCCGAAGGTGTAGGAAAGAACTGCAGATGCTGATTTAAATGGAAGGTAGACACAAAATGCTGAATTAACTCAGCAGGACAGGCAGCATCTCTGGAGAGAAGGAATGGGTGACGTTTTGGGTCGAGACCCTTCTTCAGACTGACGTCAGGGGAGTGGGAGGGACAGAGATAGAATGTAGTCAGAGTCAGTAAAACTGGTGGTAAACTGGGAAGGGGAGGGGATGGAGAGAGAGGGAAAGCAAGGGCTATTTGAAGGTAGAGAAGTCAATGTTCATACTGCTGGGTGTAAGCTACCCAAGTGAAATATGAGGTGCTGTTCCTCCAATTTGTGCTGGGCCTCACTCTGACAATGGAAGAGGCCCAGGACAGAAGGGTCAGATTGGGAATGGGAGAGGGAGTTAAAGTGCTGAGCAAGCGGGAGATCAGGTAGGTTAATGCGGACTGAGCGGAGGTGTTCAGCGGCGGATGTTGGGCCAAAGTGCTTGTTTCCACACTGTCCGACTCCATGATTCCATGGATGGGATGAGTTAGATCAGCATCAATATTCGTGCAGCAATAGTGGGCCGAATGGCATGTTCCTGTGCTGTACTATTCTATCTTCCCACATAACTTCACCCACTGCAACTAGAGGAGTTGATTTTGACCATCTTGGACATAATTCACAATTAAAGTGTAAAGATTGTATCAGATACCGACACCAACACATGAGAAAGAAAGGAATGTGTGGAAGTGTGAAAGGGAAAGCTGGAAGTGCAGTTGTTTAGGACAGCAGGTTTTTACCTGCAAGGTTGGAGCTCCCAGCCACTTGGGCACTGTAGACAATAGGTGCAGGAGTAGGCCATTCGTCCCGTTGAGCCAGCACCGCCTCATGGCTGATCATCCACAATCAGTACCCCGTTCCTGCATTCTCCCCATATCCCTTGACTCCACTATATTTAAGAGCTCCATCTAACTCTCTCTTGAATGTATCCAGAGAATTGGCCTCCATCGCCCTCTGAGGCAGAGAATTCCACAGATTCACAACTCTCAGTGTGAAAACATTTTTCCTTATCTCGGTTCTAAATGGCTTACACCTTTTACTTAAACTGTGGACCCTGATTCTGGACTCCCCCAATATCAGAAACATATTTTCTGCCTCTAGCGTGTCCAAACGGGAGGATACAGGAAGAACCAAGGTGTGTGACGGAGAAAAAGGGTGGTAATCGTGGAGTGCAGACGATCCAGGTGGCTGTGCCTAATGAAAACAAGTACGCCCTCTTGGGAACTGTCCGGGGAGACGATGTTTCCAGTCCGAGTGGCGGACTCGTCGGTGGCTCCAATCGTGGAGATGGGACTCGACCGACGAGACCGACGTCGGGGAGAGCCCTAGTGGTGGGTGACTCCATTGTCCGAGGAGTGGACAGGAGATTCTGTGGCGGCAGACGAGATGCGAGGATGGTCTGTTGCCTCCCTGGTGCCAGGGTTCAGGATGTCTCAAGCCGAATTCAGAACATCCTCGAGAGAGAAGGTGAACAGCCGGCAGTAGTTGTGCACGTAGGCACAAACGACATCGGGAAGAAGAGGAAGGAGGTTCTCCAACATGAGTTCAGAGAGTTGGGAAGAAGACTGAAATGCCAGACTGCTAGGGAGGTTATCTCTGGATTGCTTCCAGTACCTCGTGCTAGTGAGGACAGGAACAGGGAGATAGGGGATCTGAATGTGTGGCTAAGTGGCTGGAGCAGGTAGCAAGGATTTAGATTTATAGACCACTGGGATATCTTCTGGGGTAGGGGTGACCTGTACAAAAGGGACGGGTTATACCTTAACTGGAGGGGGATCGACATTCTGGCAGGCAGGTTTGCTAGGGCTACACGTGTGGGTTTAAACTAAATAGTGGGGGGGATGGATTGACAAATTGGGAGTATAAAGATGGAGTTGAAGGGGAAGTGACTACAGGAAAAATTACAAAAGATTCTCGAATTAATGGGAAGGAAAGTTCGAGAATGGACAACAGAGTAAGGTCAGGGACAATTGCGAGCGGTGCGAGGGGGGAAGTGAATACGGAGGTCAAAGTGCTGTATCTGAATGCGCGAAGTATAAGGGATAAAGTGGACGAACTTGAGGCTCAGTTAGAAACTGGCAAGTATGATGTTGTGGGAATTACTGAGACATGGCTGCTAGAGGGTCAGGGCTGGGAACTGAATATTCAAGGGTATATCTCCTATTAAAAAGACAGACAGGTGGGCATAGGGGGTGGGGTTGCCCTGTTGGTGAGGAATGAAATTCAGTCCCTTGCAAGGGGTGACATTGAAACAGGAGATGTGGAGTCAGTATGGATAGAACTAAGGAATTGTAAGGGTAAAAAGAGCCTAATGGGACTAATCTACAGGCCCCCAAACAGTAGCCCAGACATAGGGCGCAAGTTGAATCAGGAGTTAAAATTGACATGTAGCAAAAGTAATGCTGTGGTTGTTATGGGAGATTTCAACATGCAGGTAGACTGGGAAAATCAGGTTGGTACTGGACCCCAAGAAAGGGACTTTGTAGAGTGCCTTTGTGATGGATTCTTAGAACAGCTTGTATTGGAGCCGACCATGGAGAAGGCAATTCTGGATTTAGTGTTATGTAATGAACCTGATTTGATAAAGGACCTCGACGTTAATGAGCCATTAGGAGGCAGTGACCATAACATGGTCAGGTTTAATCTACAATTGGAGAGGGAGAAGGATAGATCGGAGGTGACAGTGTTGCAATAAAGGGGTGTATGGGGCCATGAGGGAGGAGCTGGCCAAAGTTGACTGGAAAGATACACTAGCAGGGATGACAGTGGAACAAAAATGGCAGGTGTTTCTAGGAATAATACAGAAGGTGCAGGATCAGTTCATTCCTATATAACCATATAACCATTACAGCACGGAAACAGGCCATCTCGAACCCTTCAAGTCCGTGCCGAACACTTTAAAAATAAATGTATCCCCCCTTTTTTTCCCCCCTTCTTTCTTCTTACTTCCCCCTAGTCCCATCTACCTGCACTCAGACCATAACCCTCCATTCCTTTCCCGTCCATATTCCCATCCAATCTATTTTTAAAGGATAAAATCGAACCTGCCTCCACCACTTCCACTGGAAGCTCATTCCACTCAGCTACCACACTCGGAGTAAAGAAGTTCCCCCTAATGTTACCCCTAAACTTCTGTCCCTTAATTCTCAAGTCATGTCCCCTTGTTTGAATCTTCCCTACTCTCAATGGGAAAAGTTCATCCACGTCAACTCTGTCTAACCCGCTCATCATTTTAAAGACCTCTATCAAGTCCCCTCTTAACCTTCTGCGCTCCAAAGAATAAAGACCTAACTTGTTCAACCTTTCTCTGTAACTTAGTTGCTGAAACCCAGGCAACATTCTAGTAAATCTCCTCTGTACTCTCTCTATTTTGTTGACATCCATCCTATAATTAGGCGACCAAAATTGTACTCCATACTCCAGAATTGGCCTCACCAATGCCTTGTACAATTTTAACATCACATCCCAACTTCTATATTCAATGCTCTGATTTATAAAGGCCAGCACACCAAAAGCTTTCTTTACCACCCTATCTACATGAGATTCCACCTTCAGGGAACTATGCACAGTTATTCCTAGATCCCTCTGTTCAACTGCATTCCTCAATTCGCTACCATTTACCATGTACGTCCTATTTTGATTTGTCCTGCCGAGATGTAGCACCTCACATTTATCAGCATTAAACTCCATCTGCCATCTTTCAGCCCACTCTTCCAAATGGCCTAAATCTCTCTGTCGACTTTAAAAATCTACTTCATTATCCACAACACCACCTATCTTAGTATCATCTGCATACTTACTAATCCAATTTTCCACACCATCACCCAGATCATTGATGTACAGGACAAACAACAGTGGACCCAACACAGAACCCTGAGGCACCCCACTAGTCACCGGCCTCCAACCTGACAAACAGCCATCCACCATTACTCTCTGGCATTTCCCATTCAGCCACTGTTGAATCCATCTTGCTACTCCACCATTAATACCCAACAATTGAATCTTCTTAACCAACCTTCACTGAGGAACCTTGTCAAAGGCCTTACTGAAGTCCATATAGACAACATCCACTGCTTTACCCTCATCAATTTCCCTAGTAACCTCTTCGAAAAATTCTTGAAGATTAGTCAAACATGACCTTCCAGGCACAAATCCATGTTGACTGTTCCTAATCAGACCCTGCTTATCCAGATGCTTATATATATTATCTCTAAGTATCCGTTCCATTAATTTGCCCACCACTGACGTCAAACTAACAGGTCTATAAATGCTAGGTTTATTCTTAGAACCCTTTTCAAACAACGGAACAACATGCGCAGTACGCCAATCCTCCGGCAATATTCCCGTTTCTAATGACATTTGAAATATTTCTGTCATAGCCCCTGCTATTTCTACACTAACTTCCCTCAATGTCCTAGGAGGAAGAAAGATTCCAAGGGGAGAAAGGGATGACCATGGCTGACAATGGATGTCAGGGACAGTATAAAAATTAAAGCGAAGAAGTACAACATAGCAAAGATGAGCGGGAAACTAGAGGAGTGGGTAATGTTTAAAGAACAACAGAAGATAACTAAAAAGACAATACGGGAAGAAAAGATGAGGTACAAAAGTAAGCTAGCCAAGAATATAAAGCAGGATAGTAAAAGCTTCTTTAGGTATGTGAAAAGGAAAAAAATTAGAGAAGACAAACGTTGGACCCTTGAAGACTGAAAAAGGTGAACTTATTATGGGAAACAAGGAAATGGCAGATGAGTTAAACAGGTATTTGGATCTGTCTTCACTAAGGAGGACACAAACAATATTCCTGATATATTAGTGGCCAGAGGATCTGGGGTGACGGAGGAACTGAAGGAAATCCACATTAGGCAGGAAATTGTGTTGGATAGACTGATGGGACTGAAGGCTGATAAATCCCCAGGGCCTGATGGTCTGCATCCCAGGGTACTTAACGAAGTGGCTCTAGAAATCGTGGATGCATTGGTGATAATTTTCCAATGTTCTATAGACTCAGGATCAGTTCCTGTGGATTGGAGGGTAGCTAATGTTATCCCACTTTTTAAGAAAGTCGGGAAAGTGAAAACAGGGAATTATAGACCAATTAGCCTGACATCGGTGGTGGGGAAGATGCTGGAGTCAATTATAAAAGATGAGATAGCCAAACATTTGGTTAGCAGTAACAGGATCGGTCTGAGTCAGCATGGATTTACGAAGGGGAAATCATGCTTGACTAATCTTCTGGAATTTTTTGTAACTAGGAAAATGGCCAAGGGAGAGCCAGTGGATATAGTGTACCTGGACTTTCAGAAAGCATTTGATAAGGTCCCACATAGGAGATTAGTGGGCAAAATTAGGGCACATGGTATTGGGGGTAGAGTGCTGACATAGATGGAGAAGTGATTGTCAGACAGGAAACAAAGAGTAGGGATTAACAGGTCCCTTTCAGAATGGCAGGCAGTGACGTGGGGTACCGCAAGTCTCGGTGCTGGGACCGCAGCTATTTACAATATACATCAATGATTTGGATGAAGGGATTCAAAGTAACATTAGCAAATTTGCAGATGACACAAAGCTGGGTGACAGTGTAAACTGTGAGGAGGATGCTATGAGAATGCAGGGTGACTTGGACAGTTTGTGGGAGTGGGCAGATGCATGGCAAATGAAGTTTAATGTGGATAAATCTGAGGTTATCCACTTTGGTAGCAAAAACAGGAAGGCAGATTATTATATAAATTGCGTCGTTGGGAATAGGGGAAGTACAACGGGATCTGGAGGTCCTTGTACATCAGTCTATGAAAGTAAGTATGCAGGTACAGCAGGCAGTGAAGAAAGCGAATGGCATGTTGGCCTTTATAACACGAGGAATCGAATATAGGAGCAAATAGGTCCTTCTGAGGTTGTACAGAGCCCTAGTGGGACCACACCTGGAGTATTGTGTACAGTTTTGGTGCCATAATCTGAGGAAAGACATTCTTGCTATTGAGGGAGTGCAGCGTAGGTTTACATGGTTAAATCCCGGGATGGGTGGTCTGTCATATGCTGAGAGAACGGAGCAGCTGGGCTTGTACACTCTGGAGTTTAGAAGGATGAGAGGGCATCTCATTGAAACATATAAGATTGTTAAGGGTTTGGACACGCTAGAGGCAGGAAACATGTTCCCGATGTTGGAGGAGTCCAGAACCAGGGGCCACATTTTAAGAGTAAGGAGTAAGCCATTTAGAACGGAGACGAGGAAACACTTTTTCTGACAGAGAGTGGTGAGTCTGTGGAATTCTCTGCCTCAGAGGGCGATGGAGGAAGGTTATCTGGATGCTTTCAAGAGAGAGCTAGATGGGGCTCTTAAAAATAGCGGAGTCAGGGGGATATGGGAAGAAAGCAGGAACGGGGTACTGATTGGGGATGATCATTGAATGGCGCTGCTGGCTCGAAGAGCCGAATGGCCTACTCCTGCACCTATTGTCTATTGTCACACCCTTAATAATCTTATATGTTTCAATAAGGCACCCTCTCATCCTTCTAACTTCCAGAGTATGCATCCCAGCTGCTCCATTCTATCAACATATGACAATCCCTCCATCCCGGGAATTAACTTCATAAACCTACGCTGCACGCCCTCAATGGGAAGAATGTCCTTCCTCAAATTAGACAGAGAAAGGTGCGCTGGTCAATGGCCAGAGATCTCAGCAGGTTGACCACTGGGGCAGGGACTGCAGCCGGGGAAGGGGGACAGGTCAGTATCAGAGTTATGCTTTACTAGATCACCAGCGGTCCCAACACCAGTCACTGCGCTCGCTATTGAAAGCGAACAGTCACTGATGCGGCCAGATGTGGCCGGACACAGTTCACAGGAGGGTCAACCCGGGCCCCGGGCTACATCTGGCGCTGCACGTAGACGGTCCCGTCTCAGCCCGCTTCCGGGATCCTTTACTGTTCGAACCCGCCTTTCTCTCATCCCTCACCTGATCGCTGGGGACAAAGCGGGATAGTTAAACACGGTGGAAGGGACGTTGGAGGTTAATAGAAGCCGCTGGATTCAACAGATGACAACACTGAGATGTAAGATTAAATGCATTTATTTAGAACAGTGAACATTGAAAATGAACATACATTGGGTTACAGTTCTTGGAAATCACTCATGGTTAAACCTTGGAGCCCAGTGTTCTACCGACCCCTGGTCCCCGTGTGTTTAACTAAGACATACCTCAGCACATGTAATTTCGACAAATGTTCCAGCAGAGGGTGAAGCCTAGAATAGCCCGTGTCACGGAGCAGCAGGTAGCAGTGAATGGGAGTGAGATATAGAAGTCACCAATAGTTCACACACAGCTATTTCTACGTGAATGCATTTATACTTTACAAAGTGCCGGATAGAGGGCCAGAACACACCAGTGTTGGCCCTGCCAGGGTTAATGCGCTTTTACCCGTGATCAAGCTGTACTGAGATACACCGTCACCACTGTCTCGTCGAATAGCGCACCTGCCAGGTTCTGTACAGATCGCAACCGCTCATCCAGTGAACCCATCAGAACCAGCAAGGTAAAAGCAAGAGAGGACACTGCGCCACAGACCATGAGCAGCACTGGGGGGAAGGTGTGCGTGAACGAACTACTGTAAAGGCCACAATGACAATCAACAACAATGCTTGAGGAACCAATTGTTGAAGCTTGCGTGGCGAGGGTCGGTCCATGTCGGCTTTCAGCAGTGACACGGGCTTGGCCACTGACGCGGACAGGATTCCCAGCTCCCGCTCACTGACGCCCAGCTGTCTCCGGAGATATATCCACCCGGAGACCGTGCACAGAGTGGCAGTGAGGAGAGGCAAGGCTGGTGCCGGTACCGCGCCCAGTGCCCCGGAGAGGAAGGCACAGAGCACGATATACCACATCAGCATCTGGCGTCTGGGCCTCTGTATTTCCTGCATCATCCTTGGGATTGCCAGGCGGAAGGCGGTTGATTTGATCTTCTGGAGATTACTGGCGAGGGCAGATTGTAATTTGGGGAAATCATATCCTGTAACCTCCAGACCGGAGATCAGGTAAATGGGCGGTGGTTCAACGCTGACCCGATGGAAGTTGTCGAGACAATCCTGGCGGATCTGTCGCTGTCCTTCCCCAAAGTCAGTGCCCTGCAACTGCATGGAATAGGCGTCGTTGTCGATCTTGGAGCGGATGTAGTAGAAGCCTTTCCCCTGTTGCTGAATCTTTTTGCTGAGTTCCCCGTCACTCTCTCTGAAGCGGGACTGGGACACGATGATGTAAAAGTCATAGCTTTCAAACTGCACCTGCTTCAGGTAACGGCTCATCTCAAAGCCGAGTGAGTTGGATCCGGGCAGATCCCAGAGCTGGACATTGGGCAGAGAGGGGTAGGGATATCCCACTGGGTTCACACTGGCTTCATAACTCCCCACCGGAGCCGCTCCCTGGTCGCCACTGCGAACACCCCTCATGGTGTTGATGAAGGTGGATTTGCCGGCCCCTCCGTCTCCCAACACTGCGATGTTAATCGGCACATTGACCGAATCCTCCACCCGCTTTATCCGCAGCATCGCTGACACCACATCTCCGTTACTGTACCCGGTCTGCAGGCTCCTCGCCTCCTCGTCGCTGAAGTACTTAGACAGGACTGACTGGGCCATGTTCTTCCTGGGGGGACAATAGATCCACAAATATCAGCGTCGACGGGGTACATTCGGCGTGTGAATCACTAACATGCTGTAAAATTAAACTAATCTCCACTGACTGCACTGTCCCATATCCCTCCATTCCCCGAATACCCATGCACCTGTCTTCAAGTTTAAATGCCACAATCTATCTGGCTCCATCACCATGGGCCGAAGGGCCTTTTCCGATGCTGTATTTTTCTATATTCTAAGTTCTAATCCCCCACCCCCCAAACTGCTCATTAGTACCGTGAGCACCCGAAGGTCCCAAACAGCTCCCGGGGGGGGGGTCAGTACCGGTCACAAGCTGCTTGTTCTTCCCGCTCCGGGTCCCTACTGTTCGGGGACTGGGTACCTCCCTCTCCCGGAGCCTCCTCTCACCACCACCACCACCCCCCCCCCCCCCCCCCCCCAGCACTGAGCAAAGCGACTCAGCAACACGGACTAAAGCAGGGACCAGGGGAGGCGCGACCAGCGGGCCAGGGGCGGGAGCGGGGTCCACACACTCACCTTATGGCGGGCACCTTGCTACTCACCGACTGCGCTTCCGTCCCGATCCCGGATGAGACACTTTCAACGCCGCCTCGCTCACTGCGGGGACGTGTAGTGAAACAGCTCGACTGAAAGTGAAACCCAGCATTTTCCGAGAAGTGGGCGGGACTGCAACTCTCTCACTGGCGCCGAGGTTGAAGACAGCGCAGTAGTATAGGACGAAGGGTCTCGACCCGAAACATCACCCATTCCTTCTCTCCACAGATGCTGCCTGTCCCGCTGAGTTCCTCCAGCATTTTGTGTCTATCTTCAGCGTAATAGAGTATTCACTGCTTAAGAAGGAACTGCAGATGCTGGAAAATCGAAGGTAGACAAAAATGCTGGAGAAACTCAGGGGGTGAGGCAGCATCTATGGAGCGAAGGAAATAGGCAACGTTTCGGGAAGGGTCTCGACCCGAAACGTCGCCTTATTCCTTCTCTCCATTGATGCTGCCTCACCCGCTGAGTTTCTCCAGAGTATTCACTGCAGTTGGTACAGGTGGCAGTAATAACCCTCTGCTCTACCAGTTGTACGAGCCGATTGACTATTTACAGGGACACATTCGGATAGGGATGTAGTGCTGCTGGAAGATCATTAACTTGGTGAAAGTCTGAAACTTGTTGGTCTCCCAGCAGAGTGAGACGTCCGTCCAAGAGTTGGCAAAAACTCATCAGAGACCACCATCATGAACACCGGGGTCCCACAGGGATGTGTGCTGAGCCCTCTGTTGTTCACGCTGATGACACATGACTGTTGTGCCAAACACAATTCGAACCACATCATCAAGTTCGCAGATGACATAACAGTGGTGGGCCTCATCAGCCACGATGATGACTCAGCCTACAGAGAGGAGGTACAACAACTCATCAACTGGTGTGACATCAATAACCTTCAACTCAATGTCAATAAAACAAAATAAATAACTGTGGACTTCAGGAAGAAACAGACAGCACACACCCCACTCACCATAAATGGCAGTGCAGTGGAGTCTGTGAAAAGCACCAAGTTCCTGGGAGTGCACATCACAGATGATCAGACATGGTCCACCAACACCATCTCCCTAGTCAAGAAAGCACAGCAACGCCTCCACTTCCTTCGACGGATGAGGAGAGCCAACCTCCCCCCTTCTGCCCTCACCACTTTTTTACAGGGGTGCCATTGAGAGCATTCTTACCAGTCACTCAGTCTGGTATGGCAGTTGCTCTGCTGCTGACCAGAAGGCCCTACAGAGAGTGGTGAGGACAGCGGAGAAGATCACTAGATCACCACAACCAGCAATCCAGGACTTATACCCATCTCGCTGTCGCAAGAGAGCAACCAATATCATCAAAGACACCACCCACCCAGCACACAAACTGTTCACCCTCCTACCATCCGGCAAGCGCTACCGCAGCATGCGGAGCAAAACCACCAGATTCAAAAACAGCTTTTTCCCTCAGGCCATCAGACTACTCAACACACTCAAGAAAATTCCATGAACATTACACAAACAAAGACCAACTGACTGTCAAATTAACTTGAACTCAATGTCTGCAGTATGCTATTTGCACTTTTCTATATTGCACCTTTTATTATTGCACCTTAATAACTTACCTCAAAATTTTACTACACTCTGGCACACTGTGAATATTTTATATAATGTATATGTCCATTGTCTATCTTTATTGGTATATTGTCTGTCTGTGTTATAAATATTACTTGCACATTGGAGTATGGGGAAACGCAATTTCAATCCTCCGTGTAACTACTTGTTGCATTATTTGAATTGACAATAAAGTTTACTTTTACTTTTACTTTTACTTTACAGAAAAGTTGCCGACTGGCCCGCTGCAGACTGCACTCATGTTGAGGGATGCACTGAAGCTCGATGCAGCCAACGCCAAGGCTCTGAGGGAGAGGACCACATTCTAGGGTCCATCCGCTGCTGGTCATGGGGGGCACGGTATGGTGGAGATGGCCCTCAAATTAAGGGAAGGGATTCCACGCCAGTGGGCCACATGAGTGGCACGGGTGTGGGGTAATATTGTGATTTGGGTAAACAGTATTGTATGTATGTATGTATAGCCTACGAGAATGTCGGGTGAATTTCTTGCACGGTTCCTGTTTCAAGATATAAGATACAAGATATACAAGATATATTTATTTGTCACGTGTGCCAGTTGGCACAGTGAAATGTGATCACCATACAGCCATACACTAAAATAAAGAACACACCACACATGAGATTTAAACATAAAACATCCCCACGCAGCACAATCAAAAGTTTCCCACTGTGAGGGAAGGCACCAAAGTCAGTCTCTTCCTCGATGTTCACCCATGGTTGGGGCCTCCGGACCCTTCGCAGTCACAGCTACGGGGCAGCCTGCCACTCAGACCCGCTCTCCGGGATGTTGGCTCTCCGACGTCGGGACTGGAGGCCAACCTCAGCGGCTTGGACCTCCAAAATTAATTTAATAGTTATATAATTACTTGAATAAAGTCTATTTTTCAATAAAAAATATCTTGGGAAAGGAATTGTTAGCGTTTTGGGGTGAGACCCTACTAACAACACAGTAACGTCTAATTGTTTACAGCCATCCCATCTCAACCGGGGTCAAAAGCCAGACACCCTTGAGATGGATAAGGTCTAAGCGACGTTGAGTCCTGAAAAGCGCTATATAAATAAAATCTATTATTATTATTATTACTTGAAGATAGGGGTCACCTCATGCTTCCTGTTATGAAAGAGTTTAATTCAGGGCGTTTTGACTATTTCCAGGGACACATTCGGTTAGGGATGTAGTGCTGCTGGAAGATCATTAACTTGGTGAAAGTCACTCTTTGGTCCGCCTGAAACTTGTTGGTCTCCCAGCAGAGTGAGATGTCCGTCCGGAAATGTTGCCAACTGGCCCTCTGCAGAATGAAGGAGTACGTGTTGAGGGATGCACTGAAGCACGGTGCAGCCAACGCCAGGGCTCTTTGGGGGAGGACTACAGTCTAGGATCCTTCCCCTGCTGGACATGGGTGGGGGGGGGGGGGAGGCAAAGTCTATCGGAGACAACCCTCAAACAAGGGAAGGGATATCAGCCCAGGGGTCCACATGTGTGGCAAGGGTGTTTTGTTTAAAGATTACTGACTGACGCTCTTGAATGTACAGACACTGAGAATGTATGAAGTTTTCGCACAGTTTTGGCCCACAATATCTGTACTGTCATTATGCCAAGGCCAAGCCTTATCTGCCTGCATATAATCCACATTCCTCTGTTCTCTGCATATCCATGTGCTTATCCAAAAGTCTCTTAAATGCCCCCTATCATATCTGCCTCCATCACCCCCTCCGGTGCTACGTTCCAGGCACCCACCACCGTCTGTGTAAAAACGTTACCCTGCATCTTCTTTAACTTAGTGATGATCCTTCAACTTCCTACCCCCTCTTAATTTGTAAACCATGGTCACATTTGTCTTGGAAAATTACTTTTCTTATCTCATGATTTATAAGGAAATTGATATGGGAACAATTTAATCTACAATTTGAGAGGGAGAAGGGTAAATCGGAGGTGTCTGTATTACCGTTGAACAAAGGGGACTGTGGGGCCACGAGGGAGGAGCTGGCCAAAGTGACTGGAAAGATACCCAAGCAGGGATGACAGTGGAACAACAATGGCAGGTATTTCTGGGAATAATTCAGAAGGTGCAGAATGAGCTCATTCCAAAGAGGAAGAAAGATTCCAAAGGGAGTAAGGGGCGACCGTGGCTGACAAGGGAAGTCAGCGACAGTATCAAAGTAAAAGAGAAGTACAAGATAGCAAAGATAAGCGGAAAGCCAGAGGATTGGGTAACTTTTAAAGAGCAACAGAATATAACTAAAAAGGCAATATGCGGAGAAAAGATGAGGTACGATGGTAAGCTAGCCAAGAATATAAAGGAGGATAGTAAAATCTTCTTTAGGTATGTGAAGAGGAAAAAATTAGTTAAGACCAAAGCTGGACCCTTGAAGACTAAAAAGGATGAATTTATTGTGGGGAACAAGGAAATGGCAGATGAGTTGAACAGGTACTTTGGATCCGACTTCACTAAGGAGGACACAAACAATCTTCCTGATGTACTAGTGGCCAGAGGACCTAGGTTGACGGAGGAACTGAAGGAAATCCACATTAGGCAGGAGACGGTGTTGGGTAGCATGATGGGACTGAAGGCTGTTCAATCCCCAGGGCCTGATGGTCTGCATTCCAAGGTGTAGATGACATGTGCGTGTACCTTTAACATAGTGACCTCACCACTACTAACCACTCCCAACATCACTAGTATAATTACAACCTTCCCACCCAGTGCTCTCTCTCTCTCTGGTTCCGGTGACAGACCACGAACAGCTAGGGCAGTAAAGTATGTGTATCATGAATAAACAGTAGTAAAGACACAGTGTGTCATGACTCTTCTTGACATGGTGTCAGCATCGTACCTTTGCGCCTCCAGTTTATCGGGTTTTCTTTCCTTTCACCCGTTTCCCCATTGTGTTTTTTTATCTCCCGTGCCATGGCTTCTTCTTGCCGTAAACCCGATGTGCTTGTCTTCGACTCGGACATTGCCCATCGGTGGGGTGTCTTTAGACGTGACTTCCAACACTACGTCATGATCGCCCATCCTGCTGCCACCCCGGCCACACGGGCTTCTCTGCTTCTCAACCTGGCTGGTCCCGATGCCCTGGAACGGGCTGAGTCATTTGTCTATGGTGCAGGTGAAGATGCTCGAGACCCGGTATGTCTTATGGCTAAGTTTACCGCAATGTGCGACATCCCCACTAACTGCATTCTAGAGCGTTTTAAAATGTTCACCCGGAGTCAGATATCTGGAGAGTCAATCGATAACTATATTGTCGCGTTGCGTCACCTGGCCAGGCGTTGCGTCACACTGACCCCCGATCAACTGACCCGGGACATTTTAGTGTATGGTCTTCAAGATGAAAAACTAAGGGCTGAACTTCTGCGGAAGCACGACCTGTCTTTAGCCGAGGCTCTGCACGCCTCCCGCATGGCTGAGGCTATCGCCTCGGCGGTGTCGTCTGCTGATCATGACATTAACTTTGCCAGTGTTGCTGGCCGCCAGCGAAACGCTGGCCCGCAACGGCAACGTGGGTCCCCTGCACCCGGGGGTAGCAGCCCACAGCGGTGCCCCAACTGCAACTTTACCTCCCATCAGTCTAATGTGTGCCCTGCACTGGGAAAAACGTGCAACGTTTGCAGGAAATTGAACCATTTCTCTGCCGCCTGTCGCTCCCGTGGGAAGCCAATTCCTGCTCCTCGCCGAATGTTAAACAACCAAGCTTGAGCTTGAGCTGCGCTTGGTTCACAGTTCCAGCCTGATGAACTCCCTTTGTCTGATACAAGTTCCTCCCAGGGGGAGACCAGCATATTTTCGGTGTTGGATGCACCTGCACTGATAATGGACCCTTCGGTTCGCGTTACTGTCAACGGCTCGACCTTTACCGCCAAACTCGACACGGGGGCCGTGACCAATGTAATGTCAATAAGCCTCTTCAAGAAGATAAGGACTGATGTGAAAGTTACTCCCGATAACTCCCTGTTGCATGCCTACGGGGGAAGCGTGCTCGTTCTGGTGGGGAGGGCTACCCTGCACTGCAAGGTACTGCATGCCTCTCGGCCCCTCACTTTTTATCTACTGGATACTAACAACATCACCCTGTTGGGTGCCCGGGCGTGCCAGGACCTCGGCTTGGTCTCTTTCCACCATGATATCCACCAGGTGCGGACCCTTATGGACCCCCTGAGCGAATACCCTGACCGTTTTGATGACAAGCTGGGCAAGCTGCCCTGCAGCTACAAGATCGTTGTCGACCTCGGTGTTGAACCTATGATCCGTCCACCACACCGTGTCTCCTTCGCCATGAAGGACAAGGTGGAGTTAACGCTGCTCAACATGGTTACCATGGGCATCCTGAAGGAGGTGAGCGAACCCACCCGGTGGGTCTCAACCATGGTTGTTGCTGCGAAAAAGGACAAAAGTGAAATTCGCATCTGCATCAACCCCAAAGACCTGAACCTTGCCATCAGACGCCCTCATTATCCCATGCGAACAGTGGAGGACGTCGCTGCACAGGTTGGCCCGGCCACTGTCTTCTCGGTTCTCGATGCCAAGAGCTCCTTCTGGCAGATACCGCTGGACGAGCGGTCCTCCTACCTGACTACCTTCAGCACGCCCTTCGGCAGGTTCCGATTCCTCCGTATGCCATTCGGGATCAACTCTGCCAGCGAGGTCTTCCAGCGGACGATGGAGCAGCTGTTCGCCGGTCTGCCGTGTGCCATCATCATGACGACATCCTGGTCTACGGTAAGGATGTTGCTGAGCACGATCTCCACCTCCGTCAAGTCCTGGACTGGGCCCGTGAAATCAACCTCAAACTAAACCCAAAGAAGTGCCGTTTCCGCGTCCCGGAGGTCACCTATGTGGACCACGTCTTTACCGCATCGGGGCTGAAGCCTGACCCGCAGAAGACAGCCGCGGTCTCCGGGATGTCTTCGCCCACCGACGTGCCCAGCCTGCGACGTTTCCTGGGCATGGTTAATTACTTGGGGAAGTTCATCCCCGACCTCAGCGAGCTGAGCGCGCCCCTGAGGGAGTTGATCAAGAAGGACACTGCCTGGGCCTGGTTCCCGCATCACCAGAAAGCTTTTGACGTTCTGAAGTCCAGGCTGGCCAGTACCCCCACTCTCCAATTCTTCGATCTGCAGCATCCCATTGTTCTTACCTGCGACGCCTCCAAGTTCGGTCTTGGTGCTGCTTGCCTGCAGCTCCACGATGGCCTGCAGCTGCCTGTTTCCTACGCGTCCCGCACCATGACCCCTGCTGAGCAGCGCTATGCTCAGATAGAGAAGGAGCTGCTTGCTGTGGTGTTTGCCTGCTCCAAGTTCAAGGACTATATTCTGGGCAACAGCTTCACGATCGAGACCGACCATCAGCCGCTGGTCTCTATCCTCAACAAGCCGATCCACGTTGCCTCGTACCGTTTGCAGCGCATGATGCTGCAGCTCCAGCGTTTTACGTTCAAAATTGTATATCGCAAGGGCAAGGACATGTTCGTGGCCGACACGAACCGCTAACGTCCACCGATCGCCATCCATATGAATCCTCTGACCTGATGGTGCTTAACGTCAACATTGTGCCTTCCCAGCAGATGCAGTCCCTGGTCAGCAACACTGCCAAGGATCCTGCCCTGCAGCAGCTTGCCGACGTCATCAGGCAGGGCTGGCCAGACCGTCGTTCATCCTTGCCGCCTGGAGTCGTGCCCTACTTCCTGGTCCGTGACGAGCTCGTGCTGCACGACGGCGTGGTCGTGAAGGGACACAAGGTCGTTGTGCCTGCTGCTCTGCGGGACCAATACTTTCAGACCGCCCACCGCGGTCATCCTGGGGCCGAGGCCACCCTGTCTCAGGCCCAGAGTTTGTTCTACTGGCCCAGCATGGCCCAAGACATCCGGGAGAGGGTCTCCGCTTGCTCTGTCTGCAATACCCTTGCTCCCCATCATCAAACGGCAGCCGCTTCTACAACAGCCTGCCCCCGAGCTGCCCTGGATGACCGTCGCCGCTGAAATTTTTGAGTGGCGTGGCAAGCATTTCCTGGTTCTGGTGGAATCGTACTCCAGCTGGTTCGAGGTTGACAAGCTGCACTCCCTCACCTCTTCGGCCATTATCGGGAGGCTGCGCCGCCACTTCGGAACCTTTGGCACCCCGGCAAGTCTTCAATCGCACAACGGCAGCAAGTTTTCGAGTGCCAAATTTCAGAGTTTCGCTGCCCGCTGGAACTTCCGACACTACACCAGCAGCCCAGAATACCCTCAAAGCAACGGCTTGGCAGAGCGCGCTGTCCGCAGTGCTAAGTACTTGCTGGAACATTGTAGACTGTCCCATTCTGACTTTTACCTGGCCCTCCTCAACCTTCGGAACATTTGCCGCGACACTGCCTTGGGCTCCCCGGCACAACGGCTGATGTCTCGCACTATGAGACCTCCGATCCCGGTGACACAGCGGTCCCTTGTTCCCTCTGTTCTCCAGCCCGCTGCTGTCCAGGAGTGCATTGCCCTCAAACAAGAAATCCAAAAGCGCTCCCACGACAAGTCCTGCCGTCCCCTCCCGCCTCTGTTCCCTGGCCAAGTCGTCCGGATGCAGTCCCCCTCCGGTCACCCCAGGCTTGTCATCGTCGTCGGTACTGCTGGATCGCCGCGGTCCCATCTAGTTGACCATGACGGTACTATTTACCGCCGGTCCCGCCAACATCTGCGGCTTGTTAACGAGCCCCCACCGCCGCCTGCAGACCCCTTTTCCCCCCGCTGTCTGCCACGTTGCCTGCCCCTCCAGCCAGTCCTCCCTCGCCTGCCCGTCTTCCCGCTACTGCTCCTGCTTCCCCTGCTCCGTCTCCGTTTTCTCTTTCTCCTCCCGATTACCCTGTTCTCTCACCCGCGCCTGCTCCTACTCATGTTCCTCCTGCAGAGGGGGGAGATGGCGAGCTGCGTACCCGGTCCGGGCGGGTGTTCAGGCCGCCTGTCCATTATGGTGATTTTGCTTAACTATTTGCTCACCTGCTCCTGGCGTATGAGACGTGGTCGCCCTGTCACTACGGTATTGCTTTTTATTTCCAATGGGAAAGGTGTAGATGACATGTGCATGTACCTTTAACATAGTGACCTCACCACTACTAACCACTCCCCACATCACTAGTATAATTACAACCTTCCCACCCAGTGCTCTCTCTCTCTGGTTCCGGTGACAGACCACGAACAGCTAGGGCAGTAAAGTATGTGTATCATGAATAAACAGTAGTAAAGACACAGTGTGTTATGACTCTTCTTTACACAAGGTAGTGAAGGAAGTGGCTCTAGAAATCGTGGACGCATTGGGGATCATTTTCCAATGTTCTATAGATTCAGGATCAGTTCCTGCGGATTGGAGGGTAGTTAATGTTATCCCACTTTTTAAGAAAGGCAGGAGAAAGGAAAGGGAATTATAGACCAGTTAGCCTGACATCGGTGGTGGGGAAGATGCTGGTCAATCATAAAAGATGAAATAGCAGCACATTTGGATAGCAGTAACAGGATCAGTCTGAGTCAGCATGGAGTTACAAAGGGGAAATCATGCTTGACTAATCTTCTGGAATTGTTTGAGGACGCAATTAAGAAAATGGACAAGGGAGAGCCAGTAGGTGTAGTGCACCTCGACTTTCTAAAAGCATTTGATAAGGTCCCACATAGGAGATTAGTGAGCAAAATTAGGGCACATTGTATTGGGGGTAGAGTGCTGACATGGATAAAAAATTGGTTGTCAAACAGGAAGCAAAGAGTAGGGCAGGCAGTGACTAGTGGTGGACCGCAAGGCTCGGTGTAGGGATTGCAGCTATTTACAATATATATTAATGATTTAGATGAAGGGATTACAAGAAACATTATCAAATTTGCAGATGATACAAAGCTGGTGTGAACTGTCAGGAGGATGCTATGAGAATGTAGTGTGACTTGGGCATGCTGGGTGAGTGGGCAGATAATAGCAGATGCAATTTAATGTGGATAAATGTGAGATTATCCACATTGGTCTCAAAAACAGGAAAGCAGATTATTATCTAAATGGTGTCGAATTGGGAAAATTGGAAGTACAACAGGATCTGGGGGGTCCTTGTTCAGTCAATGAAAGTAAGCATGCAGGTACAGCAGGCAGTGAAGTTTACGAATAGCATGTTGGCCTTCATAACAAGAGGAATCTAATATTGGAGCAAAGAGGTCCTTCTGCAGTTGAACAGAGCCCTAGTGAGACCACACCTGGAGTATTGTGTGCAGCTTTGGTCCCCTAATTTGAGGAAGGACATTCTTGCTATTGAGGGAGTGCAGCATAGGTTTACAAGTTTAATTCCCGGGATGGCGGGACTGTCATATGCTGACAGAATGGAGCAGCTGGGTTTGTACACTCTGGAGTTTAGAAGGATGAGAGGGGAGGATAAATGCGTGGCTGAAGGACTGGTGCAGTGGGCAGGGATTCAAGTTTCTGGATCATTGGGACCTCTTTTGTGGAACGTGTGACCTGTACAAAAAGGACGGGTTGCACTTGAACCCGAGGGGGTCCAATATCCTGGCGGGGAGATTTGCAAAGGCTACTGTGGAGACTTTAAACTAGAATGGTTGGGGGGAGGGACTCAAATAGAGAATGCTATTAGACAGTGTGTGAGACAGGAGGCAGAAAAAGGAAGCACTCAGACCCAACATGTAGGGGGGAAAGAAGAAAAAAATAATAAACAGAGAATAAGAGGTGGTGGGTTTCTTAAATGTGCGAGCAGAGCGATAGAGGGGTGTAAAATGAGGGTAGAAGCAATAGGTAACAAGGTGAAAAGTAAAAGTGGCAAGCAGACAAATCCAGGGCAAAAATTTAAAAAGGGCCACTTTTCAACATAATTGTATAAGGGGTAACAGCATTGTAAAAACAAGCCTGAAGGCTTTGTGTCTCAATGCAAGGAGCATTTGTAATAAGGTGGATGAGTTGAATGTGCAGATATCTATTAATGATTATGATATAGTTGGGATCACGGAGACATGGCTCCAGGGTGACCAAGGCTGGGAGCTGAACATCCAGGGATATTCAATATTATGGAGGGATAGACAGAAAGGAAAAGGAGGTGGGGTAGCGTTGCTGGTTAGAGAGGAGATTAATGCAATAGAAAGGAAGGACATTAGCTTGGAAGATGTGGAATCGATATGGGTAGAGCTGCGAAACACTAAGGGGCAGAAAACGTTAGTGTGTGTTGTGTACAGGCCACCTAACAGCAGTAGTGGAGTTGGGGATGGCATCAAACAGGAAATTAGAAATGCGTGCAACAAAGGTAAAACAGTTATAATGGGTGACTTCAATCTACATATAGATTGGGTGAATCAAATTGGCATAGGTGCTGAGGAAGAGGATTTCTTGGAATATATGCGGGATAGTTTTCTAAACCAACATGTAGTGGAACCAACAAGAGAGCAGGCTATTCTAGACTGGGTATTGAGTAATGAGGAAGGGTTAGTTAGCAGTCTTGTTGTGCGTGGCCCCTTGGGCAAGAGTGACCATAATATGGTTGAGCTCTTCATTAGGATGGAGAGTGATGGATGTTAATTCAGTAACAAGGGTTCTGAACTTAAAGAAAGGTAACTTTGAGGGTATGAGACGTGAATTGGCCAAGATTGACTGGCAATTGATTCTTAAAGGGTTGATGGTGATATGCAATGGAAGGCATTTAAAGACTGCATGGATGAACTACAACAATTGTTCATGCCAGTTTGGCAAAAGAACAAATCAGGGAAGGTAGTGCATCCGTGGATAATAAGGGAAATCAGGGATAGTGTCAAAACAAAAGATGAAGCGTACAATTAGCCAGAAAAAGCAGCCTATCAGATGACTGGGAGAAATTCAGAGTCCAGCAGAGGAGGACAAAGGGCTTAATTAGGAAAGGGGAAGTAGATTATGAAAGAAAACTGGCAAGGACCATAAAAACTGACTGCAAAGGTTTTTATAGATATGTGAAGAGAAAAAGATTAGTTAAAACAAATGTAGGTCCCTTGCAGTCAGCAACAGGTGATTTGATCATGGGGAACAAGGACGGCAGACCAATTGATTAACTACTTTGGTTCTGTCTTCACCAAGGAATACATAAATAATCTGCCGGAAATAGCAGGGGACCGCGGGTCAAATGAGATGGAGGAACTGAGTGAAATCCAGGTTAGCCGGGAATTGGTGTTAGGTAAATTGAATGGATTAAAGGCCGATAAATCCCCAGGGCCGGATAGGCTGCATCCCAGAGTACTTAAGGAAGTAGCCCCAGAAATAGTGGATGCATTAGTGAGGGAGGGAGAGAGAAAACGGACCAGTTAGTCTAACATCGGTAGTGGAGAAACTGCTAGAGTCAGTTATTAAAGATGGGATAGCAGTACATTTGGAAAGAGGTGAAATCATTGGACAAAGTCAGCATGGATTTACAAAAGGTAAATCATGTCTGACGAATCTTATAGAATTTTTCGAGGATGTAACTAGTAGAGTGGATAGGGGAGAACCAGTGGATGTGTTATATCTGGACTTTCAGGAGGCTTTTGACAAGGTCCCACAAAAGAGATTAGTATACAAACTTAACGCACACGGTATTGGGGGTTCAGTATTGATGTGGATAGAAGACTGGCTGGCAAACAGGAAGCAAAGAGTAGGAGTAAATGGGTCCTTTTCAGAATGGCAGGCAGTGACTAGTGGTGTACCGCAGGGCTCAGTGCTGGGACCCCAGCTATTTACAATATATATTAATGATTTGGACGAGGGAATTGAATGTAACATCTCCAAGTTTGCGAATGACATAGAAACATTGAAAACATAGAAAATAGGTGCAGGAGTAGGCCATTTGGCCCTTCGAGCCTGCACCGTCATTCGATATGATCATGGCTGATCATCCAACTCAGTATCCCATCCCTGCTTTCTCTCCATACCCCCTGATCCCTTTAGCCACAAGGGCCACATCTAACTCCCTCTTAAATATAGCCAATGAACTGGCCTCAACTACCTTCTGTGGCAGAGAATTCCACAGATTCACCACTCTCTGTGTAAAAAATGATTTTCTCATCTCGGTCCTAAAAGACTTCCCTCTTATCCTTAAACTGTGACCCCTAGTTCTGGACTTCCCCAACATCGGGAATAATCTTCCTGCATCTAGCCTGTCCAACCCTTTAAGAATTTTGTAAGTTTCTATAAGAACCACCCTCAATCTTCTAAATTCTAGCGTGTACAAGCCGGGTCTATCCAGTCTTTCTTCATATGGAAGTCCTGCCATCCCACAAAGCTGGGGGGCAGTGTTAGCTGTGAGGAGGATGCTAGGAGGCTGCAAGGTGACTTGGATAGGCTGGGTGAGTGGGAAAATGCATGGCAGATGCAGTATAATGTGGATAAATGTGAGGTTATCGACTTTGGTGGCAAAAACAGGAAAGTAGACTATTATCTGAATGGTGGCCGATTAGGAAAAGGGGAGACGCAACGAGACCTGGGTGTCATGGTACACCAGTCATTGAAAGTAGGCATGCAGGTGCAGCAGGCAGTGAAGAAAGAGAATGGTATGTTAGCATTCATAGCAAAAGGATTTGAGTATAGGAGCAGGGAGGTTCTACCGCAGTTGTACAGGGTCTTGGTGAGACCACACCTGGAGTATTGCGTACAGTTTTGGTCTCCAAATCTGAGGAAAGACGTTCTTGCCATAGAGGGAGTACAGAGAAGGTTCACCAGATTGATTCCTGGGATGTCAGGAAGAAAGACTGGATAGACTCGGCTTGTACTCGCTAGAATTTAGAAGATTGAGGGGGGATCTTATAGAAACTTACAAAATTCTTAAGGGGTTGGACAGGCTAGATGCAGGAAGATTGTTCCCGATGTTGGGGAAGTCCAGGACAAGGGGGTCACAGTTTAAGGATAAAGGGGAAATCGTTTAGGACCGAGATGAGAAAAACATTTTTCACAGAGAGTGGTGAATCTCTGGAATTCTCTGCCAAAGAAGGTAGTTGAGGCCAGTTCATTGGCTATATTTAAGAGGGAGTTAGATGTGGCCCTTGTGGCTAAAGGGATTAGGGGGTATGGAGAGAAGGCAGGTACAGGATACTGAGTTGGATGATCAGCCATGACCATTTTGAATGGCGGTGCAGGCTCGATGGGCCGAATAGCCTACTCCTGCACCTATTTTCTATGTTTCTATGTTTCTATCTTATTGAAACATATAAGCTTGTTAAGGCTTGGACACGCTAGAGGCAGGAAACATGTTCCCGATGTTGGGGGAGACCAGAACCAGGGGCCACAGTTTAAGAATAAGGAGCAAGCCATTTAGAACGGACGAGAAAACACTTTTTCTCACAGTGGGTGGTGAAACTGTGAAATTCTCTGCCTCAGAGTGCGGTGGAGGCAGGTTCTCTGGATGCTTTCAAGAGAGAGCTAGATAGGGCTCTTAAAAATAGTGGAGTCAGGGGATATGGGGAGAAGGCAGGAATGGGGTACTGATTGGGGATGATCAGCCATGATCATATTGAATGGCGGTAATGGCTCGAAGTGCCGAATGGCCTACCCCTGCACCTATTGTCAATTGTCAATTATCAATGAGGAAATACTTTTTCATACAGAGACTTGTGAGTCTGTAGAATTATCTGCCTCAGGACTTCCGGTGGCGCTATGCTGAAGTAAAGGCACGCGCCAGCTAGCTCTGTGAAGAATCCGAGAAAAAAAGGGAGAAAAACGGGACGGGCCCGCTGAAAACTTACCGGCAGCTTGTGTCGAGGGTGAGTGACGCCATCAGACCGCGACTCCGGTTGCTTAATGTCGACTCAATGAATACCCATGAAAGGACAAACAAAGAAAACCGGTAGGGTTAAGCCACCGGAGGAAGATGTAGGCCCGAGTGAAGCCTCGGCCTCAATTTCAGCTTTGTCCCAAGAGGAAATCACAAAACAGGTTCAGAAGGCAAAACGCAAAATAACTGGGATGGAGGACTGTCGTGCTTTTATATCAGAAGAAATCTCAGGCATAAAGGAAGAACTGAAAAACTTCCGGTGGCGCCATGTTGGACTAACAGACGTGCACCTAGCTCCTCTCCCGAAAAATTTCACGATTTATCGTGTAAAACGGGTCCAGAAATCGGGATTGTTTTTAAAAACCTTACCGGAGCTTCTGGTCGCCGCGCTGATGACGTCATCATTAAGCGCGATGTTTTAAACGGTGGTTTGAAGCCCTTTAAATGAGTAAACTGCCTCCAGCTGTGAGCCCTCAGAGATCAGTGAAAAAGCTGCTAAGAGACCACAAGAAGCCTGAAGCAGAAGTTACCTCTGAAGTCTCTGAAGTCTCTGAAGTGGCTGCAGAAATGGATACAAGATCTAAGAAAGAGTTTGATGACTTGAAGAAATCAGTGAAAAATATGAAAGATGAGTTTTGGACGAAAATAAAATTATGATGGAAAATATGAAGGAAAATATGAAGGAAGATATGAAGGAAAATATGGCAAAAATGATGGAAGGAATGGAGAAGATGATGAGGGATTTAAATGCTGATAATCAGAAGAATATGATTGATTCACTGGACATTATGAATAAACGAATTGATGAGGTGAATGATGGACTATCAGAGAGAATGGACAAGATGGATGAAACTACTACGGACAAGTTCATGGCTGTGCTTGAAACAGTAGCTGCAAGTATGCGCACAATTACGGAATTGGAGAAAAACACGGCTCGAGTGGTTGAAGAAATGGCGAAAATGAGGCAAGAACATGAGCAAATGAGGCGAGAAAATGAACAAACTTCACTACAGATGGTGATTCAACTCAGTAAAGTTTCAGAAAAATGCCTGGACCTGGAAGCTCGCTCTAGACGCCAGAATTTGAGAATTCTTGGAGTCTCAGAGAGAGCCGAAGGGGAGGATGTGCGTGAGTTTGCCATGGGCTTGCTTAAACAACTGCTGAATCTTTCCAAAGAACCGAAAATTGAAGTGGCTCATCGTGTCCCAAGATTTAAACAAAGATCTGGTGCGGGAAAAACTTATCCACGACATATTATTGTGAAATTTCGGGATATTTTAGAACTGGAAGATGATATGAGCAAAATCAAATACGGTGTGCAACTGCGGCTGGACAATGACACTATTAAGATATTCAGGGACTACCCGTATGAAATTGTGCAAAAAAGAAACCAATTCGAGAAGGTTAAGGATCTTTTAAGAGGGAAAGAAGGGATCAGATATGGGATTTTTTACCCCGCGAAAATGCGTATTTCCTTTAAAGGTTTTGAAAAGTCATTTGTTAAGCCTGAAGACACGTTTAAATATGCCCAAACTATCGTTGAAAAATAGAAATCAAAGGGGGGTTTGGCAGAACTGAACCATTCTAAGCAATGCTTTGTCTGGGGATAGTTAGACTGTTATCTTTGGAATGTTGAATCAAGGACACTTTCTGTTCAAAACGAGTAAACAGCTGAACAGATGGGAATGGTATATACCAGAAGCATTTACTTTCTTATTAGATTATAATATTATAACCAATTGTAAGAACTTATCCTATTAACAACTTAATAAGTTATGCATGTTAGATTAGAATACTAACAAAAACAAAAATAAAAAATAACGAACTAACATACTAATATGAATTTTTAATAAATTGAAACCTTATCTATAAGTGGGAGGAGGGGATGAGAAACGAACACCTGGCTTAGGCCCAGGGGCACGTCTCGGTAACCCCTTCAACCAACAGTTGATTCTTATTGAAGTCAAAAGTATCGGTTTAATAATTAGTAGTTAAAATTCCGATATATATATATGTTATAATGAAATATCCAGGGTAAAATTGTATTATATATCTGAATGTGAGGCCCCGTTTTAATATTTTAATATGTTATGATTAACCAAGAGAGCGGAGCTATTTGTGTAACAACGCAATGGAAGTCAAAACAAGGTTTTTTCCCACCTACAGGTGCGACACTCGCTACAGTGCCGACTATATCAGACACTGTATTTTCACTTTTTTTAAATTTTTTTATCACATAAAATCACATGTTTGTGTTTTGTGTTTAGTGATAAGCGTAAAATGGACATACCAACAAAACTTAAAAACTCAAAAGTTCACCCAATACCCAAAGACCTGGGATATGGATGCACCACAAGATTTAAAGGTACTATAATTATTCAAAATGCATGACACCAAACAAAAGAACCTATGAGGAATCTCATTTTGTAGTTGGAATATAAGAGGTATTAACGAACCTATTAAAAGGGGTAAGATACTAGCTCAGCTGAAACTGTACAACTCCGACATTACCTTCCTACAAGAAACACACTTAAAATCTCAGGATCAAGTTAGGTTGAGGGCGAAATGGATAGGTCAAACATACCATTCTTCATTTACTTCAAAATTTAGAGGCACGTCAATCATTATAAGAAAAGGTATACCATTTAAAGCAAAGAATATCATAACAGATATAGAAGGGAGATACCTAATAGTTAATGGAGAAATCCATGATACTCCACTTACCTTGGTAAATATATACGCCCCTAACTTTGATAACCCCCACTTTTTCAATAAAATTTTCAACATAATTGCAGAGTCTAACTATCAAAATGTTATAATAGGAGGAGACTTTAACTGTGTTTTAGATCCGTACTTAGATAAATCAAGCCAAAAACAGAGAGGGAATATGAAATCGAAAACCGGGGAACTTCTCAATACCTATATAAACAATACTAATATAGCAGATGTTTGGAGAATTGTTAATCCAACTGGCAGGGAATACTCGTTTTATTCAATGGTACATAAGACCTACTCACGTATAGACTACTTTCTGCTGGATACAAAATTAATCCCCCAAACATCTAACGCAATATACCACACAAATTCGATTTCAGACCATTCTCCACTAACTTTCTTTTTAAAACTGGAAGGAATGTTTAAGAATAAATTGTTTTGGAGATTTAATTCTCAAATTCTAAAAGATCCACAAGCGAGTATATATTTAAAAGAACAAATAGAGGTCTTTTTTCAAATAAATGATACTCCAGATATATCGCCTACTGTATTATGGGAATCTTTTAAAGCATACATTAGGGGTATTATAATTTCATATCAAGCTTTTCAAAATAAAAAGAATAAGAATGAACAAAGACAGTTAGAAGAACTTATTAGACAAATGGATATAGATAATGCTAAAGATCCATCAAAAGATAAACATAATAAAATAATAATTTTGAAATTTAAATTAAATAAATTATTATCTGCCAAACTTATAAGACTTTTTCAAATTACAAAACAAGAGCACTTTGAATTTGGGGATAAACCGCATAAACTTTTGGCTCGCCAGCTAAAAAAACGAGAAAAGGAACATAGATACATAGATACATAGAAAATAGGTGCAGGAGTAGGCCATTCGGCCCTTCGAGCCTGCACCGCCATTCAATATGATCATGGCTGATCATCCAACTCAGTACCTGCCTTCTCTCCATACCCCCTGATCCCTTTAGCCACAAGGGCCACATCTAACTCCCTCTTAAATATAGCCAATTAACTGGCGTCAACTACCCTCTGTGGCAGAGAGAGGGTAGTTGACGTACTATACCAAAGATCAAATCAGATAAAGGGGAATTATTAACAGCACCGAAGGATATTAATAAAAGATTTGTGCAATTTTATGAGAATTTGTATACATCTAAAACGACAATTGATTCCAATAATATCACAAAATTTTTGGATAACTGTAATCTTCCAAAGTTAGAGCTGAAGACACGAGGAATTGGGTGCACAAATCTCAATTAAGGAATTAGAAGATACAATAAACTCACTAAAGAATGGAAAAACACCAGGCCCTGATGGATTTACTAATGAATTTTATAAAAGCTTTTATGATAAAATAATACCAAGATTACAAAAAATGTACCAATATGCTTATAAAAAACGAATACTACCTGATACATTAGCGGAATCAACGATTACACTAATACCTAAGAAAAACAAAGATTTAGAAGAACCTGGTTCATATAGAGCTATAGCATTCTTAAACACAGATCAAAAAATATTAGCGAAAACATTAGCTAGAAGATTAAGTAAATGCATTAGTAAATTAATAAATCCAGATCAGACGGGGTTTATCCCTAAGAGATACTCATCTAACAATATGAGACGTCTACTCAACATAATGCACTCACACAAATCTGAAGATCAAGAATTATCAATTATTTCGCTGGATGTTGAAAAAGCATTTGATCAAGTAGAATGGAATTATATGGATAAAGTATTACAACAATTCCAACTGGGGGAGAATTTTATTCTATGGATCAAGTTACTATATAACAAACCTACAGCTAGAATACTAACTAATAACATATTATCCTCGAAATTCCAACTATCAAGGGGAAATAGACAAGGATGCTCATTATCACCACAGCTGTTTGCTCTCATTATTGAACCGCTAGCAGAAAAAATTAGAATACACCCTGATATCCATGGATATAATACTAAAGACTCATATAATAAAATATCTTTATACGCGGATGATATATTACTGTACATTACAAAACCTCAAATCACTATACCAAATATATTAAATTTAATTGAAGACTTTGGATCTTTTTCTGGATATAGAATAAATTGGAATAAAAGTGAAATTATGTCAATAAAACCGAAAGATTCAACACATCTTTTAAAATTCCCTTTTAAAATAGCTACAGAAAAATTTAAATACTTGGGAATCGAAATTACCAGAACATATCAAGGTATGTTTGGGACAAATTTTGACCCCCTACTTAATAAATTAAACACACTAATTAAATTCTGGAAAACGCTCCCGATGTCTTTAATAGGCCGAATAAACGCAATAAAAATGATCTTTCTACCACAAATTTTATACCTATTTCAATCGATTCCTATATACTTACCAAAGAAGCTTTTAAAAAAACTCGACTCAGATATCACTAATTTTATATGGGACTATAAATCACATAGAATACAAAAAACTCATCTGAATAAACCTAAAGTATTAGGGGGTTTAGCACTACCTAACTTTATGTATTATTATTGGTCAGTAAATATTAAAAATATGATTCAACTGATGGATAACTCCGCCCAGCAAGTGGACTGGATTGTAATGGAGAAAGAGGATTGCTCCTCGGGAAACATTGGAGCGATCCTCCTTTCTCCAATGAAATTGAATAACATAAATTATAATAAGAACCCAATTATTCATAGTACAATCCGAATTTGGAAACAAATAAAACAAAATTTAAAATTAAGAAAGTTATCACTTTTATTACCTATAGTTAATAACCCTTCGTTTAATCCCTCTATTATAGATAAAGCTTTTACACATTGGGATAGACTAGGAATTAAAATGCTTGGTGACTTGTATGAAACTGGAAAATTACTTTCATTTCAACAATTACAAATAAAATATAAACTCGGAAATAATCAATATTTTAAATATTTTCAAATATGCGACTATTTGAAAAAATATACAAAAGATCTTTATAATATCCCAGCAGATGTATTGGATGAGGCAATGCAGATAAAAGCTGAATCAGCAAACTTAATATCATATTTGTATAATATTATCTTAAATGTACAAATACCATCTACGGAGGGTATCAGAAGAGACTGGGAACAAGAGTTAGCTATTAAAATTTCAAAGGAAAGTTGGAATGAACACTTATTAAACGTGCATAAATGTTCGATTAATGTAAGACACACTTTAATACAATTTAAAATTTTACATAGATTATATTATTCGAAAACTAAAATTCATAAAATTTTCCCAAATGTATCATCTATTTGTGATAAATGTCAATCCCAAGAAGCTACTATAGTGCACTCATTCGTTTTCTGTACAAAAATTCAAAAATTTTGGAATGACATTTTTGAAATCTTTACAAAGTTATTTAAAATAAGACTGATACCTAAAGCAGAATGGATTATCTAAGGAATAACGGAAGATGGCCCAGAACTAAATGTGTTTCAAAAGAAACTAATGGACTATGGGTTAATAACTGGAAAAAAGCTAATTCTAAAATTTTGGAAGAAGGCTCCAATACCAACTATAAATATGTGGACTTCAAATATGTTCGAAACATTACACCTAGAAGAGATAAGACTCCTCCTAGCAGGTAAACCAGATCACTTCCACCTGACGTGGTCTGCATTTATAGAATTATTACAAATATAGGGTGCAAAAGTACTTTAAAAAAAATTGAGGTCAGGTAAGGGGGGATGCTAGTTGAAGAGTTGGTATGTCCCATTTACGTAATGCTCATAAAAATATTTGTTTCTCTCTTTTTCCTTTTTCTCTTTCTCTTTCTTTTCTAGGGTCTATTTCTTAACTCTTTTTCTTTTGTTTTTTAATTTTGCTCTTATAGGGTCTTCGTCCTTTTTTGTTGTCACATTTTCTACACTTTCACTTTTTCCTTCACTTTCTTCTTTCTTTCAATCTTTACTTTTTCTAGTGTAAAAAATAAATGGAGTACATTAATTGTAAGAAGACATAAGTGACGAGTACTAATGTATGTGGTTGTAATGTAATGTACTTCTAATAAATAAAAATTAAAAAAAAAAAAAGAAAACCTTCAAAGAACAAATATCAGCTTCGTTTCTGACTGTCCGTGCTCAAATTCAAGAAAAATTGCTTACCTGGAAGGACGAAATATATGGAAAAATAAAACAACAAATGGAAGAGGTAAACATTAAATTTAATATGTTGGAATCCAATTTTAACTCTAAGTTGGATCCCATTATTGATACAGTAAATCAGCACACTGCAGTTATAACTGAATTAGAGTCAATTGCTGAGACAAGTGCTGAAACTACAAAAAAGATCTTGTCTGAGACCAAGCGTTTATCAGAATTACTGAATAAAGTTTCTGAAAAATGTATTGACTTGGAGGGACGTTTGAAACGTCAGAATCTGAGAATTGTTGGTCAAAGAGGGCAGAGAGGAAAATAAAAACCCTTGTAATTTAACTGCTGATCTTCTACAAAAAGTTTTAAACTTAGATACAAAGCCTCTACTGGATCATGCACACAGAGCATTGAGACCCCGTCTGAGTGCTAGCGCCCCCCCCCCCCCCCCAAGACAACTGATACTGAAGGTGCATTATGACCACGTTTTGGAAGACATCTTGACGAAAATTGCCGGCAACAGAAATCTATCATTTGAAGGCGACAAGATTAGTATTTTCAGAGACTACCCTGCAGAAGTTGTTTAGAGAAGAGCACCTTTTAATGAGACAAGAGGAATTCTCAGGAAGATATCAAACCTAAGATTTGGACTGTTGTACCCTGCAAAACTGCGAGTTACCTCACAAGCACAAGGAACACTTCTTCACCGACCACAAGAAAGCACTTGAGTTCGCCCAGGACATTGAGAAATCCACAGAGGAATGAACATTATCTTCACGGTGTCAACACTTGGCAGAGAACAAATGGAACTTTAAGTTGATATATTCAAGGATTAATGATAGTTGATAATGATAGTTGAGCAAGTTATCTTGCTATTAATTCACAACCATTATTATTACTAATTATTACTAACTATTACTAACAAGATATTCTTAGAATTAGTTATAAATAAGAACTGTAATTAATGCCTGAATCAGGTATTTTATTTTTTAATATTTGACTAATATTTGACTAATATTTTTTAAGAGAATAAAAATTCCCTACTACTGGATTAAAAATCCTTTGGACCTAATTTTTTCTTTTTTCTCCCCTCCATTTTATAAATTGTTTTTATTGAGATTTTCTTTTTTTTTAAACACGGAACTAGTATTATTTTGTTTTACAAGGCTACGGAAGTCTATAGAGGTTTAGCCACGCTAGTGTGGATATCACTAACTATTGTAGTTGTAGTTTTTCTACTTTCCATGCACCCTTTTAACCATCTATCTAGCCACTTTATCTTTAATTATAACCTAAATATTAAATTTAATTCTAAGATTTTTTTAAGGAGATATGTTCGGGATAAAGACCTATTAAACTTAAAATTCATCTATCCTGTGTTCCGGTGGAATATCAGGTTTAGTGTGTTGAACCATTTGCTTTTTTATAGACCACTCTATCCATAAGATGCAAGATGCTAATATGAAAATTGGGGGTGAAGGAATTACATTTTGTAGTTGGAATGCCAAGGGTATTAATGGACCAATCAAGAGAGGTAAAGTATTAGCACACTTAAAATCACTTAAAGCTGATATAATGTTCCTTCAAGAAACTCATCTTAAAAATGAAGCACAACATAGATTGAAAGCAAAATGGATTGCTAAAACGTATCATTCCTCATTCTCTCAGAAGTCTAGAGAGGTTGCAATTTTAATCCATAAGGGTATACCTTTTAAACACGTATCAAGTATTGTGGATATTGATGGAAGATATATTATACTGGTGGGTGAATTATATTCAAAAAAAGTGATTTTCCTCAATGTTTATGGTCCAAATTTTGACAGCCCATTTTTTAAAAGAAAACATTTAATGCTATTCTGGAACTTACACAATACAATTTGATAATTGGTGGAGACTTAAATTGCACATTAGACCCTTATTTAGATAGATCATCAAGACAAAGGAAAATAAAATCCAAGGCAAGTGAATTAATAAACTCCTACATTAATACTGCCAATATCAAAGATGTCTGGAGAATAGAAAATCCTACTGGACGAGAATACTCATTTTATTCACCAGTACATAAAACTTATTCAAGAATCGACTATTTTTTAGTGGACTCTAAACTCATCCCATATACTTATATCTCGAAATATCATAATATTATAATCTCAGATCATGCACCTCTAACATTCATGGTTAAACTAAATGGAATGACTGAGAAGCAGACACACTGGAGACTTAACCCTCAAATTTTAAATGATAAAGCATGCTACGAATATCTTATAACACAGATTTTATTTCGAAGTCACGTGAGTGGGAGCAAATCGAAACTGCTCTGGCAGGTAAGTTAATTTTATTTTCAGCGGGCCGCTGTGCTATAGCAGGCCCAGAGTAGCTGACGGAGGCGGCCGGATTTGGGCCGCCGTGGAGGCTCCATAAGGAGCTAGATACAATATTGCGGCTGCTGCCGTTGGAGCTCCGAACGGGAGCAGGCGGCCGAATTTGGAGGCCGCCGTGGAGACTCCATAAGGAGCTGGGATGCGTTATTGTGGCTGCCGGCATTGGAGCTCCGAACGGGAGCAGGCGACCAGATTTGGAGGCCACCGTGGGGCTCCGTGAGGAGCTAGGGTTTGATAGGTCAACGATCGTTGCAAAAGATTAGCAGCAGCCGGTGAGTTAAAAATAGCCACGGCCAGGGCAACCGCCAGGTAAGCTCAGCTGCCGTAGCACCGAGCAATTTTAAGAATAGTTGCTGCCGGCTGATGTCGGCTCAAGCTATGCTGCATCAGCATATAGTGTATGCTTTATTTTTAGTGCGGCTATAAATAGAGTTGGCAGGTTTTTAATAGCGGTTGACACTCGGTCACGTTTGTGACTATTGTAGCAGATAGCATTCAAAGGTCATGTTTAATTCTTTGGCAATATAACGATGTATGCCAATAAAGTTTAAATTGAAAATGAATGAAATTAATTACAAAGGACATTTATTATCACATACACCAAATGGTGTAGTGAAACTTGACTTGCCATTGCAGTCCAGAGCTCCTGGCTTAGGAAGCCTGTTTTTGAGCTATGTCTATCAGACACCTGTGGGAGCTACTCCTGGTTCAGGGTGGCATCATGATAATTTCCGCTCAGTAGAGGGGACTGTTGGAGATTCTTTTATAAGAGACTCCAACTATGTGGATATCGATAGAGCAGTCGAATCTCTGATCTAATGGGGATATGCTTCTTTAAACATATGAACACACTATGCTCTGTGTACCGGAAGCATTAACAGGCGGCTCCAGCCAAATGCCTGTGCTAACACCTGGCAGGATTGCAGTATTTCTCCCACTCTGTCGTGGTGAGTATCGGAAAGAGGTGACTCCGATTATGCTGCCGGCTCATCCAGGTCATATGGGGGCCAGAGGCTTGATGTAGCAACGGGGTTGTGCTCTATTTTCTCCCCTGATAATACTCCGTTGAGGCTCCAGAAGGGAGCAAGGACTCGGAGTCACTAACAAGTACAACCTGTTTGGTAAGTACAACAAATAATGATGATTTATACCGACAGCAGAGGACCGCGGCAGTGCGGAAAGCCGACAGCCACTTCGGAGTCGCTGGCAGCGCTGATCTGCACAGCTAGTTCCGATTTGGCTCCTAGAGGGAGCAGCTTGGCAACCCCGAGTCGGGGCAAAGCTAAAGCCAAGTCTGTGAGACAAGTCCTGTCGGACGATTCGGGACAAGAGGAATCTGTCCCCACATCTATGGCAGATGTGATTGGCCGTTCATCTCAATTGGAACATCTGATGGATCAGATGGTGGCACAAAATATGCTCCGTGTTACGGAGGCATGCATGGGCAGTTCGAGTCATACGCCTGTAGGGACACCTGCTTCAGGGTTGCAATATTCCTCCCACTCCGATGAAGGGAGTGTTGGAGATGGTGCCAAAAATATGCTCCGTGTTACGGAGGCATGGACAGGCAGTTCGAGTCATATGCCTGTAGCAATACCTGGTTCAGGGTTACAATATTCCTCCCACTCGGATAAAGAGAGTGTCGGAGATGGTGGCACAAAATATGCTCCGCGTTACGGAGGCATACACAGGCAGTTCGAGTCATACGCCTGTGGCAACACCTGATTCAGGGTTGCAGTATTTCCCCCACTCTGTCGAGGGGAGTGTCGGAGATCAGTATGGAGCTGACTCCGAACATGAGTATGTGCCGGAATCCCATGCTTTAATGCATGATGTATGAGAGTCGCATAAGGAAGAGCTGCCTGCTCTTGCCTCTAAATTTGCTGTTCCCTCGGGGACGGGCAAGCCACTACAAGAGGAGTTGGCCAGCAACATCAGCTACCTAGGATCACACCAGCTGAAGGAGATGTGGTCAGACAGGGTCTGCAAATGGAACTTCGTTGAAGCTCCAAGAAGCAGATCGACCCGGGTTCAGAGATGCTGGCAGGTAAGGTCTCTTTATTAACCTCCGTAAAACTCCGAAATGGAGCAGTCTGTCGGCCCAGGTTTGGGTTTACTGGCAGCATGGGCTGTCTAGTGTATTTTCACTGTCTCTGGGAAAGATCAGGTTGATGCAGAGACATTGGCAGGGTGCCTTGCATAGTAACCTCTGTAAGTTCCAAGTAGGAACAGCTTGGTTACCCCGGTTCAGGGTACACCATCATGGAACTGGCTGGCCATATGGGGCATATTGACCAGAGAAGCACTGCCTCAACATCTGTGATTGAGGTTATCAGGCTGCTCAGTAGAATGAAGTAGTTGAAGTCTCCCTCAACACATGTTTAAATTTCTGCTCAGTTAGTGGAGTTGCCATCCTCTCTGGGATAGGTAGCTACCAGCAGGAAACTGGTCTGGCATATAATATTTTTATCTGACCTGCAGGTTCATGTTGTGAATCAAAAATGTATTTATAATAATCCGTAGGCTCTCAATACCAGTATTCCTGATTGAGTGGTGGGTCGAAGAGATTGTGTTGCACACTCTTCCGACTCAGACAAGTGGTTTCAGTCAGAGGACTGTGAAGCAGTTCCTGATTCAGGCTTGCAATATGGTAAATTCCACTCTGAGTAAGAACACTGAGATTTTTGTGGTGACTCTTATAGTCAAGACTTGACAGGGAACTCGTATTCCCACATCAAGGGGAGACTGTGATTTCATCTCTAGTCATAAGGTTCTGATTATATGTTATCAGCAAAATGTATGAATAACTAGTTAATGCATCTTCCGCGACAAGAGAAGCCAACAAAATTCCGTCCGTATGGTCAATAGAGGAACGGTGGTTCCAAGTGGAATCAGTGACATCTCACGGAGGATGAGTGGTCTGCCCAAGAACAAGAGGGGTATATTTTCTGATACTTCTCAAGATTACAGAAACATGGAGCATGCCGAATCAGGTTAGGATTTGGCTAATCTGATCATGCGTTTAGTTACCCAGTTTAAGATGGATGATTGGCTTTCAGCAATTTAACTGATTCAGAGAATCGATCTTCAAGATGCATACTTTGCCATATCTATACACATGAGGCACTGATTATCTGGTGTTTTTATAACAAAGCCAGTGGTGGAAGCTAATGCTGCCCTACTCAGATCAACAGGCATTGTGTCGGCGAGTTTTAGATAATATGCAACATTTGCAGCTGATAGAACTTAGGGGTTATCAGTAGATACCTCTTGCGATATTAAGTATGAGGCAACATTAAATGTAATAGTGCCAATTTTGCCTATTCATTCAGGCCATGGTAAGGGAGCTGAAGCAACTCCTATTTACTTGGTCACGGGTGATGGCTGGGGCAGCCTGTCATCTCGGCAGCTAGCTCTGCACGATTGTATAGGGGAGTTTTGTGACCAAAATATGTGAGTTACTTTTAAACGGAAGTAACAGAGGTTGTGTGGCTTTCAGTTTGAGCATAGTGAAGCATTTATGTGATAGCACAATTGACCCTGCTTGTGCTGCTTTGTCATGCTCTATAGTACCATAAGTGGGACAATAAATGATTGGTTATTCACTGCTGTTCACTAACGTTATGCAGTGTGTCGTTTATATGACCGCTCTAAAAGCCTACACTCATTGTAGTGTGCGATGTATATCAGTAAATTATTATGCAAATATTCTTCTACTGTATTCCTTTAAAAAAAAAAAAATTATTACAACCAATTACATTAGTGCTCATTACGTATATCTTATTACAATTAATGTACTCCGTCATTTTTTACACTGATAAAAAGGAAAGGTTGAGATTAAGAAATAAGAGAAAGTGAAGGAAAATAGTGAAGGTGTAAAAACATGACAACAAGAAAGAACAGAGACCCTGTAGAAAAGAAATTAAGAAGAAAGGATTAAGAGATAGACCCTAAAGAAGAAAAAAAAGAGAAAGAGGAAAAAAGAGAAAATCAAATATTTTGTTATAAGCATCACGCAAATGGGATATACCAACTCTCCAGCTTTCATCCCCCTTTACATGACCTCAGTTTTTTTTTAAAGTACTTTTGCACCTTATACTTGTAATAATTCTATAAATGCAGGCCACGTCAGGTGGAAGTGATCTGGTTTACCTGCCAGGAGGAGTCTTATCTCTTCTAGGTGTAATGTTTCAAACATTTGAAATCCACATGTTTATAGTTGGTATTGGAGTGTTTTTCCAGAATTTTAGAATTAACTTTTTTCCAGTTATTAACCAGTTATTAATTTCTTTTGAAACACATTTAGTTCAGGACCATCTTCCGTTGTTCCGAAGATAATCCATTCTGCTTTTGGTATCAGTTTTATTTTTAATAATTTTGTAAAGATTTCAAAAATTTCAATCCAAAATTTTTGAATTTTTGTACAAAAAACAAATGAGTGCGCTATAGTAGCTTCTTGAGATTGACATTTATCACAAATGGATGATAGATTGGAGAAAATTTTATTAATATTATTTTTTGAATAATATAATCTATGTAAAATTTTAAATTGTATTAAAGTATGTCTTACATTAATCGAACATTTATGCACGTTTAATAAATGTTCATTCCACCTTTCCTTTGAGATTTTAATAGCTAATTCTTGTTCCCAGTCTCTTCTAATACCTTCCGTAGATGGTATTTCTACATTTAAGATAATATTATACAAATATGATATTAAGTTTGCTGATTCAGCTTTTATCTGCATTGCTTCATCCAATACATCTGCTGGGATATTATAATGATCTTTTGTATATTTTTTCAAATAGTCACATATTTGAAAATATTTAAAATATTGATTATTTCCCAGTTTATATTTTATTTGTAATTGTTGGAATGATAGTAATTTTCCAGTTTCATACAAGTCACTGAACGTTTTAATTCCTAGTCTATCCCATTGTGTAAAAGATTTGTCTGTAATAGAGGGATTAAACGAAGGGTTATTAACTATTGGAGATAAAAGCGAGAGATTTCTTAATTTTAAATTTTGTTTTATTTGTTTACAAGTTCTGATTGTACTATGTATAATTGGGTTTTGTTATAATTTATGTTATTTAGTTTCATTAGTGAGAGGAAGATCGCTCTAATATTACCAGAGGAGCAGTCCTCTCTCTCCATTACAATCCAGTCCACTTGCTGGGCAGAGTTGTCCATCAGTTGGAACATATTTTTAATATTTACTGACCAATAATAATACATGAAGTTAGGGAGTGCTAAGCCCCCATAATACTTTAGCTTTGTTCAAGTGCGTTCTTTGTATTCTATGGGATTTATAATCCCATATAAAATTAATAATGTCTGAGTCCAATTAAAAAAAAAACTTCTTTGGTAGGTATATAGGAATCGATTGAAATAGGTATAAAATTTGTGGTAAGATGATCATTTTTATTGCATTTATTCGGCCTATTAAAGACATCGGAAGCGTTTTCCAAAATTTAATTAATGTATTTAATTTATTAAGTAGAGGATCATAATTTGCTTTGAACATGCCTTGATATGTTCTGGTGATTTCAAAACCCAAGTATTTAAATTGTTCTGTAGCTATTTTAAAAGGGAATTTTAAAAGATGTGTTGAGTATTCGATTTTATTGACATAATTTCACTTTTATTCCAATTTATTCTGTATCCAGAAAAGGATCCAAAGTCCTCAATTAGATTTAGTATGTTTGGTATAGTAATTTGAGGTTTTGTAATGTACAATAATATATCATCCACGTATAAAGATATTTTATTATTTGAGTATTTAGTATTATACCCATGGATATCTGGATGTGTTCTAATTTTTCCTGCTAAAGGTTCAATTATGAGAGCAAACAACTGTGGTGATAATGAGCATCCCTTGTTTCCCCTTGATAGTTGAAATTTCGAGGATAATATGTTATTAGTTAGTATTCTAGCTGTAGGTTTATTATATAATAATTTAATCCATAAAATAAAATTCACTCCCAGTTGGAATTTTTGTAATACTTTATCCTTATAATTCCATTCTACTTGGTCAAATGCTTTTTCAGCGTCCAGCGAAATAATTGATAATTCTTGTTCTTCAATTTTGTGTGAGTGCATTATATTGAGTAGACGTCTCATATTATTAGATGAATATCTCTTAGGGATAAACCCCGTCTGATCTGGGTTTATTAGTTTACTAATATATTTACTTAATCTTCTAGCTAATGTTTTCGCTAATATTTTTTGATCTGTGTTTAACAATGCTATAGCTCTATATGAACCCGGTCCTTCTTTATCTTTGTCTTTTTTAAGTATTAGTGTGATCGTTGATTCAGCTAATGTATCAGGTAATATCTGTTTTTTAAAAGCATATTGATACATTTTTGTAGCCGTGGTATAATTTTGTCATAAAAGCTTTTATAAAATTCATTAGTAAATCCATCAGGACCTGGAGTTTTTCCATTCTTTAATGAATTTATTGTGTCTTCTAATTCCTTGATTGAAATTTGTGCACCCAATTCCTCTTGTTCCTTCAACTCTAACTTTGGAAGATTACAATTATCCAAGAACTCTGTAATTTTATTGGAGTCCGTTGGCGTTTTAGATGTGTACAAATTCTCATAAAATTGCGCAAATCTTTTATTAATATCCTTCGGTATGGTTAGTAATTCCCCTCTATCTGATTTAATCTTTTGGATCGTATGTTCTTTTTCTCGTTTTTTTACCTGACGAGCTAAAAGTTTATGCGGTTTATCCCCAAATTCAAAGTGTTCCTGTTTTCTAATTTGGAAAAGTCTTATAAGTTTGGCTGATAATAGTTTATTTAATTTTTAAATTTCAAAATTATTATTTTATTATGTTTATCTATTGATGGATCTTTAGCATTATCTATATCCATTTGTCTAATAAGTTCTTCTAATTGTCTTTGTTCATTCTTATTCTTTTTATTTTGAAAAGCTTGGTATGAGATTATAACACCTCTAATAAATGCTTTAAAAGATTCCCATAGTAAAGTAGGCGATATATCTGGAGACATTCCTTCCAGTTTTAAAAAGAAAGTTAGTGGTGAATGGTCTGAAATCGAATTTGTATGGTATGCTGGGTTCACAGTGTGAGGGATTAATCTTGTATCCACCAGGAAATAATCTATATGTGAGTATGTTTTGTGTACCATTGAATAAAACGAGTATTCCCTGCCAGTCAGATTAGCAATTCTCCAAACATCTGTTATATTGGTATTATTTATATAAGTATTTAAAAGTTCACTAGTTTTAGATTTCGTATTCCCTCTCTGTTTTTGGCTTGATTTGTCTAAATACGGATCTAAAACACAGTTAAAGTCTCCTCCTATTATAACATTTTGATAATTAAACTCTGCGATTATGTTCAGAATTTTATTGAAAAAATGAGGATTGTCAAAGTTAGGCGCGTATATATTTACCAAGGTAATTGGAGTATCATGAATTTCTCCGGTAACTATCAAATATCTCCCTTCAATGTCTGTTATGGTATTCGTTGCTTTGAATGGTATACCATTTCTAATAATGATTGACGGACCTCTAGATTTTGAAGTATATGAAGAATGATATATTTGACCTATCCATTTCGCCCTCAACCTAGCTTGATCCTGGGATTTTAGATGAGTTGTAAGAAAATGATGTCAGAATTGTACAGTTTCAGCTGAGCTAATATCTTACCCCTTTGAATAGGTTAATTAATACCTCTTATATTCCAACTGCAGAATGAGACTCCTCCTAGGTTCATTTGTTTAACATCTTGCATTTTGAATAATTATAATACCTTTAAATCTTGCGGTGCATCCATGTCTCAGGTCTTTGGGTATTGGGGGAACCTTTGCATTACTAAGTTTTGTTGGCATATCCCTTTTACGCTTATCACTAAACACAAAACACAAACATGTGACTTTATGTGGTAATAATAATAATTTAAAATAAATTGAAAAAGTGAAAATACAGTGTCTAAAATGGTCGACACTGTAACAAGTGGGCCACCTGTAGGTGGGAGAAAACCTTGTTTCGACTTCCATTGTTGATGTTAAACAAATAACTCCGCACCCTTGGTTAATCATAACATAATAAGATGGGGCCTCACAATCAGATATATAATACAAATTTACCCTATATATTTCATTATAACATATCATATATATATCGCAATTTTATCTACTAATTATTAAACGAATGATTTTACCTTCAATAATAATCAACTGTTGGTTGAAGGGGTTAATGAAACGTGCTCCTGGACCTGAGGCAGGTGCTCGTTTCTCATCCCCTCCCAGTTATAGATAAGGTTTAGATTTAGTAAAAATTTATGTTAGTTATGCTAGTTCGTTATTTTTTTTGTTAGCGTCCGTTACTATTCTAGTTTAATATTGATAACTTGTTAAATTGTTAAGTTGTTAATAGGATCAATTCTTACAATTGGATTTAATATTATAATCTATTAAACAATTAATGCTTCTGGTATAGTCCATTTTCTTCGGTTCGGCTGTTTACTTCGTTTGGAACACAGAATGTCCTTGAGTTAATATTCCACAGATAACCAGTCTCGCCATCCTAAACAAAACACTACTTGAAATGGTTCTGAGCTGCCGATCCTCCATTAACTGTGGAATTCCAATAAAAAAGTTTGTTCATACCATCTATGTCGCTACTTTTCAATGATGCTCTGGGCATATTTGTACGCATCCTCCGGGTATACAAATGATCTTTCACATCCATTATAAGAGATGCGCATTTTAGCAGGATAAAAGACACCGTATCTAACATCTTGCATCCCCCTTAAAAGAAATGTTGCCTTTCCGAATTGATTTCTCTTTTGCACAATTTCATACGGATAGTCCCTGAATATTTTGATAATGTCATTATCAAGCCTCAGTTGCACTCCATATTTGATTTTACTCATCACCTCTCCCAGTTCTGAAATGTCTCGAAACTTCACAATAATCTGTCGTGGGTGGTCTTGTCTAGCTTGAGATCTCGGTTTAAATCTCGGTACATGGTGTGCCACTTCAATTTTTGGTTCTTTGGAGAGATTAAGCAGTTGTTTAAGTAAGCCCATGGCAAACTCACGAATGTCCCTTCCCTCAGTTCCCTCTGAGACTCCAAGAATTCTCAAATTCTGGCGTCTAGAACGAGCTTCCAGGTCCAGGCATTTATCTGAAACTTTCCCCAGTTGAGTCGTCATCTGTACTGCAGTTTGCTCATGTTCATGCTTCGATCATGTTCTCGCCTCATTTTCACCATGTCTTCAGCTACTCGAGCCATATTTTTCTCCAATTCCGTGATTGTAGCCATACTTGCAGCTACTGTTTCAAGCACAGCCGTGAACCTGTCCGTAGTAACTTTTTCCATCTTATCAATTCTCCCCGATAATCCATCTTTCACATCATCAATTCGTTTATTTATAGTGTCAAGTGAATCAATCACCTTCTGATTACCAGCATCAATAGCCTTCTGATTACCAGCATTCGAATCCTACATCATCTTTTCGATTTTTTCCATCATTTTTTCCATCAAAGTTATATTTTCATCCAAAATTTCATCTTTCATATCTTTCACTGATTTCTTCAAATCCTCAAATCCTTTATCCTTAGCCAGCTCTGTCTTACATCTTGTATCCATTTCTGCAGCCACTTCAGGAACTTCAGAGGTAACTTCTCCTTCAGGATTCTTCAGGCTTTTCAGCAGCTGTTTTTTAACTGTTCTCTGAGGGCTCTGAGCTGGAGACAGTCTTTTCATTTAAAAGTCCTTAAGCCACCGTTTAAAACATCGCGCTTACTGATGACGTCATCAGCACGGCGACCAGAATCTCCGGTAAGGTTTTTAAATCGGTCCCGACTTGTAGACCCGTTTTAACGCGAAAAATCGCGAATTTTTTGGGGAGTGGAGCTAGGTGCACGTCTGTTAGTATAACATGGCGCCACCTACTGTATTCCTAATGGGAGCAGTATTTTTAAGATGATTATGCTTACAGCAACTGATCTCAGCACAAAGAACACCGTCTTTACTCAATCTCTGGCTCAATCTCTGGGTCATAACTGACATTAGGGTAGCTTGTTATGGGAATGATCTCATAAGCCAAATGGGCATGATTGCATACATTTGAAGTTGACAGCATACCCACCAGAGCAGAGATTGGGGGTGTCATTAGGTATACAAGTGCACTGAGCTTGCTAGTACCTATGAGATGAAAGATAGTTTCTTTATTGTTATTTAATAGTCTCAAGGTATTGCTGATGGCTCATTAGCAGCCAATAGAATGGATAGTTCCCTTTCATCATTTAGCAAGAGGCTTATATAGTGCGTTTTAATAAATTATAACATTTTGGTTGAATATGTCTGGATATTTGCAGATAGAATTCTGCACAGTGTTGCGTGAGTTATTGTCTAACTCAAAGTCATTTGGGACTATGGTCCGGTTAAGAACAATGGCCATGTATGGAAGTTAGCATCATGGTATTAATAACCCATATTTTCTACCATTAATGGTTTATCTGTTTAAGTGTCTCACACACAGATCTTTGAAGTCTTCACGTAATCACTCACGTGACTTTGAAATAAAATAGAAAAATTAAACTAGAACTTACCGTATGAAGTTTGATCTTTAATTTATGAGACGTTGAAGTGAGGGAATACGTGCCCTCCACTCCCAACCCTACTTCTCATAAAGATCAGTCGGTAGTTCTAAGGTCGTTAATCTTTCTCTAGCTTAAGTTCAGCAACTAGTCTGTGGTTTCATACAGCTGCTCTGAAGATTGACGCGAATGCGGCTGGCGGGCTCTTCACGTATTCCCTCACTTCAACTTCTCATAAAATAAAGATCAAACTTCAAACAGTAAGCTCGTTTAATCTTTCTATTAATATGTTTTTCCAGATGAATGACCTCCCAGAAACATCAGTCTCCCTTCCCTGGGAAACATTTAAAATATTTGTACGAGGAGAGCTTATCTCCTCTCAAGCCTTTCATAATAAAAAGAATCGAGCTAAACAACATGAACTAGAAATGGAAATAAGGCAATTAGATATAGAGAATGCGACCGCTCCTTTTATGATAAAACAACAAAATCGCTGCACTTAAATATAAGTTGAATCACATATACTCAGATCAAATTAGAAAACTTTATTGACATACTAAACTATTACAATTTAAATTCGGTGATAAACCACAAAAACTGCTAGCCCGTCAGCTTCGTAAACTAGATGAGGAAAGAACAATTCATAAAATTAGATCAGATTCGGGAGAAACACTAACATTGCCCAAGGATATCAATGACAGATTTTTACAATATTATCAGACACATTATTCAGCCAAAACGACAGACTGTTCTGTGAGAATGGAAATATTCTTACAGAAATGTAATCTCTCAGGTTTAGATTGGAGAGAGAGAGAACTATTAGGTGCTGAAATATCAGTAAAAGATATTGAAGAGTCCATTAGATCTTTGAAAAATGGAAATGCCGCAGGCCCCGATGGTTTAAATTCTGAATTCTATAAAAAATTTAATGATTTGATCTCCCCACGTCTACAGACATTATATAACTATGCCTTCACACAGCAGATACTGCCAGAAACTTTAAACGAATCAACAATAACAATTATACCAAAAACTGATAAGGATCTCGAGGACCCTGGTTCATATAGAGCAATAGCTCTTTTAAACACTGATCAGAAGATATTAACTAACATTTTAGCCCATAGATTAAGTATAGTGATTCATAAATTAATACATCCTGATCAAACTGGTTTTATCCCAAAACGTTATTCATTTTATAATTTGAGATGATTATTTAATATTATATACTCAATTAGGATAGCTAATGTAGACCTAGCAGTCATCTTGTTAGATGCTGAAAAGCATTTGATCAGGTAGAATGGCCCTATCTTTTTTCTGTGATGAAAAAATTTCAACTGAGTGAGAAGTTTTGTACATGGGTTAAACTCCTATATACTAATCCAACAGCTAGAATATTGACAAATCAAATGTTATCACCCAAATTCAATTTATCAAGAGGTTGTAGACAAGGATGCCCACTATCTCCATTATTATATGCCCTAGCTATCGAACCACTTGCAGAAAGTATCAGAGCCCATCCAGAAATTTATGGGTGCAATACTAAAGATACAGTTAGTAAAATGTCTTTATATGCAGATGATGTATTATTATACATCACAAATTCAGAAACTAGTATTCCAAATTTATTAAATCTTATAACTCAATTTGGTTCATTCTCGGGATATTTAATTGATTGGAATAAAAGTGAAATTATGCCAATAATGGAACCAAACCCACATATATTGCAACAATCTCCTTTTAAAATAGTCTATGAAAAATTTAAATATCTTGGAATTTATGTGACTAAGAAATATACTTCTTTATTTAAATTAAAGTTTCCTCCTTTACTTAATAAACTACATAAGAATATTCAGTATTGGAAAACAATCCCCATTTCAATGCTTGGTAGAATTAATGCCATAAAAATGATTTTTCTTCCACAACTACTGTACTTATTTCAATCAATTCCGATTATCTTCCAAAATTATTATTTTTTAAACTTGATTCTATTGTTACAAGCTTTATTTGGGACTACAAGAACCACCGAATAAGTAAAAAACACTTGTGTAAATCTAAGATGAATGGAGGATTAGATTTACCAAATGTTTTATTTTATTTCTGGGCAGCTAATATTAAAAACATGACCTTCTGGTTGGAGGATATGGATCAACAACCAGATTGGTTAAAGATGGAAAAGGAAGACTGTTTACCTTTTGAAATTGGCTTGATTTTGTTAACCCCTACAAAATTGAATAAAAAAACATAGTGGAAATCCGATAATATACAGTGGTATATGAACTTGGAAACAATAAAAAAAATACTTTAAAATTGGATAATCTATCACTCCTTTTCCCTATTGTAAATAACCCTTAATTTAAACCCTCCATGTCAGATGAAGGTTTTGCACAATGGAAAAGCCATGGAATTAGAAAGGTGGGACACCTTTATCGAAAGGGTATTTTTCTTTCATTTCAGGAGCTACAACAGAGTTATGGACTACACCCAAATAATTTTTTTAGATATTTGCAACTTAGAGATTATGTAAAATCCTTGAGAAGAGGATTTTCTTTGTAATATAGGAACGATCCTCTTCTCCCCGAAAAAAACTGAACAACACAATATACAGTGGCTTGCAAAAGTATTCATACCCCTTGAACTTTTCCACATTTTGTCACGTTACAACCACAAACGTAAATGTATTTTATTGAAATTTTATGTGATAGACCAACACAAAGTGGCGCATAATTGTGAAGTGGAAGGAAAATGCTACATGGTTTTCAAATATTGAAAAATAACCAATATTTTAAATATCTTCAGATTTGCGATTTCATGAAGAAATACATACAAGGATATCAAAACATAACTTTTGATTTACTGGAAGAAGCAATGAATATTAAGGCTCTCACAAAAATTAATATCATATTTATATACTAGTATTTTAAATATAGACGTACCATCGACAGAGATACTTAGAGAAGAGTGGGAACGGGAATTAATGATAAAAAATTACGAAGGTTACATGGGAAAAGTATTTGATATATATACACAAAATGTTCGATTAATGCAAGACATAATTTAATTCAATTTAAAATTTTACATAGATTATATTATTCAAAAACTAGATTGAATAAATTTTATCCAAATATATCCCCCATTTGTGATAAATGTCTATCCCAAAACGCAACTATAACATACTCTTTCGTTTCCTGCATAAAACTTTATAAGTTTTGGACATATTTTTGAAATATTTACAAAATTATTCAAGATAAGAATGGAACCTAATACTGAAATGATTATATTTGGAGTAATGGAAGATGGGAATAAATTGAATCCATCTCAAAAATTATTTTTTAATTATGGTTTAAAAATAACAAAAAAATTAATACTTAAATTTTGGAAAAATACACCAATACCAACGCTTAAAATGTGGATTTCAAGCATGTTGGACACCGCACATCTTAAGGAAATGCGATTCCTCCTAATAGATAAATCAGACCAATTCTTAACGAGTTGGTCTCCATTTGTCGTCTTTTTGGAATCATATGGTGCAACACAATTGTAGAAGCTAACTGTTCCAGGATTGAGTGAGGGATGGTCAAGATTATAAATAATGTGATCTTCTTACTTTTTTTTAAAATTTACTACTCTCTTTTTTCTATTTTCTTTTCTTCACTTTTCTTCTTTCACTCTTTTTTTTTCTTTTTCACACACTAAATATCTCACGTTTTTCTATCCTTTATTACCTACTTTCTTTTTCTTATTCTTCTTTATCATAATAAAAAAAAATAAGAAGCTGTACATAAAATGTATTATGTCAATATATATTAGGCACTTTGATGCCATATGATTGTTTTTTTATAAAAATAAAATTTAAAAAGGATAATGTAAAATCACATACACAAGAATATAGAATTAGGGATCCAGAAATCCTTGATGAATGTTTAAATAAAAACCCTAATACAGATAAATTAATATCCTACATCTACAATATCCTTTTAGATATTGAGGTCCCGTCGACAGAATTACACAGACAAGCATGGGAAAATGAATTGGCTCAACCCATAGCGAAAGATATATAGGATGAAAGTTTACAACATATACATCATTGTTCGTTAAATGCCAGACACTCTTTAATACAATTCAAATTACTACATAGATTGCACTACTCCAAATCAAAATTAAACAGAATTTTTCCAAATATCTCTCCTATCTGTGATAAATGTCAATGCTTAGAAGCTAATCTAACATACCTTTGTAAACTGCATAACAATTTAAAAATTTCGGATGATATTTTTAAACATTATTTCTGAAGTTGTTAACACTCAATTGGATCCTGATCCAAAACTAATAAACTTACAATAAATCAGAGAAATGTTCTTGATTATAGTATAATAATTGGGAAAAAATTAATACTACAATTTTGGAAAATTCCAACAATCCCCACAATTAAAATGTGATTACGGAAATCTCTGAGACCTTACACTTGGAAAAAATTAGACTTGTCTTAATTGACAAATCTGAACTATTTGCTGGAATATGGTCTCCATTATTGATTTTTTGAAAAGGTAAATTAGTTCAACACAGAAGCTGGACTGAAACGTGAGTCCAGGACTGGATGAATAATTACACCTTATAATCTACGGACCTATCTCCAAAATCGTGTCATTGGTAATTTCCTTTGTTTTTGTTTTTCCCTCCCCTCTCTATTAGTTTATAGTTTCTTTATTTTCTCTTATTTCTTTCTCTCTCTACAGCTCTATCTTTCAAAATTTTTTAATAAAAAATAGAAGCTTCGTATATGTGTAATTGGTAAACAAATCGTGTTTTGCTATTATATGTATATGCTTCTAATAAAAATCTTATTAAAAAAAAAAAAATTATCTGCCTCAGAGGCTGGTTCTCTGGATACTTTCAAGAGAGCTAGATAGGGCTCTTAAAGATAGTGGAGTCAGGGGATATGGTGAGATGGCAGGGATGGGGTATCTATTGTGGATGATCAGCCATGATAACATTGAATGGCGGTTCTGGCTTGAAGGGCCGTATGGCCTACTCCTGCACCTATTGTCTATTGTCTATTACTGAGGATCTTGCCATAAGTTGTAAATTCTTAATTTCTTTATAATTTATCGAACTTTCTTATTAAGGTACCGTTGCTGAAATTTGGCTCCCTGCCCAGATCCCCCCTCTCACGGGTGGGCAGTGTCACGCTGAAGCTGAGAACTGGAATCTTTCGGAGCCTGCAATGTCAGGTTCCTTTATCAACGCCCTGCCTTGACTTGTTTTTTTCTGTTTGAACCCTTCCCTTCGCCAACCCAGCTGCCCAAAGCAGCAATCTCTTGTCCCTCCCTCCCTCCTCCTAGCACCCCTCTTCCTTCACACCCTTGCAAAGGTTCACTTACACCTTAAAAAAAGGCAAAACATTGGTCACCCTCCTATCTTCTGGCACCTCACTGTGTCCAGCAACGATTCATATATTTTACCCCAATCTCACACATTTTCTTCTCACAATGCTGTTGGATATACCTGATCAGGCCCCGGGGATGTATCTACCTTCATAAATTTTAAGACGTGCAACACCTCCGCGACTACAATGTGGACTGTCGCAAAATATGCCCATTAACTTTCCCGAGATACCTCACCTTCGTTTCTTTCTCAACCACATAAACAGGGGAGAAATGCTTATTGAGGAGATCGCCCATCTCCTACCGCTCCAAATCATGGATGCCCAATCTGTCCCATGAGAGGCTTCTTTCTCTTCCTAGCTCTTCTTTGCCCCTTAAAATAATTAAAAATAATTACCAAATCTCTGGATTCACTTTCAGCTAATTTGATAACGCTATCTCATTCCTTCTTCCGGCTTTCCTGAATTCCTTCTCAAATAGCCTCCTGCGCCCTCGATACTACTGCAGGGATTTACATGATCCCAGCTGCTTGTACCTGATCCAGGACTACTTTTATCTGACGAGAGCCAAGATATATTATCACCCATGGTTACCGACAACTTTCCCTTCACTATCCGGAACAAGCTTTGATCGTTCTTTGCAAACTCCTGCTAACGTTGTAGTTCTGTCCTTATCCAGAGTAATCTACCATGCACAGTTTTATGAAAGGACTAGAGGAAGTCCACATAGACTATGTTTATCACTCTGCCCTCATCAATCCTCTTTGAATACTTCTTCATGAAGATTATAATATAACTTTTTATTGATCAACACCCCCCCCCCCGCCATGTTTTGAGAGGTGGGGGACAATCCCCCCCATGTTTTGTGACCTGGGCGCCACAGCCAGTCCCAAGTCGGCTCGCCTGCCCCACATTCCAAAGACGTGCAGGTTTGTAGGTTAAACGCTTTGGTAAATTGTAAATTTTCCCTACTGTGCCGGATGGTGCTAGGGTACAAGATGATTGCTAGCACGGCGGGCCAAAGGACCTACTGTTCCCAGGACTCCTGCGCGCCTAGGTCGGCTCGCCTGCCCCCGGTCTGGCTGCATTCCCCAGGTCGGGCTGTATGCCCCAGGAATGGCTGCAGTTCCCAGGTCGCCCGCGTGCGCCGGAACTGGCTGTAGCGCCCAGGTCGGCTGCGTGCCCCGGGAATGGCTGCAGTTCCCAGGTTGGCTCGCTTTCCCCAGGTCTGGCTGCAGTTCCCTGGTTGCCTGCGTGCCCCGGGACTGGCTGCAGTACCCAGGTCGCGAAAACGAATTGAAAAAATATAAGCCGGCCGGCCGGATGATTTCGGGTTATGGGCTGGATCCGGCCCATGGGCCGTAGGTTGCCGACCCCTGTCCTAAATGTTAGGCCTCTAAGCGATTTCCACCGATCCACGATCCACACACCTTGGTGCAACGTGGGCAGTGGAGATTGCCAGTGGTTGAGGCCCCTTCGCTCTCTCCCTAAGGTGCTGTCGCCTTGTCTCTCCGACACGGCGTGGATCTATTTCGTGACGTGCAGCTCCTTCCTGCGCGGATTTCCTCCAGGAGCACCTGTCCAGTGCAATGTGCTCTCAATTTCTTGATGTGATGTGGAATTTCCTCAGACTCTCCTTGATGTTGTCCTTGAAGCGTTTTTTTGTTTCGCCGGCGGCTCGCCGACCTTCCTTCAATTGAGAGTATAGGATTTGTTTAGGGAGACATGTGTTGGACATGCGGATGGCATGGCCAGTCTTACCACACTGATGCCTCAGTCACTTGGCCTTTTCTATTTTCAAAGAGTATTTCAAGCTTTGCCATCTCCCTCGTTGGTTCCTCCATATTTTGCCTCAATAAACTTTTCTGTACACTCAGCATATTCCACCCGTCTCAGCCGTTAACACAACTGCAGTCCCGATCTACATGAGGAAAGCTCAAATCCCTGACATAGTTCACTCTAATACTCCAGCCACTGTCCACAGTCCTGAGTGTGCTTCTCACTACCCTCACTGAGCAGAGAGTGACGGACATTCTCCTGGGCGGTGAACCCACACTCTCAGCATTAAGCAAAGGAATATCCCATTGCATCACAGCAAGAATGACCACTTTCCATGGGGCGCCAGAGGAGGGAAATGGCTGCCGTGCCGGGAGTCTGTTCGTTTTTTTCACCCTTTTTGTTATTTTTAGCATTTGTTTAAAGTTTGTTTTAATGTTCTTCCGTTTGTTTTATGTGGGGGTCGGGGGGGGGGGGGGGTCGGGGGAAACTTTTTTTTTCAGGTACTTACCTTGGCGGAGAGGTGATAAAGTTTCGGATCACATTCTCCGGGCTCTGCGGCCTACCATCGCTGGAGCTGGGAAGCCGCCTCGGACTGTCGTGGGCCCCACCGCGGGGCGCGGACTTACCATCAAGGGCTCACAGTCTCGGGAGAGGCTAGTCGGGAGATCCAACGCCGCAGAAGGTTCGTCCAGCCCCGACGCGAGGTTTCGATCGCCCGGCGCTGGGAGCTGACATCCCCCTGATACGGGAGCTGAATGCCTTGACGCGGAGGACCCGAATGCCGCCGGCTACGGGACTCAAGGCCGTCCAGTCAACGGGGGGCTTGAGGCCCACGACCAAGGGAGAACAACAAGGGAACAACAAGGGAAGGACTTGGAACTTTATTTTCGCCTTCCATCACAGTGAGGAATGTGTAGGAGTCACTGTGATGGATGTTTATGTTAAAATGTGTTTTTCTGAGTGTTGCTTTTTTTAATTGTATGACTGACCTGGCCCGTGAATTTCACTACACCAATTGGTGTATGTGACAATAAATGAACATGAACTTATAAACTGCGACAATCGGTCCGGGCCTCAGTGATTGTAAACAAGCTGAATTCCAGTAGTGAGTGACATGGCAAGATGAGCAACTTTGCAGATGATACTAAAGTGGGTGGTATTGTAGATAGTGTAGATGGATGTCATATATTGCAGCAGGATCTTGATTGGTTGGGCAGGTGGGCCGTGGTATGGTTGATGGAACTTAATACAGATAAATATGAGGTGTTGCATTTTTGAAAGTCAAACATGGGCAAGACCTACACAGTGAATTGCAGGGCTCTGGGGAGTGTTGTAGAGTGCGGGATCTATGAGTGCGGGTACATTGTCCCTTCAAGTTGGCGTCACATGTATATAGGGTGGTTAAAAAAGCTTTTGGCATATTTGCTTACGTCAGTCAGTAAAGAAGTTGGGAGGTCATGTTGCAGTGTATAAGATGTTGATGAGGCCGCAGTAAGGGAGGGAGGGAGGAAGGGATGAAGGAAGGAAGGAAGGGAGGAAGGAAGGAAGGGAGGAAGGGAGGGAGGGAGGAAGGGAAGAAGGAAGGGAGGGAGGGAGGGAGGGAAGGAAAGAGGGAGGGAGGGAGGGAGGGAAGGAGGAAGGGAGGGAGGAAGGGAGGGAGGGAGGGAGGAAGGGAGGGAGGAAGGAAGGAAGGAAGGAAGGAAGGAAGGAAGGAAGGAAGGAAACATAGAAACATAGAAACATAGAAATTAGGTGCAGGAGTAGGCCATTCGGCCCTTCGAGCCTGCACCGCCATTCAATATGATCATGGCTGATCATCCAACTCAGTATCCCGTAGCTGCCTTCTCTCCATACCCTCTGATCCCTTTAGCCACAAGGGCCACATCTAACTCCCTCTTAAATATAGCCAATGAACTGGCCTCGACTAGCCTCTGTGGCAGAGAGTTCCAGAGATTCACCACTCTCTGTGTGAAAAAAGTTATTCTCATCTCGGTTTTAAAGGATTTCCCCCTTATCCTTAAGCTGTGACCCCTTGTCCTGGACTTCCCCAACATCGGGAGCAATCTTCCTGCATCTAGCCTGTCCAACCCCTTAAGAATTTTGTACGTTTCTATAAGATCCCCTCTCAATCTCCTAAATTCTAGAGAGTATAAACCAAGTCTATCCAGTCTTTCTTCATAAGACAGTCCTGACATCCCAGGAATCAGTCTGGTGAACCTTCTCTGCACTCCCTCTATGGCTATAATGTCCTTCCTCAGATTTGGAGACCAAAACTGTACGCAATACTCCAGGTGTGGTCTCACCAAGACCCTGTACAACTGCAGTAGAACCTCCCTGCTCCTATACTCAAATCCTTTTGCTATGAAAGCTAACATACCATTCGCTTTCTTCACTGCCTGCTGCACCTGCATGCGTACTTTCAATGACTGGTGTACCATGACACCCAGGTCTCGCTGCATCTCCCCTTTTCCTAGTCGGCCACCATTTAGATAATAGTCTGCTTTCCTGTTTTTGCCACCAAAATGGATAACCTCACATTCATCCACATTATACTGCATCTGCCAAACATTTGCCCACTCACCCAGCCTATCCAAGTCACCTTGCAGTCTCCTAGCATCCTCCTCACAGCTAACACTGCCCCCCAGCTTAGTGTCATCCGCAAACTTGGAGATATTGCCTTCAATTCCCTCATCCAGGTCATTAATATATATTGTAAATAGCTGGGGTCCCAGCACTGAGCCTTGCGGTACCCCACTAGTCACTGCCTGCCATTGTGAAAAGGACCCGTTTACTCCTACTCTTTGCTTCCTGTTTGCCAGCCAGTTCTCTATCCACATCAATACTGAACCCCCAATGCAATGTGCTTTAAGTTTGTATACTAATCTCTTATGTGGGACCTTGTCGAAAGCCTTCTGGAAGTCCAGATACACCACATCCACTGGTTCTCCCCTATCCACGCTACTAGTTACATCCTCGAAAAATTCTATAAGATTCGTCAGACATGATTTACCTTTCGTAAATCCATGCTGACTTTGTCCAATGATTTCACCACTTTCCAAATGTGCTGCTATCCCATCTTTAATAACTGACTCTAGCAGTTTCCCCACTACCGATGTTAGACTAACTGGTCTGTAATTCCCCGTTTTCTCTCTCCCTCCCTTCTTAAAAAGTGGGGTTACGTTTGCTACCCGCCAATCCTCAGGAACTACTCCAGAATCTTAAGAGTTTTGAAAGATTATTACTAATGCATCCACTATTTCTGGAGCTACTTCCTTAAGTACTCTGGGATGCAGTCTATCTGGCCCTGGGGATTTATCGGCCTTTAATCCATTCAATTTACCCAAAACCACTTCCCGACTAACCTGGATTTCACTCAATTCCTCCAACTCCTTTGACCCAGCTATTTCCGGCAGATTATTTATGTCTTCCTTAGTGAAGACGGAACCAAAGTAGTTATTCAATTGGTCCGCCATATCCTTGTTCCCCATGATCAACTCACCTGTTTCTGACTGCAAGGGACCTACATTTGTTTTAACTAATCTCTTTCTTTTTACATATCTATAAAAACTTTTGCAGTCAGTTTTTATGTTCCCTGCCAGTTTTCTTTCATAATCTATTTTTCCTTTCCTAATTAAGCCCTTTGTCCTCCTCTGCTGGTCTCTGAATTTCTCCCAGTCCTCCGGTATGCTGCTTTTTCTGGCTAATTTGTACGCATCATCCTTCGCTTTGATACTATCCTTGATTTCCCTTGTTATCCACGGATGCACTACCTTCCCTGATTTATTCTTTTGCCAAACTGGGATGAACAATTTTTGTAGTTCATCCATGCAGTCTTTAAATGTCTTCCATTGCATGTCCACCGTCAACCCTTTTAGAATTAATTGCCAGTCAATCTTGGCCAATTCACGTCTCATACCCTCAAAGTTACCTTTCTTTAAGTTCAGAACCATTGTTTCTGAATTAACAATGTCACTCTCCATCCTAATGAAGAACTCAACCATATTATGGTCACTCTTGCCCAAGGGGGCACGTACAACAAGACTGCTAACTAACCCTTCCTCATTACTCAATACCCAGTCTAAAATAGCCTGCTCTCTCGTTGGTTCCTCTACATGTTGATTTAGATAACTATCCCGCATACATTCCAAGAAATTCTCTTCCTCGGCACCCCTGCCAATTTGATTCACCCAATCTATATGTAGATTGAAGTCACCCATTATAACTGTTTTGCCTTTGTCGCACGCATTTCTAATTTCCTGTTTGATACCATCTCCAACTTCACTACTACTGTTAGGTGGCCTGTACACAACACCCACCAGCGTTTTCTGCCCCTTAGTGTTTCGCAGCTCTACCCATACCGATTCCACATCCTCGAACCTAATGTCCTTCCTTTCCATTGCGTTAATCTCCTCTCTAATCAGCAACGCTACCCCACCTCCTTTTCCTTTCTCTCTATCCCGCCTGAATATTGAATATCCCTGGATGTTCAGCTCCCAGCCTTGGTCACCCTGGAGCCATGTCTCCGTGATCCCAACTATATCATAGTCATTAATAGCTATCTGCACATTCAACTCATCCACCTTATTACGAATGCTCCTTGCATTGAGACACAAAGCCTTCAGGCTTGTTTTTACAACACTCTTACCCCTTATACAATTATGTTGAAAAGTGGCCCTTTTTGATTTTTGCCCTGGTTTTGTCTGTCTTCCACTTTTACTTTTCACCTTGCTACCTATTGCTTCTACCCTCATTTTACACTCCTCTGTCTCTACGCTCACACATTTAAGAAACCCTTTCCCTTTAACTCCATCCTCCACTATCCCATTCGACACCCCACCCCCCTTATTCAGTTTAAAACCACCCGTGTAGCAGTGGCAAACCTGCCTGCCAGAATGCTGGTCCCACACCTGTTAAGATGCAAGCCGTCCCTTTTGTACAGTTCCCCCTTACCCCAAAACAGATCCCAGTGATCTAAGAATCTAAATCCCTGCCCCGTGCACCAGTTCCTGAGCCACACGTTCAGGTCCCGTATCTCCCTGTTCCTGCTCTCGCCAGCACGAGGAACTGGAAGCAAACCGGAGATAACAACCCTGGAGGTCCTGCTTTTCAGCATTTTTCCGAGCTCTCTAAAGTCACGCTGCAGAATATTCATCCCCTTCTTTCCGACATTGTTTGTGCCGACATGCACTACCACTTCCGGATGTTCACCTTCGCCCTTGAGGATTTTCTGCACTCTGTCTGTGACATCCTGGATCCTGGCACCAGGAAGGCAGCACACCATCCTCGCATCCCGTCTGTTGCCACAGAAACCCCTGTCCGTACCTCTCACAATGGAGTCTCCCACTACAATGGTGTTGCCTGCCTTAGGCCTTTTTAGTTTTGGCTCAACAGCCCTATTCGCATCGCAAGCCAGTCCGCCGCTCAGTGTAAACACGTCTTCTGTCCCAACAGCTTCTAAGTGGGTGAACCTGTTCACAAGAGGTACAACACCCGGGGACGTTGGCATTCCATGCTTCCCTCCCTTTCTCACAGTCTCCCACCTTCTCTCTTCCAGTACCTTAGGTGTAACAATCGTACTGTAGGACTTGTCGAGGAACGACTCCGTTTCTCGGACGAACCTGAGGTCATCCACTTGCTTCTCCAGTTCCCCAACACGGCCCTTCAGGAGCTCTACCTGGATGCACTTCTCGCATTTGTAGCAGCCAGAGGCACCAGCGGTGTCCTTGACCTCCCACATACTACAAGCATCGCACTGAATCAGCTTGCCTGACATCTCCTTCTTTCGTCTCTACCTCTCAAGCGTATTGCGTGGTCTCCTCTCCTCAGCCTCCTCGCCGAAGACTCTCAAGCCAAAGACTCACACTTTTCTCACAGGGCACTTCCCTCAAAAGACTGCTCACTCACTGCCGCTCGCTAAGAGCCGTCTTGCTTAAATTGACGGCTAAATTGCCTGATTTACCAATTTACAAACAAAATTCCTCAGTTTTCAACTGTTTTCCCAGCACTGACTCACTTCTCTCCTCCCACTCGGGCTACAGCCAATCAGTCGTATCTCTTGCTAATCTCCTGCTGCTGTTGCTCCCAAATCTACAGCAGTTCTGAGTAAAGTCTGCCTGTGCTTGGCTTCTAATTTTCAACTGTTTTCCCCCCTCTGACTCACTTCTCTCCTCCCACTCGGGCTAGAGCCAATCAGTCGTATCTCTTGCTAATCTCCTGCTGCTGTTGCTCCCAAATCTACAGCAGTTCTGAGTAAAGTCTGCCTGTGCTTGGCTTCTACTTTTCAACTGTTTTCCCCCCTCTGACTCTCTGACAAGGAAGGAAGGAAGGAAGGAAGGAAGGAAGGAAGGAAGGAAGGAAGGAAGGGAGGGAGGGAGGAAGGAAGGGAGGGAGGAAGGAAGGAAGGGAGGGAGGGAGGAAGGGAGGGAGGGAGGGAGGGAGGAAGGGAGGGAGGGAGGAAGGGAGGGA
>CM075983.1:1635349-1758616 GCA_038087875.1 Malacoraja senta | reverse complement strand
TAATATGTCTTTGAAATTAAATGTTAATGTTAAGAATTAGTGATGTTGTGAGAAGTAATTCAATTTAATTCAATGAAAAACAATGGAATCAACAATAATTAGTGAGGTTAAATGAGAAACAATAATTGAACAATGCAATGAAAAAAGTAATAAACAATGCTTTAATCCACAGCGGGGGGGGCAGCAGGCAGGCTGGGGGGTGGGGAAGGGCAGGGCCAGGAGGCTGGTGGGCCAGGTACAAAGACACTGTGAGGTCAGCAGCTGGGCAACCGTTATATATTTTTTAAATGTCAGTTTGGTGATAAATGTTAGTAAATATCTCGGGAAATAATTGACCAAATTAATAGAGGATTGCATTTTTGAAATCATAAGGAAAATTTCTACCAGAAGATGTAAAAAAAATCACAGTTATTGTAATGTTAACAGCTAGGCAGCTGTCAGATTTAAAAGAAAGGTCAGATTGGTCAACAATTTCAATAAAAAATGTTGGGAAAATAATGTACCAAATGTGCAGAAGAGTGGATTTCTAAAATCACAAGGAAAATCTCTACTGAAATATGTAAAAACGTCCCAATTTCAGCATCTGGTTTTCGAGGAGATACGTTTCAAAGGCAAAATGACACACCCCCACACCCCCACACCCCCCCCCCCCACCCCCACCCCCACACCCACACCCACACCCACACCCACCCCCACCCCCACCCCCACACCCACCCCCACACCCACCCCCACACGGAGACACGGAGGCACAGAGAGGGACACAGAGAGGGACACAGCCACACAGAGAGGGTCACAGAGGCACACAGAGAGGGACACGGAGCCACACAGAGAGGGTCACGGAGGCACACAGAGAGGGTCACGGAGGCACACAGAGAGGGACACGGAGCCACACAGAGAGGGACGTGGAGGCACACAGAGAGGGACACGGAGGCACACAGAGAGGGACACGGAGCCACACAGAGAGGGACACAGAGAGGGACACGGAGCCACACAGAGAGGGTCACGGAGGCACACAGAGAGGGTCACGGAGGCACACAGAGAGGGACGTGGAGGCACAGAGAGGGACACGGAGGCACAGAGAGGGACACGGAGGCACACAGAGGACACACAGAGAGGGACACAGAGGCACAGAGAGAGGCACACAGAGAGGGGCACACAGAGAGGGGCACACAGAGAGGGACACACAGAGAGGGACACGGAGGCACACAGAGAGGGACACGGAGCCACACAGAGAGGGACGTGGAGGCACAGAGAGGGACACGGAGGCACAGAGAGGGACACGGAGGCACACAGAGGACACACAGAGAGGGACACAGAGGCACAGAGAGAGGCACACAGAGAGGGGCACACAGAGAGGGACACACAGAGAGGGACACACAGAGAGGGACACACAGAGAGGGGCACACAGAGAGGGACACACAGAGAGGGACACACAGAGAGGGACACACAGAGAAGGACACACAGAGAGGGACACAGAGGCACAGAGAGGGACACACAGAGAGGGACACACAGAGAGGGACACACAGAGAGGGGCACACAGAGAGGGGCACAGAAAGGGACACAGTGGCAGGGGAGCTTCCTGCCTCTTGGAGCTGGGGTTTCCGATTTGCGGCATCTTTTGAGCGGGCGGCCCTGCTGGTGCGAGCGGAGCGGACGATCAAAAGCAGCAGAGGGCCGGCCGATCCAGAGGGAGGGGAAGGGGAGAGGGGAAGGGGAAAGGGGGAGAGAGGGGGGAGAGAGGGGGAGGGGAGACGGGGAGGGGAGATGGGGGAGGGGAGAGGGGGGGAGAAGGGAGGGAAAAAGAAGGGAGGGGGAAGAGGAATAGGGCCGCACAGCAGCCGTCGGCCTCAGGGTGAGCCTCAGCTCCATGGCCTCGCATCCTCGGCGCTTCAGACCCCGAGTACGGGGAGTGGGGGGGAGAGGGTGGAGTGAGCGGGCGGGATTTAAGATTTAAACTATCTTTTAAAAAAAGCAAAAAAAACTCAACGTTGACAAATTTAAAAAACAATGATTTTGAATCTAAGCTGTCAATTATATCTTTGGCTGAGCGTTCAGATGCTGCACGCGTCTCATGCACCAAAGCTGTTGGGGGGGTGGAGCGTGCGTCATCACACACACAAAACCCCGCCCCCACAAACAGAGGGTCCTTTGTAAGATGTCAGTGATGACTCCGGAGTTCGGGGAGAGGAGCGGGTGTCGTCACTCACACTAAGCACCCGCCCCCACAAACAGATGAGAGCATCTGCTTGAATGTAGAGCGCGTGGCCGTTCCGCGAGCGCAACGGCATTGTGGCGTCCGCAACTGGTGATTTAAAGTAAAGAGTAAGTTTTGTGACGGATTGGGGGGGTAGAAGGATTTTATTAAAAATTTGTACTGAAAAATGTCTAAATGCAATGAGGAGTGGATATGCGAATGTAAAAGTGAAATCGCTAGCGAAATGGAAAAAATCTCAGAGTTTTTGCGTGTGGTTTTGGCGGACCAAGGAATCAGAGGGCAAAAATCTAATCTGAAAATCTAATCTGAAAATCTAATCTGAAAATCGAATCTGACATACACCCACAAGCACACACACACTCACACACAGTTTTAAAAGTATACTAGACCAAGTGCAGACCCGTTGGGTCTGGTCCCCGAAAGTGCTTGACACCCCGGGGTGTTGTTCCCGAACGTGCTTCAGACCCCTGGGTGAAAATGTGCTGAAAAAAAGATGGTGTCGTTTTCGGGAAAAATCGGAGAAAATCGGCGAAAAATAGATGGCGTCGTTTTCGGAAAAAATCGGGGGAAAAAAGATGGCGTCGTTTTCGGAGAAAATCGGAGACAATCGGAGAAAATCACATTTGGGTTGGGGGGGATGGATTTTATTAAAAAAACGTGTACATAAACAGGACAGAATTTAATCAGGAGTGGCTATTCGTAAAGATAAATGTCATCTCTTTGGAAATGGCGAAAAAGGTGGGCCTTTCCGCGCGCCGTGCGGGCCAGGGACCGTATCAAAGGCCGCGCGGCAAAGTCAAGCAGACCGTCGGACGTACAGACGGACGACAGCCAGAGAGTATTAAAAGTATACTAGACCAAGTGCAGACCCGTTGGGTCTGGTCCCCGAAAGTGCTTGACACCCCGGGGTGTTGTTCCCGAACGTGCTTCAGACCCCAGGGTGAAAATGTGCTGAAAAAAGGATGGCGTCATTTTCGGGAAAAATCGGAGAAAATCGGCGAAAAAAAGATGGCGTCGTTTTCGGAAAAAATCGGGGGAAAAAAGATGGCGTCGTTTTCGGAGAAAATCGGAGACAATCGGAGAAAATCACATTGGGGTTGGGGGGGGATGGATTTTATTAAAAAAAAGTGTACATAAACAGGACCGAATTTAATCAGGAGTGGCTATTCGTAAAGATAAATGTCATCTCTTTGGAAATGGCGAAAAACGTGGGCCTTTCCGCGCGCCGTGTGGGCCAGGGGCCGTATCAAAGGCCGCGCGGCAAAGTCAAGCAGACCGTCGGACGTACAGACGGACGACAGCCAGAGAGTTTTAAAAGTATACTAGACCAAGTGCAGACCCGTTGGGTCTGGTCCCCGAAAGTGCTTGACACCCCGGGGTGTTGTTCCCGAACGTGCTTCAGACCCCGGGGTGAAAATGTGCTGAAAAAAGGATGGCGTCGTTTTCGGGAAAAATCGGAGAAAATCGGCGAAAAAAAGATGGCGTCGTTTTCGGAAAAAATCGGGGGGAAAAAAGATGGCGTCGTTTTCGGAGAAAATCGGAGACAATCGGAGAAAATCACATTGGGGTTGGGGGGGGATGGATTTTATTAAAAAAAAGTGTACATAAACAGGACCGAATTTAATCAGGAGTGGCTATTCGTAAAGATAAATGTCATCTCTTTGGAAATGGCGAAAAACGTGGGCCTTTCCGCGCGCCGTGTGGGCCAGGGGCCGTATCAAAGGCCGCGCGGCAAAGTCAAGCAGGCCGTCGGACGTACAGACGGACGACAGCCAGAGAGTTTTAAAAGTATACTAGACCAAGTGCAGACCCGTTGGGTCTGGTCCCCGAAAGTGCTTGACACCCAGGGGTGTTGTTCCCGAACGTGATTCAGACCCCGGTGGTGAAAATCTGCTGAAAATAGATGGGGTAGTTTTGGAAAAAAATTGGAGGGATTCTGGAAAAAAAAGATGGCGTCGTTTTCGGCGAAATTCGGCGAAAAAAAGATGGCGTCGTTGTCTTTGAAAATCGGAGACAATCGGATAAAATCACATTGGGGTTGGGGGGGGGGGATGGATGACACCCCGGGGTGTTGTTCCCGAACGTGCTTCAGACCCGTTGGTGAAAATCGACGAAAAAAAGATGGCGTCGTTTTTTGAAAATTTCGGGAAAAAAAGATGGCGTCTGGACACCGAACGTGCGTTTGGGGCGGGGGGCTGTGACATCACACTCACCACCCGTTGGGTCTGTACCTCCAAAGCAGGGTTGCGGGGTGTGAATCTGGCACCCACAAACACACACACTCATCACACCCCTTGATATTATATTAATATTTTAATTTTCTTCTTTTATTCCATCTCCACCCTATCCACTGACGAATAGCCCTCACCTCTCAGGTACGTCTCGAGGGGGGGTGGTGCAGAGAGAGAAAATTTAATGATAGAAAAAAAAATTGTGAGGTGGGGGAGGAGGAGGGTTGAGAGGATGGAGGGTGAGGAAGGTGGGGAGAGAGAGGAGGGTGAGAGAGGAGAGGGGTGGAGAGAGGAAGAAGAGGATGGGGAGAGAGGTGAAGGGGGTGGGTTGGAGCAGGCGTGCATGAGTTGAGTCGCGGGCTGTGAAGAGAGAAGGGCAGAGAGAGAGAGAGAGGGGAGAGACAGATAGACTGGTACACACAATAAAACTCGAGAAACACTGCGGGTGCAGCAGCATCTATGGAGTGAAGGAAATAGGCAATGCTTTTGGCGGAAACCCATCCTCAGACGGGTTTTCACGAAACGTTGTCTATTTCTTTTGATACATAGATGCTGCTGCACCCGCTGAGGTTATGAAGCATTTTTTTGTGTACCTTTGATTTTCAAGCATCTGCAGTTCTGTCTTAAAGACAGAGAGACTGTTGGCGGGCTGTTTTCCCAACGCGCGTTTGCGGGAGGGGGGGGGCTGCGGCATCACACTCACACTAACCATCCCCCAAACACAGGCGGGGGGAGGGGTGGAGAGGAAGACGGGGTGGGGAGAGAAGAGGGGAGAGGGAGACGGGGTGGGGAGAGAAGAGTAGAGGGGGAGGGAGGGGAGAGGGGGAGGATGAAAGGGGAGAAATTGGTGAGGGAGAAGAGAGCAGGGTGGGGGAGAGGGAGGGGGAGGAGAGTGGTAGGAGAGCGGGGAGGGCAGGAAGGGGGGAGAGGGGGGAGGGGAAGTTAGAGGTGGAGAGGGGATGAGGGGAAGGGGAGAGGAGTAGGGGGAAGAGAGGGAGAGAAGGAGGGGGGAGGGATAGAGGTGGGGGAGGGAGAGTGGAAGGGTGGGGAGTGAGAGAGAAGGGAGGGGGAGAGGGGTGGGGGAGGGGGTTGTGGAGGGAGATGGGGATGGGTTTGGGAGTTAAGTGGAAGAATGGGGAGGGAGATGGAGAGGTGTAGGGGGAGTGGTGGAAGTGGGAGAGAGGGAGGGGGAGAGGTGTAGGGGGAGTGGTTGAAGAGGGACAGCGGGGTGGGGGAAGGGGACGGGGTGAGAGAGGGAAGGGGGATGTGGGAGAGAGTAATGGGGGTGGGAGGAGGAGGGGGATGAGAGGGAGAGGGGTGAGGAGAAGGGGATGGAGAGGGGGAGGAGAGAGGGGTGGGTAAGGCGAGAAGGGTAGAGAGGTGTGGGGGAGGGTGGAGGGTGGCGACGGGGTTGGGAGAGAAGAGGGGGGGAGGGGGAGAGGGAGACGGGGTGGGGAGACAAGAGGGAGGGATGGGAGGGAGGAGAGAGGGGGAGGAGGAAAGGGGAGAGATTGGTGAGGGAGAAGAGAGCAGGTTGGGGGGAGAGGGACGGGGAGGAGAGTGGGGAGTGGGAGGAGAGCGGGGAGGGCAGGAAGGGGGGAGGGGGGGTGGGGATGTTAGAGGTGGAGAGAGGGGATGAGGGGAAGGGGAGAGGAGTAGGGGGAAGAGAGGGAGGGGGGAGGGATAGAGGTGGGGGAGGGAGAGGGGAAGAGTGGTGAGTGAGGGGCAGAGGGGTAGTGGGGAGTGGTGCAAGAGAGAGGGGAAGGGGGGAGATGGGGGTGAAGAGGGGTGGTGGAGGGGGAAGAGAGGGTGTGGGAGGGGAGGGAGGGGGAGAGGAGAGAGGGGAAGAGTGGGGAGGGAGAGTTGAAGTAGGAGGGGTAGGGACAGTCCATCTGTTACCCATTCCCTTTCACCCCCAATCCACTTTCTCTATTGCCACACACGTGACACAGGCTGCGGGGGTGGGAGGGAGGGGCTGGGGCTGGGGCTGCTGCCAAGGCATATGTAAACGGATTCATTTTGATTGGATATCTTTGAGCATTGGGCATTGTGACATCACAAAACGGAACCTTCATTTACATTCTATTGCTGAGAGCTGTTTTTTAAAACATTTTGAAATGTCCCCATTCCCTATCCCCCCACACACGTGGTGATGCCCTTCGACACAGGTTGGGGGGGAGGGGGGGAGGGGCTGGGGCTGGGGCTGCTGCCAAGGCATATCTAAATGAATCCATTCCCATTGGACATCTGTTAGCATCGGGCATTGTGACATCACACAACGGAATCTTTACTAACGTTCTATGGCTGAGCTGTTTTTTTAATCATTTTGAAATGTTTGGGGGTGGGGGGGGAGAAGTCTTTTATTTTTTAAAGTGTACATAAAAATGATCAAATTTAATCAGGGTTGTCTATTCGTAAAGATAAACGTAATCACAGGCTGCGGGGTTGGGGGGGAGGGTCTGGGGCTGGGGCTGCTGCCAAGGCATATGTAAACGGATTCATTTCGATTTGTCACACGTGTCGCAGGGCATCGCCGCATGTGTGGGGGGGATGGGGAATGGGGACATTTCAAAATGTTAAACAAACAGCTCTCAGCAATAGAATGTAAATGAAGGTTCCGTTTTGTGATGTCACAATGCCCAATGCTGCGGGGGTTGGGGGGAGGGGCCGGGGCTTGGGTCGCTGCAAAGGCATATGTAAATGGATCCATTCCGATTGGACATCTGTGACCATTGTGCATTGTGACATCACACAACGGAATCTTTACTAACATTCTATGGCTGAGCTGTTTTTTTAAACATTTTGAAATGTTTGGTTTTGGGGGGAAGAGAGGTATTTTATTTTAAAAAGCGTACGTAAACACGAACAAATTTAATCAGGATCGTCTATTCGTAAAGATAAACGTAACCTCTTTAGAAACGTTAAAAAAATATCGGCGTTTCCACGCGCCGCGCGGGCGCGGGGCGGTATCAAAGGCGGGACGTCAAGCAGAACGTTGGACGTACAGACGTACAGACGTACAGACGGACGACAGCCAGAGAGTTTTATATAATAATAGATAGAAGATAGAAGATAGAAGATAGATAGATAGATATAGATAGATATAGATAGAAGATAGATAGATAGATAGATAGATATGATATATGATATATGATATGATACAAGATTATTAAGTGTTTGGACACTAGAGGCAGGAATGTCCCCAATGTTGGGGGAGTCCAGAACCAGAGGCCACAGTTTAAGAATAAGGGGTAAGCCATTTAGAACAGAGATGAGGAAAAACTTTTTCACACAGAGGGTTGTGAAACTGTGGAATTCTCTGCGTCAGGAGGCCAATTCTCTGGATGCTTTTAAGAGAGAGTTAGATAGAGCTCTTAAAGATAGCGGAGTCAGGGGATATGGCGAGTAGGCAGGAACGGGGTATTGATTGTGGATGGTCAGCCATGATCATATCGAATGGTGGTGCTGGCTCAAAGGGCTGAATGGCCTACTCCTGCACCTGTTGTCTATTGTCTACCACTGTGAGATTACTTTCATTGCAAGGACAGTCAAACAGGGCAGAGCCTTCAAAGTGAATGGTTGGATCCCGCGGATTGTTGAGCAGAGGGATCTTGCAGCAGAGGTCCATTGTTCCCTGAAATGGAGCCACAGTTAGCGAGGGTGGTCATGAAGGCTTTCGCTACATTGGCCTTCATCAGTCAAGGTTTTGAGTGTAAAAGTTGTGACGTTATGTTCAAGTTGTAGAAGATGTTGCAGAGACCACATTTTGGAGCATTGTGTTCAGGTTTGGTCACCCTGCTACAGGGAGGAGATTGTTAAGCTGCAAACAGTGCAGAGAAGATTTCCGAGTATATTGCCATGACTCAGGGGCTTGAGCCAAAGGGGGAGATCGAGCAAGCTAGGACTAGACTCATTGGAGAGCAGGAGGATGAGGGGTGACGTTCCTGCCCTGGTTGGACTTCCCAAATTGCAACACCTCACACATATCTGTGATAAACTGCATTAGCCATTCCTCAGTCCATTTGCCCCAGCTGATCAAGATCCTGCTGTAATTTTTGATAACCATCTTCGCTAGCTACAAAACCACCCACTATCGTGTCATCTGCAAATTTACTAATCATGCCTTCTACATTCTCATCCAAATTGTTGATAGAAACCAGAAAGAGCAACATGGGGCCAGCACTGATCACCAAGGCACACCACTAGTCACAGGCCTCCAGTCCGAAAACCTTCCACCATCTCTCTGCTTCCTTCCATGAAGCCTTCCTTCAATGAAGCCATCAGAAGATATGGGCCTTCTCTAATCAGTCCCTGTCTATCTAAGTGTAGATGTGTCTTGTACAGCTGTCAGCATGAGCCGTCCATCTGTGGTATTGTCTCAGCTTCTATTTTACCCTTTTATTTCATTTAGGAATGGATCTCGTGCATAGCCTAACATGCTGGTTATGTCTCACACCACCCATATTTTATTTGTCTAAGTTCTTGTATGTTCTCACTCTCTAACTGTTCCTTGTCACTCATTGACAAGATGACCTTAACCCCACGGTGACCCCAGTTTTATTCTCAGAAACATCCTGCTACCCACCACTCCAACACCTTCTCATCATTTTAACAAGCTCCTTGTATCCCTCTAAGTTATGACAAAGGATCTTTTACATAAAACATTGCCTCCGTTTCCCCTTCCACAGATGCAGTCTGACCTATTGAGTATTTTCAGCATTTTCTGTTTTTATTTTAGATTTCCAGCTTTGAAGCATTTTTTGATTTTCATTTAATGTCTGATGTTTTCTTGTTGCATATTCATCTTTGCACGTGTATCAACAGCACAGTGATGCAGCTGGTAGAGTTGCTGCCTCGCAGCACCAGAGACCTGGGTTCAATCCTAACCTTGGGTCCTGTCTGTGTGGAGTTTGCCTGTTCCACCTGTGAACACGTGGGTTTCCCCCGGGTGCTCTGGTTTCCTCCACATTCCATAGATGTGCAGGTTTGTAGGTTAATTGGCCTCTGTAAATTGCCAGGTGTGTAGTGAGTGCATGAGAAAGTGAGATGTGAACAAGTTATCGATGGTCGGTGTGGACTCAATGGGCCGAAGGGCCTGTTTCCATACTGTATCTTTTAGTCAATCAATGCAACCAATTTTGTAAAAATCTAGGTGATATTAGACTGTGAACAGTGAACCAGCAAGACTGTTTCATCTCTGATCGAATAACATAACTAAGCCCATTACATTAGTATAGTTCAAACCAATATTCCTCACATAACCTGTTCCAAACGGCACTGATAAATAAACATGAACCTTGTAATATTGGCACGGCTTTCCACACTCCAACAGGTCCGCGGCTGGCAAACTGCCCAAAGGATGATTCCAAAAAAAACATCGGCATCCCAACGAGTGCCAGCATGAGTGTGTAGGGAATGAGAAAGGCACCTAGAAAATGTAAGTGAGGACTTCATTAGAGACTACAAGCATGACTTGGGGTTACAGAGTCCTTCTGAACATCCTCGTTTCTGGCAGGTGACCACCACACACACATCTCTAAGGTGATGAGCTATATTACAGTCACTGGGAAGATCATTGCCTTCATCGATGTTTAGAGGGATCTCAGGGTCTAAGTCCATTGTTTCCTGAAAGTGGCAGCAAAGATAATAGAGTGGGAAAGAAGGAGTATTGTTTGCACTAAGGAAGACATAAATAATCTGCTGGAAATAGCAGGGGACCGGGGGTTAAATGAGATGGAGGAACTGAGTGAAATCCAGGTTAGCCAGGAAGTGGTGTTAGGTAAATTGAATGGATTAAAGGCCGATAAATCCCCAGGGCCAGATAAGTTGCATCCCAGAGTACTTAAGGAAGTAGCCGCAGAAATAGTGGATGCATTAGTGATAATTTTTCAAAACTCTTTAGATTCTGGAGTAGTTCCTGAGGACTGGAGGATAGCTAATGTAACCCCACTTTTTAAAAAGGGAGGGAGAGAGAAAAGGGGAATTACAGACCAGTTAGTCTAACATCGGTGGTGGGGAAAATTCTGGAGTCAGTTATTAAAGATGGGATAGCAGCACATTTGGAAAGTGGTGAATTCATTGGACAAAGTCAGCATGGATTTATGAAAGGTAATTCATGTTTGACGAATCTTATAGAATTTTTCGAGGATGTAACTAGTAGAGTGGATAAGGGAGAACCAGTGGATGTGTTATATCTGGACTTTCAGAAGGCTTTCGACAAGGTCCCACATAAGAGATTAGTATGCAAACTTAAAGCACACGGTATTGGGGGTTCAGTATTGATGTGGATAGAGAACTGGCTGGCAGACAGGAAGGAAAGAGTAGGAGTAAACGGGTCCTTTTCAGAATGGCAGGCAGAGATTAGTGGGGTACCGCAAGGCTCAGTGCTGGGACCCCAGCTATTTACAATATCTATTAAGCTGGGGGCAGTGTTAGCTGTGAGGAGGATGCTAGGAGGTTGCAAGGTGACTTGGATAGGTTGGGTGAGTGGGCAAATGCATGGCAGATGCAGTATAATGTGGATAAATGTGAGGTTATCCACTTTGGTGGCAAAAACTGGAAAGTAGTCTATTATCTGAATGGTGGCCGATTAGGAAAAGGGGAGATGCAACGAGACCTGGGTGTCATGGTACACCAGTCATTGAAAGTAGGCATGCAGGTGCAGCAGGCAGTGAAGAAAGCAAATGGTATGTTAGCATTCATAGCAAAAGGATTTGAGTATAAGAGCAGGGAGGTTCTACTGCAGTTGTACAGGGTCTTGGTGAGACCACACCTGGAGTATTGCGTACAGTTTTGGTCTCCTAATCAGAGGAAATACATTCTTGCCATAGAGGGAGTACAGAGAAGGTTCACCAGACTGATTCCTGGGATGGCAGGACTTTCATATGAAGAAAGACTGGATAGACTCGGCTTGTACACGCTAGAATTTAGAATCAAGAAATCACAGCAACGCCTCCACTTCCTTCGACGGATGAGGAGAGCCGACCTCCCCCCTTCTGCCCTCACAACTTTTTACAGGGGTGCCATTGAGAGCATTCTTACCAGCAGTCTCTCAGTCTGATATGGCAGTTGCTCTGCTGCTGACCAGAAGGCCCTACAGAGAGTGGTGAGGAACATTTTAAACACTAATAACACTTTTATTTTTAATTGATGGGAAGAATCCTCTGCATCTGATGAGTGGTGAGGAACTGAGTGGAATGACAAAAAAAATCACAGCCGTATGTGGTAGCGTTTTATCTAAAATCAATATTCAGTGCAAACAGGAAGTTGGCAAGTTTCCACCAACAAAAACAGCCATTTTTTTTTGCCGTGCAGCCTTTCAAAGCAGTTACCACCACCAACAACAGCCATTTTTTTTTGCAGTGCAGCCTTTCAAAGCAGTTACCACCACCAACAGCCACTTTTCTTTGCAGTGCAGCCTTTCAAAGCAGTTACCAACAACAACAGACATTTATTTTTGCAGTGCAGCCTTTCAAAGCAGTTACCACCACCAATAACAGCCATTTTTTTGCAATGCAGCCTTTCATAGCAGTTACCACCACCAACAGCCATTTTTTTCCAGTGCAGCCATTTAAAACCGTTACCACCACCAACAACAGCCATTTTTTTCCAGTGCAGCCTTATTAAAAGCAGTTACCACTACCAACAACAGACATTTTGTTTGCAGTGCAGCCTTTCAAAGCAGTTACCACCACCACCAACAGCCAATTTTTTTTGGACTGCAGCCTTTCAATGCAGTTACCACCACCAACAGCCATTTTTTTTGCAGTGCAGCCTTTCAAAGCAGTTACGACCACCAACAACAGCCATTTTTTTTGCAGTGCAGCCTTTCAAAGCAGTTACAACCACCAACATCAGCCTTTTTTTTGCAGTGCAGGCTTTCAAAGCAGTTACCACCAAAACAACAGCCATTTTTGTTGTTGCTGTGCAGCCTTTCAAAGCAGTTACCACCACCAACAACAGCCTTTTTTTTTTACATTGCAGCCTTTCAAAGCAGTTACCACCACCAACAACAGCCATTTTTTTTGCAGTGCAGCCTTTCAAAGCAGTTACCACCACCAACAGCCACTTTTCTTTGCAGTGCAGCATTTCAAAGCAGTTACCAACAACAACAGACATTTATTTTTGCAGTGCAGCCTTTCAAAGCAGTTACCACCACCAATAACAGCCATTTTTTGCAATGCAGCCTTTCATAGCAGTTACCACCACCAACAAGAGCCATTTTTTTTCCAGTGCAGCCATTTAAAACAGTTACCACCACCAACAACAGCCATTTTTTTGCAGTGCAGCCTTATTAAAAGCAGTTACCACCACCAACAACAGCCATTTTGTTTGCAGTGCAGCCTTTCAAAGCAGTTACCACCACCAACAACAGCCATTTTTTTTGCAGTGCAGCCTTTTCAAAGTAGTTACCACCACCGACAACAGACTTTTTTTTTTGCAGTGCAATCTTTCAAAGCTGTTACCACTAAAAACAACAGCCATTTTTTTGTTGCTGTGCAGCCTTTCAAAGCAGTTACCACCACCAACAACAGCCATTTTTTTTGCAATGCAGCCTTTCAAAGCAGTTACCCCCACCAACAACAGCCATTTTTTTGCAGTGCATCCTTTCAAAGCAGTTGCCACCACCAACAACAGCCATTTTTTTTGCAGTGCAGCATTTCAAAGCAACCATATTTTCATTTTCAAACCACATTAAGGGCACTCACAGTTGAGTAGACATGTGTTCAGTGTTATTCAGAGCTCAGAGGGACATGACCCTCTCGCTTCCTCCATCTTGCAGAGACTGAGTGAGGCACACCACTTCCAGGTTTTATAGTCCCTCCCCCTCCCACCAGGTGGGGCAGCAGAGAGAATGGCAAAAAAAAATAAAAACATTAATATATCTCTGATTTGTAGTCGATGGGAAAAATCCTCCAGTCCAGTCCGGTGGAGGGGGGCTCTGAGCGAGGTGGCCAAAAATGACGGCTTAAGTGGCGGCGTTCTCTCGGAAATCACATCGCAGTTTGTCAAAAGCGGTCAAGGTCTTACTTTTAGTAATATAGATGAGAGGCAGAGATTGGGTAGAATCTTTTTCCCAGGATGAAAATGTTGAATACTGAAGGACATCGTTTAGGGGTGAGAGGGGGAAGTTTAAAGGAGATGTGTGGGGCAGGTTTTTCTTTGCACAGTGTGTAGTCAGTGCCTGGAATGCCTGCTGGGGGTGGCAGTGAAAGCAGATACAATAGTGGTGTTTAAGTGGGTTTTAGATAAACACATGAATATGCAGTGCATGGAGGAATATGGATCATGTGAAGGCAGAAGAGATTAGTTTAATTTGGTATCATGAACCACACAGACTTTGGGGGCCAATGGGTCTGTTCCTGTTCTGTACTGTTCTATGTTCTATTCTGTGTCTATTGAATTTAATATTATTTTCTTTACAAACCTACGACTCTTCTCCCTTTCTTATGCGTTTCTCTACCATTTATTGTGGAACCACTACAGTACCTCCTCCGTTCCTGTACGCCAGGTAAGGGAATCTCCAGACGTTGCCCAGACCCACGGTCAAGCCGATCATTGAGAGCAGGTAGTCGGTCTTCGAGGACCAGTTGCCTCGCTCCACGTTCTCGTCACTTTCACCCACATCTCCATCAGTGGCGACCTGGGGGAGAAGGAGGGAGTTTATCGGACAGTTTCCACCCACCGCTCGCTTCGCTATTGGAAAACTCCCAACCAAGGAACAGCAACAAAGAAACAAGGAACTGCAGATGCACCAAAGTACCAGATTACACCAATGATAGACACAAAGTACTGGAGTAACTCAGCGGGTCAGGCATCATCCCTGGAGAACATAAATGGGTGACTTTCGGGTCGGGCCCCTTCCACAGGCTGGTTGCGATGGGGAGGGATGGGGGGGGGGGGGAGCTGAGAGGGAGGAGGCCAGGTCCACTCTGGTTTTCCGCGTGCAAGTTGGGGACACCGGGAACTGCAGATGCTGGAGCCTTGAGCTGGAGGAACTCAGCGGTGCGAGAGCCTATAGAAGGGTGCTGACACGAAACATGGTCTGTCCATCCCGTTCATGCATGGGCGGAAATCGCTTTTAAAGCGTGTATTGTTTTCTCTCTCTCTCTCCTCCAAGGTTAGTTCTGTTTACCTTCATTTGCTTCAGTTTTATTCTGTGTTTTTTTTTTAATCACATTGTAGCTTTTGAAAGATTTAAGTGGGTATTGGACGGTCATTAGGGTCCGGGCCGTCAGCACGGGTTTTCTGGCGTGTGGGTACGGTCCTCATTCACCCACGTTATTTAGTAATTTAGGGGAAATGATGGGTAAAAATGACGAAATAATGTGGGTAAATGAGGGACTGTACCTGCACACCACGAAGCCCGTGCTCACGGTCCGGACCCAATGACCGTCTGAACGGTCCGATACCCGTTTAAATCTTTGAAAAGCTACAGCGTGATAAATAACACTAAATAAAACTGAAGCAAATAAAGGCAAACAGAATAACTAACCTTGGAGGAGAGAGAGAGAGAAAACAACACACAAACTTTTCACAAACTAACGAAAACATACATAAATAAACTTTTGATAACCTAACAAAAATAAACATATACTTAATTTGTTTTAAATTCATATAACATCCCTAAATGATGGGTAAAAATTACTAAATAACGTGGGTGAATGAGGGGCTATACCTGCACACCTGCTCGACCGCCGGATCCTTTAATGACCCTCTGATACCCGTTTAAAACTTTCCCATCCACCAATACATCCAAAGTTCACAAAGGGGCTGAAGAAGGGTTGAGACCCGAAACGTCGCCTATTCCTTCTCCACATAGATGCTGCCTCACCCGCTGTGTTCCTCCAGCATTTTTGTCTGCCTCCAAAGTTCAAATGGTAATTATACCCGCAAAAGACAGTTTTAAGAAATTCTCCCATAAATTGTATTCAAAGGAATGCATCAGTAATACTTGAAAGGTTAAAACACAATTATATTTACTGAGGAATGCATATCAATGTATTGGTTGGTGACACATTGAAATAACAGTGTTAATACGATGTTAACAGTAGAAGTTAACAAGCCATATCAGTGACAGTTAACACATGAAGTGATAAACGTCTCCAATCGTTCTGCAGTACTCATTAAACCCGAGCTTTTTAAAAATCTAAAATTCCAAGGCAGTTTTACTTTTACTGCAATCTATTTTGTGCATTGTATGAGGAATGGATGAGGGTTTATCATTACCAAAGGTTGACGTTTAATTATGTTCAGAATCTGAGCCAGCTGACCACGCAACTCCGCAGCGCACGGTTGGATGGGAACCGATTGCAAAATACATGTTTCACAAAACATGGGGGGGTTGTCCCCCACCTCTCAAAACATGGAGGGGACATATCTCCCCTGATGTCGTCGTCCCCCCCCCCCCCCCCCCCTCCGGGTCTGCAAGTTGTGACAGATCCTCGGATTAGGTACTCACTGCGTTCTCAGCCGAGCGTGGTGGGCGCTGGGACTTTGTCAAGACCAAGTCGACCCCGTCCATTCTGGAGAGAGGCTTCTGTTTGTCAACGTGGTCACAGCAAGAATATGCATTTCAGGATGGCTGAGTCGTAAATCTTTAGCAAGCCACGCCTGCCCCATTAAAAATAAGGCCATTAGGTTCTACTGCTTCTGGGCATGGATGACATCCAACGTCACACCCTCATCATCTGCGGTTGTCAATCGAATATCTCCTGTTAAATTAGAAGAGCTATTGATCAAGCAATACAATCACGACTTCAATGAAAGTACCAGCGTGGAATCGGAAGCAGAGGTGTTAAAGTTCTTGGATGTTATGAACCACTCAGTAAAGATGATAGAAGGACATTATTGTATAGAATTACCTTTCAAACAAGAAAGTGTTAGTCTGCTGAATAACCATCGCTTGCACAGCAGTGCACCCAGAATCTGAAATGCAAATTTGGCAAGAATACAAAATTTCATGATGAATATACATCTTTCCTAAAGGACATTATGAATGAATTAAACATCACACCCTCCTTCCCTGCACTACCGATCTCTGTTAGTGAACATTTTGTGGCCTTAAACCAACCTGCCCCACTCCCAACAATCCTCTGCCCTCCCTCCCCCCCTGTGCCACAGATCTCCCTCAACTCGACCCCTCATTTCCCCTTCCACCCACCAACACCCTCCCATCTATCTTTCAAGTAACATTATGAAACTGTATCTGAGACACCTCACACCCTCTTCAACAGTCCAATAACTTCCAAACTCTCGGCCTTATCTTTTCCATGGACTTCCAGTCCCGTTACACCTCATTCCCCACCAGGAATGTCACAAGGCACTCCAGTTCTTCCTTGAATGGGAAGTTGAGAGAGGGGAAGTTGGCGTAGAGACAACGGAGACACCGGTCAATTCAGCATGGGGTTGAGATGCAGGGAAAGCCGTCTGGGCATTGGTGGCACTTTGGTGCGATGCTCTGCGGAATTCTACAGGCAGTTTTTGTCTCTAAATCTGAAGAAGGATACGTTACCTGGTTCAGTGACTCGATCACCCAGATACCAAGGAGATTGCAAAACGTGCTACCCAATCCATCACAGGTACTGACCTTCCCACCATCGAAGGGATCTATAGAAGGTGCAGCCTCAACAAGCCAGCATCATCAAAGACCCACACCACTCTGGCCACAATCTCGCGGGCTGGCGGTGGAGCCTCACGGGCCGGCGAAGCCTGTGGCCATTGGAAAATCACCAAACAAATTGCATTGGAGTCAAAAGGAACTGCAGATGCTGGTTTAATAAGAACATGCAAAAAGTGCTGGAGTATCTCAGCGGGACAGGCAGCTGGAGAACATGAATAGGCGAGGCTTCCGGCAGCTTGTACTAGAGCCTACCAGGGAAAAGGCAATTCTGGATTTAGTGTTGTGTAATGAACCAGATTTGATAAAGGAACTCGAGGTAATGGAGCCATTAGGAGGTCGTGACCATAATATGATACGTTTTTCATTTCTGGACATTCCCTCCACAGATGCTGCCTGGCCAGCTAAGTTACTGATGCACTTGTTGTTATTTTATAATCCAGTCCAGCACCTGCAGTTCCTTGTGCCTCCAGGGAGTTTGTTTTGTTCTGTTGGACTGTTCTACTCAGAAGGCTTGCAATGGGAAGTTTTAGTTTACAGATTATTTAATGAAGACCTCGGGGACGTCCTAACTAAAGCAAGATGCCCGTCTCCCGCACAGTTCTGAGCAGATGGATCGTGGATAGGGTTGGCAACTTACTCACTCCGAAATAAGGGACAAAAGTCAAAATAAGGGACAAATTCCCAAAGGCAATTCGTTGGCCGTGGCTGGGTGAATGATGAGTTGGCCCGGGTGCTGGACTGCACACAAAGCCCAGCCGGCAGGCCAGCTGTGGAGTTTTGGCCCGGGGGGCACCCGCGACGTCGCGCAAAGTCCGGCTCCCCATCCAACTCATGAACCGATGATCGGTCATGAGAAGGAGGGGTGGTGGTGTCGGCGGTAAGCCAAGGTCCGAAGGTCGGACAGCTGGCCGAGCTGCCCGACCGATGGGGCCACGGGCGAAGTGCTGCTGCTGCATTCCATGGGCAGCAGGGTGGTTATTCTGATTCCTTCTCAAGGACCCATAGATAACCCATTCGAGTAGGGTTCTCATGGTAAATGGCCGGTCCCCTTCACTGCTGACAAACTCTTTAGGTTCCAATGACTTCAAGGCATTCGTTCCGTTAAGTAGGTCAATACCAGAATTTATTTTAGGTATCTTGACATCCTTCAAGTTAGGCCATTATTTCAAGTCTTCTTGCTTGGTATATTTAGATGGGAAACAGGCATGGTCTCTTGTGTAAACACATCAAATATTTGTATAAAATTGTCTTCATTCAGACTAGATATTCCATTCCTGTAATATGGTGATTATCGCAACGTTTCTCTTCATTCATGGTACCCAATAGAATCTTAGTCTTTTCTCCTGTAATGTCAATAGACAATAGACAATAGGTGCAGGAGTAGGCCATTCGGCCCTTCGTGCCAGCTCCGCCATTTAATGTGATCATGGCTGATCATCCACAATCAGTACCCATTCACTTTCTTCACTGCCCGCTGTACCTGCATGCTTACTTTCATAGACTGATGAACAAGGACCCCCAGATCCCGCTGTACTTCCCCTTTTCCCAACGATGCCATTTAGATAGTAATCTGCCTTCCTGTTTTTGCTACCAAAGTGGATAACCTCAAATTTATCCACATTAAACTTCATCTGCCATGCATCTGCCCACTCCCCCAACCTGTCAAAGTCACCCTTCATTCTCATAGCATCCTCCTCACAGTTCACACTGCCACCCAGCTTTGTGTCATCTGCAAATTTGCTAATGTTACTTTGAATCCCTTCCTCCAAATCATTGAATCCCTTCATCCAATGTCCAGTTTTATCATCAAACTTTCTGTGCAAACGGTAGCCAATCCATGATCCAAAAATGCATATAGTTGCAACACTGTATTCCCCTGCCTGCTCCTTACCTTTACTGGTAAGATGGAGCAAATACAGGTTTCTATCCATGCCCCAATATGCGCATTTATCTGAGGTCACTCGTAGCTGGCTTCTCCTTCTGTTCTATTTGCTCCGGCTTCTTCTCCGTATTCTTCTGTTCAGTGTGAAGTAATTCAGGATGATCTTGTCTGCACTTATTACAAGTTATAGAACTCTTGCTGTCTCTAGCCATGTGTCCTTTCTTCAAACATCCAAAACAGATTCCCTTTTCCTTGAAGAAATCCATCTTTTCTTTATATTCCTTCTTCTTGAATTTTCAACACCATCTTATGGTGTAACCAACATCATCACATGACAAGCAGAAACCTCATGGCTTAATGGTAGATGCATCTCATTCCATTCCTCCGGTCGTTTCTACAGGTATTATAGCAGTAGCAAAACTGCTTTCCTTAGGTCCTGATCTTCCTTTTGTTTTAGTAAAGGTGGAACATTTAACAGTTGCTGGTTTGGGATCTTGAATATTCCCATGGAGTAGATTTTAACATAAGTCATACTTCACTTTCCATGAAACTCACCAGATCAGCAAGCATGGCTTCCCATTTCTCAACTCCCAGTGTCAGACATGCTTTATGCATCTACTTTTCTCTAAGCCCATAGGGCAGTTTTAGATTGATAGTTCTCATATTACTAACAACATTCATTTCTTCCATATGGTTGAGATTTCTCATCGAGCTACAACAACCTCTAAGAAATATCGTGAACTCAGGCAATGCTTTCACATCTTCTGCCTTAGACAATAGACAATAGGTGCAGGATTAGGCCATTCGGCCCCTCGAGCCAGCACCACCATTCAATGTGATCATGGCTGATCATCCACAATCAGTACCCCGTTCTTGCCTTCTCCCCATAACCATTGACTCTGATATCTTTAAGAGCTCTGTCTAGCTCTGTGTTGAAAGCATCCAGAGAACCGGCCTCCACCACCCTCTGAGGCAGAGAATTTCATAGACTCATAAATCTCTGTGTGACAAAGTTTTTCCTCATCTCCGTTCTAAATTGCTTACCCCTTATTCTTAAACTGTGACCCCTGGTTCTGGACTCCCCCAAGATCAGGAACATGTTTCCTGCCTCTAGCGTATCCAAACCCTTAATAATTTTATATGTTTTAATAAGATCACCTCTCATCCTTCTAAATTCCAGCATATACAAGCCCAGCCGCTCCATTCTATCAACATATGACAGTCCCACCATCCTGGGAATTAACCTGGTGAACCTACGCTGCACTCCCTCAATAACAAGAATGTCCTTCCTCAAATTAGGGGTCAAAAGCTGCACACAATACTCCTCTTTGCTCCTATACTCAACTCCTCTTGTTATGAAGGCTAACATGCCATTTGCTTTCTTCACTGCCTGGTGTACCTGCATGCTTACTTTCATTGACTGATAAACAAGGACCCCCAGATCCCGTTGTAATTCCCCTTTTCCAACCTGGCTCCTTTTAGATAATAATCTGGTGCTGTCCTTGATAGCTGTCCAAGCATAGGCCATCTTCATGAATGCATTAGCAATCTTCTGTTCGTTACCAAAATGTTCTTTAAACAAATTTCTTGCCATTTGATAGCGCTCTTCTGCAGGCAAATTTCGAAACCCTATTACAAGCTGTTTTGCATATCCACTTGTGTCGTGCTCAAGCGATCTCGTTCATTAGTAGTTTTCATTTCCACTCCTTCATGAAATGCTATTATGAAAGTTTCATATTGCAAAGGATCACCATCATACTTAGGAATTTCCATTGGGGGTAATGTGGAAGAGAGATTTTGTTGAGCTGGGAGCTTGCTGATTCTCGTTTGATTCCTCACCAATTCATAGAATTCACTTTGAAATCCCTGGTTGAGTTGATGAACAGGCCTCTGAAAAGAGTACTGGTCTGGGTAAGTGTAGATCAGTGCATGTTCCTTTAACTATTGACCTCACCACTACTAACCACTCCCCATTGTCTCTCGTATAATTGTAAGGTCCCCACCTCCAGCCCGCTCTCTAGCTCCAGTGATGACCACGGACAGCTATTGCATAGTGTGTGTTAGTGATATAATAAACCATCAGTAAAAGACTCTGTGTAGGAACCAAGTCAGAACTGAGTGCTCCCCTGAGGGAGCTGATCAAGAAGGACTCCGCATGGGTCTGGCTCCCGCATCACCAGTCGGCGTTCGTGGCTCTGAAGTCCAAGCTCACACACACACCGACTCTCAAGTTCTTTGATCTGCACAGACCAATTGTCCTCATTTGTGATGCCTCTAAGTTCGGTCTCGGTGCCGCATGTCTGCAGCTTTATGACGGCCTGCAGCTACCTGTCTCCTACGCTTCTCGCACCATGACCCCTGCCGAGCAACGTTATGCACAGATCGAGAAGGAGCTACTTGCCGTGGTGTTCGCCTGCTCCAAGTTTAGGGATTACATTCTGGGCAACACCTTCACCATTGAGTCTGACCACCAGCCACTGGTCACTATTCTGAACAAGCCTATCCATGTCGCCTCTTCCCGGTTGCAGCGGATGATACTGCAGCTCCAGCGTTTCACGTTCCGGATTGTGTACCGCAAGGGCAAAGATATGTTTGTGGCCGACACATTGTCCCGCGCGCCGCTCCCTTCAGTTGCCCACCACCCGTACGAATCCTCTGACCTGATGGTACTGAATGTTAACATTGTTCCATCCCAGCAGATGCAGTCCCTGGTCAAACACACTGCTGATGATCCTGCCCTGCAACAACTTGCGGACGTTACCCGCCGTGGTTGGGCTGACCGACGCTCTTCCCTGCCGGCTGGTGCCGTGCCCTATTTCCTGGTGCGTGATGAACTAGTGCTACACGACGGCGTGGTGGTGAAGGGTCACAAGGTCGTGGTGCCGGCCGCTGAAGACTGATAAATCCCCAGGGCCTGATGGTCTGCATCCCAGGGTACTTAAGGAAGTGGCTCTAGAAATTGTGGGTGCATTGGTGATAATGTTCCAATGTTCTATCGACTCAGGATCAGTTCCTGTGGATTGGAGGGTAGCTAATGTTATCCCACTTTTTAAGAAAGGCTGGAGAGAGAAAACAGGGAATTATAGACCAATTAGCTTGACATTGGTGGTGGGGAAAATAATAATAATTCATTTTATTTGCTGGCGCCTTTCTAACACCCAAGGACACCTTACAAGGCATAAAATCACAAAAATACAAAACACATAATCGGAGTAAATTAAATATGAAAACACCACAATACACAAATCAAGGACAGAATTCAATTACAAAAGCACAAAAAGAAAATAAGAAAGACAATTTGAGGAGAGAGCAGCGGCACCCAAACCGCGCCAGCGTCCACTCTCCCCTCCGACCGCCATCTTGAACAAAGACCAACAGACACAGCACACAAAAATCATCCCCCCACAATGACCACCACTGTGGGGGAAGGCACAATGTCCAGTCCCCAACCACAGTTCACCCAAAGTCAGGCCCAATGAGGCCTCCACTATTGCCTCTACGGAGGCCCGATGTTCCTGGCCGTCGGGAGAGACCTCGCAGCAGCTGGAACAGCCGGTTTCCCAGCGGAGTCGATGGCACCTGAAGCCGACAGGGCCGCACCGATTTGGAGCCACGAGGCTCCCGATGTTAAAGTCGGCGCCGCAGACCCACAGCCCGGAGGTGTTGATCTCAGCGGTCACCGCATACCGGAGCTCCAGCGCGTCGATCCAGCGCGGCGACCCAGGCAAGGCATCGCCCGCTACGCTCTGCGATGGCGCTCCAGCGCTGTGCCGCCACCGAAGCTGAAGGTGCTGGGCGGTCCCCGCCAGGAAAACGCCGCTCCATGCCCGCTGGTAAGCCACGAGGACGGGTCGACGGGGCAGCCTGGAGAAAAAGCTGCCTCACCGACCAGGTAGGGACCTAGAAATAGTTTCCCCCTTACCCCCCCACATTAAAAGTCAAAATTCCCCAAACAAACAAAGAAATAAAAAAGCTAAAAACTAAAAAAAAAATGAATTTAACGGACGGCTGCTGGTTAGCAGCCGTTCCTCCAAGATGGCTCCTCCTTTATGTTGCTGGAGTCAATAATAAAAGATGAAATAGCCGCACATTTGGATAGCAGTAACAGGATCGGTCCGAGTCAGACTGGATTTATGAAGGGGAAATCATGCTTGACTAATCTTCTGGAATTTTCTGAGGACGTAACTAGGAAAATGGACAAGGGGGAGTCAGTGGATGTAGTGTACCTGGACTTTCAGAAAACATTTGATAAGGTCCCACATAGGAGATTAGTGGGCAAAATTATTGGGGCTAGAGTGCTGACATGGATAGAAAATTGGTTGGCAGACTGCAAACAAAGAGTAGGGATTAACGGGGCCCTTTCAGAATGGCAGGCAGTGACTAGTGGGGTACCGCAAGGCTCGGTGCTGGGACCGCAGCCATTTACAATATACATCAATGATTTGGATGAAGGGATTCAAAGTAACCTTAGCAAATTTGCAGATGACACAAAGCTGGGTGGCAGTGTGACCTGTGAGGAGGATGCTATGAGAATACAGGGTGACTTGGACAGGTTGGGGTGTGGGCAGTTGCATGGCAGAAGAAGTTTAATGTGGATAAATGTGAGGTTATGCACTTTGGTATCAAAAACAGGAAGGAAGATTACTAGTAAGATTAAATGAGAACTTACCAGTTTGAAGTTTGATCTTTATTTTATGAGGAGTAACGTTGAGGGATTACGTGAAGACCCCGCCAGCACGCATGCGCGTGAATCTTCAAAGCAGCGGTGTGAAATCACAGATAACAGTAGTTGAACTGAACATAGTAAGATAAGAGAACTAGAATGCCAATTGACCTTTATGATAGAGGGTGGGCGTGGAGGGCACGTAATCCCTCAACGTTACTCCTCATAAAATAAAGATCAAACTTCAAACTGGGAAGTTCTCATTTAATCTTACTATTTTACTTCGGAGTCACGTGAGTGACTACGTGAAGAATTTAAAGCTCTGTGACTTCATGCCGTGGAACGAGTCCATGCGTCACACACTGTCGTAATTGACCAAAGGAGGAAGTATGTTAACATATTCAGACATGAATCAGTTGTTCAAAACAATGATAAATTTGTTAACAAACAATAAAATTCTCTTTCATTCGGGGTAAATTATAATACAGAACTTAAAATGAGTCTGTAAACACCGCAAGTTTGGCAACCGGTTTGTTATAAAATTGCTGAGAGGTCCTCTCTCTTAGACCATCCTGCTGTACCCAGGATGTGGTCCATGGGGACTTCCAACTCCCTTGCTGCCGATGTTGCTGCAGCCCTGGTGGAATGAGACTTAAAAACACCAGTATCCACCCCTGCAGCCCCCAAAACCTGTCTAAGACACCTTGATATGGTTTGCACGGATACCCTAGAATGAGGCTGTTTATGGCTGAGCAACAACGCCATGTCCTTGCCTCTAAGATGTTTTGTGACTTATATAATGTAATAGCCACATAATGCAGAGGCGACCATCTATAGGGTATGCTCGGAACTCCAATTTGAGGCCTGATGATCCAGGCCTTTTTGCTTCTCTAATTCATAGATGTAAGGAGTTATTTTATTGGTCGATATGGCAATCGTGTCCAGCCTTAATTTGTGCAGTGACTGGACCCATTGTGTCGAGACTAGTGCCATCAACATGACTATTTTATGTGTTAATGTTTTCCCCAGGGACAGGTATGTTGCTGGTGATCAACCCCTGAGGAACGTTAGGACAACACTCATATCTCAACCCTGGGAGTACCTTGCCCTAGGGGATTTGTGTTGAAGATACCCCTCATTAGTTTTGATACCAGAGGGTGAGATCCAACAGTATGATGTTCTAATCCCTGCCACAAGTAAGCTGATAGGGCACTCCTGGCGTAGTTAATGGTACTGTAGCTGAGACCTTCATCAAAGTGAAGGCTAGCCAAGAATTCCAGTACATTTGTCACAGTAGCCATGTTGTACGTGATGTTGGTCCTGACACGATATATCTCCCATTTCCTAATATATGACAGATATTGATTTCTGGTGGATTCCCTGTGTGCCGTCGTGATCATATTCATGGTTCGGTCCTTAAGCCCAAGATCCAGAAGTGGTCTTTTCAAATTTTGCAAATCAACAGATTTAACCTGTCATGGCATGGGTGACTTTCGCCCGTCACAGGATGGACCAACAAATCCGGCCTCACATGATATCGATTTGATTCCACCCATATGATTAGTATATGCCACCACCATGGTATTATCAATCTGGAGGCGAACATGCAGGGGGTGCATTATTGAGCAGTACGCCTTTAGCCCATAGAACGCACCCAACATCTCTAAATAGTTTATACCAAGTGTCTGAAGTAAAGGCCCATGTACATCCCATCTGCCACCGCAGCTGGAGATGGTATTGGTAGCACCCCATCCGTGAGTGCTGGCATCAATTTGTAACACAACTGAAGGGTTGTTGACAATGATGGGGCTGGAGCAAAACCGAATGTTTTGCCTCCACCATTGTAATTCCAAAACTGCTTAACTGGTAGTTGCATTGGTATGTCGAAATGACCAGCATGATGTTTGAGTGCTTGCACCTTTGCTCTCTGTAAATTTTGGTAATGCAAAGGTCCAAACTGTGTGGCTGGAAAAGCTGCCACAAGCTTACCAATCACCCTACTGCTTGTCGAAGAGATGGTTGACTGATGACAACAAGGCTGTTACTGGCCTCCATTAAGTCAGCTGCCTTGCGCCTTGGCAAATCACAGACATGTGACTGAATTAAATAGTGAACCCTAAATAATCCATTCTCATAGAAGGCGTCAACTTAGATCTATCTGGATGGATGATGAAGCCCAGTTTTGATAGTATTGTGCAGTTTTACATGGTTAGATGCATCTAAGCAGATGACAATGCCTTTATCCTTTGTGTGCTGTACAAACAAGTGTAAATATTATCAACTTGTGAGTGGTCCACTTACCCATGTTTTGGAAGTGCCAAACCCACCTTGTTGAGTAGGACTGGTAGGGTGCGTAGAACCTGTGCCCAGCTGTCATGCTGCCACCAACTTCAGTGAACCGCTTACTGCCGATGAAGGCATGGGGTGCGTTGTTGCTGAAACGATGAAGCTTTGCCTGCCGTTGGCCTCTTTAGCTTCGTCCACCAGGTTTTCCCTGTTGAATAGGCCTTACCTAAACAGAAGATTCGGCGGCTGGCTCTCATCCCCCTGATAGCGTTGTTCACTGCCGGCACGCATGTGCTCCAGTATGTCAAAATCATAAATCTGGAGTCAGTTCCATCCGACCTTTCGCACTCCCCTCCTCAGAGAGGGCCCTGAACAGGTGCTGCGGCAGGCCCCTGAGGATACCTGCGCTGATACGGCCCCTCCAATGGACCTATACCAGGATGGAACATCTGTTGGGATGGCAAATTTGTTGTCAGGAACGGTACCTCTGACACGTGCCGATTAGGAAAAGGGGAGATGCAACGAGACCTGGGTGTCATGGTACACCAGTCATTGAAAGTAGGAATGCAGGTGCAGCAGGCAGTGAAGAAAGCAAATGGTATGTTAGCATTCATAGCAAGAGGATTTGAGTATAAGAGCAGGGAGGTTCTACTGCAGTTGTACAGGGTCTTGGTGAGACCACACCTGGAGTATTGCGTACAGTTTTGGTCCCCTAATCTGAGGAAAGACATTCTTGCCATAGAGGGAGTACAGAGAAGGTTCACCAGACTGATTCCTGGGATGGCAGGACTTTCATATGAGGAAAGACTGGATAGACTCGGCTTGTACACGTTGGAATTCAGAAGACTGAGGGGGGATCTTATAGAAACTTACAAAATTCTTAAAGGGTTGGACAGGCTAGATGCAGGAAGATTATTCCCGATGTTGGGGAAGTCCAGAACTAGGGGGTCACAGTTTAAGGATAAGAGGGAAGACTTTTAGGACCGAGATGAGGAAATCATTTTTTACACAGAGTGGTGAATCTGTGGAATTCTCTGCCACAGAAGGTAGTTGAGGCTAGTTCATTGGCTATATTTAAGAGGGAGTTAGATGTGGCCCTTGTGGCTAAAGGGATCAGTGGGTATGGAGAGAAGGCAGGGATGGGATACTGAGTTGGATGATCAGCCATGATCATATCAAATGGCGGTGCAGGCTCAAAGGGCCGAATTGCCTACTCCTGCACCTATTTTCTATGTTTCTATGTTTCTATGTGCCCTTCATCCCTTGGTGTATGCTCCACGGCTATACCCTCAGACTCGGCGACAGAATTACACTGCGGGCACGGCCTCTCCAATAGGCCGCCCCTGTCACCCTGGGAGGTAGAGGAGCTGGAGTACGGGATTGGCGCATCTTCCACGAAGGCCGTTCTGGGCTGTGGTCTAAAAAAGACTTTTGTCCTGGTCGTACGGCCTTTGAGCTTTCACCAGCTATCGGGTCTCCATATCCCGGAGCATGTCACGTTAGAGCATCTGCTCCATCAACCGCTCCATGCGGGATATGCGATCACGGTCGCTGCCCGCCGGCGGTGACTTCACGGCCCGACTCGTCCGAGCCTACGGGCCTGTCCGACTTCTGCTTGCCTTCCCGCCAGTCCGTGGTGTCGATTCAGACTGTGCAGGTGCCAGGTCGGAGACTGCTGATCACATAGATAGTGATCCAGGTGCAGTCGGCCGTTGCTGACTGCCCGCCCTCCGCAGTCAGTCTGAATGCGGTCCGTTTGGACTTAGTCTTGGACTTGTCCATTGTTCTTTTCCTGCAACAGAATTCGCACAGAAAACAGAACAAAAAACGACCTCAGAGTAAAGTGCTTACCTGCAGGTCCTGTTTTTAAACATACCGCTGCGGGGGCAACGCTCCTCCCCCTGCCGTCGTTGCAGTCGGGTTTCCCCCACGGTCCCTGTAAAGGGGCTCCCCGTGAGAACCATAGTCTCCGTAGCGGGTTCCCGTGGTCCGTGGGCGGCTTCCCCGCGTTGTTCCCCGTCGGGTTATCCCCCGGGCTGGGTATCACCCGCGATATCCATAGTCAGGGGGATCCTCGTAGTTTTCGCAGCCGGGATTACCCCGCGGTCCCTGTGAGAGGGATTCCCCTGCTGGGATTTCGACCTCGGGACGTCTTCCAGCAGGAACTCTGCAAGAGCTTCCTGCAATTGGAAAATAAACCTGGAAAAGTTGAAAATACTTACCTTCAGGTTTGAGCTGGTGGAGCAGCGCGGCACGCATGCGTGCTGGCGGGGTCTTCACCTAGTCACTCACGTGACTCTGAAGTAAAATATCTAAATGGCGTCAAGTTGGGAAAAGGGGAAGTACAACGTGATCTGGTGGTCCTTGTTCATCATTCTATGAAAGTAAGCATGCAGGTACAGCAGGCAGTGAAGAAAGCGAGTGAAATGTTGGCCTTTATAACAAGAGGAGTTGAATATAGGAGCAAAGAGGTCCTTCTGGAGTTGTACAGAGCACTAGTGAGACCACACCTGAACTATTGTGTTCAGTTTTGGTCCCCTAATTTGAAGAAGGACATTCTTGCTATTGAGGGAGTGCAGCGTAGGTTTACAAGGTTAATTCCCGGGATGGCGGGACTGTCATATGCTGATAGAATGGAGCGGCTGGGCTTGTATACTCTGTAATTTAGGATGAGAGGGGATCTTATTGAAACATATAAGATTGTTAAGGGTAGCCCTCTGGAAACCAGTCCCTTTGGCTCACAACACCCATGCTAGCACTCCAGAAAGCCCCCCCCCTCCCTCATTGGCCAGCAATCTTGCAATTGGTGAAGGTGGAATATTGCGTTGGGGTCCGGCCCTCCCATTTGAAAATGGGACCCAATTGGTCCCACTTTGTGTAGTTTTCTATATAATTAAAAATCTAATCTTGACCACTTCCTGTTTTCGCTCTATATTGATTTTAGATAAAACGCTACCACTTACGGCTGCGATTTTTGTCCATCTTACTAAGGGCCCCCCTCCACTCATCAGGGCCAGAGGATATTTCACATTGATGAAAAATCAAAAATATTGAGATTCTCTCTCCTGTCAATCATGCCATGAATGTCTCGCCCCTTCCGGTGGGATGGGGAGGGACTATAAAACCCGGAAGTGTGGACGTGGCGCAGTCTCTGCAAGATGGGGGAGAGGTCACAACTCTCAGTCTGAGTTGTGAATCAACTGTGCACACTGAATGTCTACTGAACTGTGTGTGGTTTTTATGGTGCTTTTATGGTGCTTTTACCCTGGTTCAAGTGGTATGAAACTGCATTTGAATTTGGTGGCCTTGCACCTTGCTTCAAGTGGTATGAAACTGCATTTGAATTTGGTGGCCTTGCACCCTGCTTGAAATGGTATGAAACTGCACTTGAATTTGGTGGCCTTGCACCCTGCTTGAAATGGTATGAACTGCACTTGAATTTGGTGGCCTAGCATCCTGCTTGAATTGGTATGAAAATGCATTTGAATTTGGTGGCCTTGCACCCTGTTTGAAGTGGTATGAAACTGCATTTGAATTTGGTGGCATTGCACCCTGCTTGAAGTGGTATGAAACTGCATTTGAATTTGGTGGCCTTGCACCCTGCTTGAAGTGGTATGAAACTGCATTTGAATTTGGTGGCCTTGCACCCTGCTTGAAATGGTATGAAACTGCATTTGAATTTGGTGGCCTTGCACCCTGCTTGAAATGGTATGACACTGCATTTGAATTTGATGGCCTTGCAGCCTGCTTGAAATGGTATGAAATCACACTTGAATTTAGTGGCCTTGCACCCTGCTTGAAATGGTATGAAACTGCACTTGAGTTTGGTTCCCTTGCACCCTGCTTGAAATTGTATGACTCTGCACTTGAATTTTATTCCCTTGCACCCTGCTTGAAATGGTATGAAACTGCATTTGAATTTGGTGGCCTTGCACCCTGCTTGAAGTGGTATGAAACTGCATTTGAATTTTGTGGGCTTCCACCCTGCTTGAATGGTATGAAACTGCACTTGTATTTGGTGGGCTTCCACCCTGCTTGAAGTGGTATGAAACTGCATTTGAATTTGGTGGCATTGCACCCTACTTGAAGTGGTATGCAACTGCATTTGAATTTGGTGGCCTTGCATCCTGCTTGAAGTGGTATGAAACTGCATTTGAATTTGGTGGCCTTGCACCCTGCTTGAAATGGTATGAAACTGCATTTGAATTTGGTGGCCTTGCACCCTGATTGAAATGGTATGAAACTACATTTCAATTTGGTGGCCTTGCACCCTGCTTGAAATGGTATGAAACTGCACTTGAATTTGGTGGCTTACACCCTGTTTGAAATGGTATGAAACTGCACGAATTTGGTGGCCTTGCACCCTTCTTGAAAAGGTATGAAACTGCACTTGAATTTGGTGGCCTAGCACACTGCTTGAAATGGTATGAAACTGCATTTGAATTTGGTGGGCTTGCACATTGCTTGAAATGGTATGAAACTACACTTGAATTTAGTGGCCTTGCACCTGCTTGAAATGGTATGAAACTGCACTTGTGTTTGGTTCCCTTGCACCCGGCTTGAAATTGTATGGCTCTGCACTTGAATTTTATTCCCTTGTACCGTGCTAGAAATGTATGAAACTGCATTTGAATTAGGTGGCGTTGCACGCTGCTTGAAGTGGTATGAAACTTCATTTGAAAGTGGTGGTCTCACACCCTGCTTGAAGTGGTATGAAACTGCACTTGTGTTTGGTTCCCTTGCACCCGGCTTGAAGTAGTATGAAACTGCATTTGAATTTGATGGCCTTGCACCCTGCTTGAAGTGGTATGAAACTGCATATGAATTTGGTGGCATTGCACCCTGCTTGAAGTGGTATGAAACTGCATTTGAATTTGGTAGCCTTCCACCCTGCTTGAAGTGGTATTAAACTGCATTTGAATTTGGTGGCCTTGTCCCCTTTGAGTACCGTGCCATCTTCAGCCTCGGGCTGGGCCGCCCCAACATGGGCGTCACATCTTCCCCGGGGCGGGCCGCCCTGACATGGGCGCTCACTGGAGCACTGTTCCAGCCCTGAGCCGGATCACCATTACGGGAGCGAGCTCAGGATGAGTCCTGACGGGCTCTGCCTCCGGAGCCTCGAGGTCATCAGCTCCATTGGGCCTCAGCGCAGACGGAGGCAGAGAAGGGGAATACGACCAAAAGTCGCATTCCCCCACAGGGAGAGACTGCAAACCCTGTTACAACCCCTCACCCCCCCCAAAACACAAACTAAAAACCAAAACTTGACTAACCAAAATTAAATAAACAACACAAAAACCAAAAACAAACAGGACTGCGATGAGCCGCTGCAGCCAGTGCCGCGCCACCACTTCCGGAAACTGCACTTGAAGATGGTGGCCTTGCACCCTGCTTGAAGTTGTATCAAACTGCATTTGAGTTTGGTGGCCTTGCACCTTGCTTGAAATGGTATGAAACTGCACTTGAATTTGGTGGCCTTGCACCCTGCTTGAATTGGTATGAACTGCACTTGAATTTGGTGGCCTTGCACCCTGCTTGAAAAGGTATGAAACTGCACTTGAATTTGGTGGCCTTGCACCCTGCTTGAAGTTGTATCAAACTGCATTTGAATTTGGTGGCCTAGCACCCTGCTTGAAATGGTATGAAACTGCATTTGAATTTTGGTGGCCTTGCACACTGCTTGAAATGGTATGAAACTGCATTTGAATTTGGTGGCCTTGCACCCTACTTGAAATGATATGAAACTGCTCTTGAATTTAGGTTCCTTGCACCCTGCTTGAAATGGTATGAAACTGCACTTGAATTTGGTGGCCTTGCACCCTGGTTGAAAAGGTATGAAACTGCACTTGAATTTGGTGGCCTTGCACCCTGCTTGAAAAGGTATGAAACTGCACTTGAATTTGGTGGCCTTGCACACTGCTTGAAATCGTATGAAACCACACTTGAATTTAGTGGCCTTGCACCCTGCTTGAAATGGTATGAAACTGTATTTGAATTTTATTCCCTTGCACCCTGCTTGAAATGATATGAAACTAGCACTTGAATTTGGTGGCCTTCCACCCTGCTTGAAGTGGTATGAAACTGCATTTGAATTTGGTGGCCTTGCACCCAGCTTGAAATGGTATGAAACTGCATTTGAATTTTATTCCCTTGCACCCTGCTTGAAATGATATGAAACTGCACTTGAATTTGGTGGCCTTGCGCCCTGCTATAATGGTATGAGACTCTATTTGAATTTGGTGCCCTTGCACCCTTCTTGAAATGGTATGAAACTGCATTGAATTTGGTGGCCTTGTACCCTGTTTGAAATGGTATGAAACTGCATTTGAAATTGGTGGCCTTGCACACTGCTTGAAATCGTATGAAACCACACTTGAATTTAGTGGCCTTGCACCCTGCTTGAAATGGTATGTAACTGCACTTGAGTTTGGTTCCCTTCCACCATGCTTGAAATTGTATGACTCTGCACTTGAATTTTATTCCCTTGCACCCTGCTTGAAATGGTATGACACTGCATTTTAATTTGGTGGCCTTGCACCCTGCTTGAAGTGGTATGAAACTGCATTTGAATTTGGTGGAATTGCACCCTGCTTGAAGTGGTATGAAACTGCATTTGAATTTGTGGACTTGCACCCAGCTTGAAGTGGTATGAAACTGCATTTGTCTTTGGTGGGCTTGCACCCTGCTTGAAGTGGTATGAAACTGCATTTGAATTAGGTGGGCTTCCACTCTGCTTGAAGTGTTATGAAACTGCATATGAATTTGGTGGCATTGCACACTGCTTGAAGTGGTATGAAACTGCAATTGAATTTGGTGGCCTCATACCGTGCTTGAAGTGGTATGAAACTGCATTTGAATTTGGTGGCTTTCCACCCTGCTTGAAGTGGTATGAAACTGCATTTGAATTTGGTGGCCTTGCACCCTGCTTGAAATGGTATGAAACTGCATTTGAATTTGGTGACTTTGCACCCTGCTTGAAATGGTATGAGATTGCATTTGAATTTGGTGGCCTTGCACCCGGCTTGAAATTGTATGACTCTGCACTGAATTTTATTCCCTTCCACCCTGCTTGATATGGTATGAAACTGCATTTGAATTTGTGCCTTGCACCCTGCTTAAAGTGGTATGAAACTGCATTTGAATTTGTTGTGCTTCCACTCTGCTAGAAGTGGTATGAAACTGCATTTGAATTTGGTGGCATTGCACCCTGCTTGAAATGGTATGAAACTACATTTGAATTTGGTGGTATCACACCCTGCTTGAAGTAGTATGAAACTGCATTTGAATTTGGTGGCATTGCACCTGCTTGAAGTGGTATGAAACTGCATTTGAATTTGGTGGACTCACATCCTGCTTGAAGTGGTATGAAACTGCTTTTGAATTTGGTGGCCTTGCACCCTGCTTGAAGTGTTATGAAACTGATTTGAATTTGGTGACATTGCACCCTGCTTGAAGTGGTATGAAACTGCATTTGAACTTCGTGGCCTCTCACCCTGCTTGAAGTGGTATGAAACTGCAATTGAATTTGGTGGCGTTGCACCCTGCTTGAAATGGTATGAGACTACATTTGAATTTGGAGGCCTTGCACCCTGCTTGAAATGGTATGAGACTGCATTTGAATTTGGAGGCCTTGCACCCTTCTTGAAATGGTATGAAACTGCATTTGAATTTGGTGGCCTTGCACCCTGTTTGAAATGCTATGAAACTGCAATTGAATTTGGTTGCCTTCCACCCTGCTTGAAGTGGTATGAAACTGCATTTGAATTTGGTGGCCTTCTACCCTGCTTGAAGTGGTATGAAACTGCATTTGAATTTGGTGGCCTTGCACCCTGCTTAAAATGGTATGACACTGCATTTTAATTTGGTGGCCTTGCACCCTGCTTGAAGTGGTATGAAACTGCATTTGAATTTGGTGGGCTTCCACCCTGCTTGAAATGGTATGAAACTGCACTTGAATTTGGTGGCCTTGCACCCTGCTTGAAATGGTATGAAACTGCACTTGAATTTGGTGGCCTTGCACCCTGCTTGAAATTGTATGAAACTGTATTTGAATTTGGTGGACTTGCCCCCAGCTTGAAGTGGTATGAAACTGCATTTGTATTTGGTGGCCTTGCACCCTGCTTGAAGTGGTATGAAACTGCATTTGAATTTCGTGGGCTTCCACCCTGCTTGAAGTGGTATGAAACTGCATATGAATTTGGTGGCATTGCACCCTGCTTGAAGTGATATGAAACTGCAATTGAATTTGGTGGCCTCACACCCTGCTTGAAGTGGTATGAAACTGCATTTGAATTTCGTGGCCTTGCACCCTGCTTGAAGTGGTATGAAACTGCATTTTAATTTGGTGGGCTTCCACCCTGCTTGAAGTGGTATGAAACTGCATTTGAATTTGGTGGCATTGCACCCTGCTTGAAGTGGTATGGAACTGCATTTGAATTTGGTGGCCTTGCACTCTGCTTGAAGTGGTATGAAACTGCATTTGAATTTGGTGGCCTTGCACCCTGCTTGAAATGGTATGAAACTGCATTTGAATTTGGTGGACTTGCACCCTGCTTGAAATGGTATAAAACTGCATTTGAATTTGGTGGCCTTACACACTGCTTGAAATGGTATGAAACTGCATTTGAATTTTGTGGCCTTGCACCCTAATTGAAATGATATGAAACTGCACTTGAATTTGGTGTCCTTGCACCCTGCTTGAAATGGTATGAAACTGCACTTGAATTTGGGGGCCTTGCACCCTGCTTGAAAAAGTATAAACTGCACTTGAATTTGGTGGCCTAGCACCCTGCTTGAAATGGTATGAAACTGCATTTGAATTTGGTGGCCTTGCACACTGCTTGAAATGGTATTCGACTACACTTCAATTTAGTGACCTTGCACCCTGCTTGAAATGGTATGAAACTGCATTTGAATTTGGTGGCCTTGCACCCTGCTTGAAGTGGTAAGAAACTGCATTTGAATTTGGTGAGCTTCCACCCTGCTTGAAGTGGTATGAAACTGCATTTGAATTTGGTGGCATTGCACCCTGCTTGAAGTGGTATGAAACTCCATTTGAATTTGGTGGCCTCGCACCCTGCTTGAAGTAGTATGAAACTGCATATGAATTTGGTGGCATTGCACCCTGCTAGAAGTGGTATGAAACTGCATTTGAATTTGGTGTGCTCACATCCTGCTTGAAGTGGTATGAAACTGCATTTGAATTTGGTGGCCTTGCACCCTGCTTGAAGTGGTATGAAACGGCATTTGAATTTGGTGGCATTACACCCTACTTGAAATGGTATAAAACTGCATTTGAATTTGGTAGCCTTACACACTGCTTGAAATGGTATGAAACTGCATTTGATTTTGGTGGCCTTGCACCCTAATTGAAATGATATGAAACTGCACTTGAATTTGGTGTCCTTGCACCCTGCTTGAAATGGTATGAAAGTGCATTTGAATTGTATTCCCTTGCACCCTGCTTGAAATTGTATGACTTTGGACTTGAATTTTATTCCCTTGCACCCTGCTTGAAGTGGTAAGAAACTGCATTTGAATTTGGTGACATTGCACCCTGCTTGAAGTGGTATGAAACTGCATTTGAACTTGGTGGCTTCTCACCCTGTTTGAAGTGGTATGAAACTGCATTTGAATTTGGTGGCCTTGCACCCTGCTTCAAATGGTATGAAATTGCATTTGAATTTGGTGGCCTTGCGACCTGCTTGAAATGGTATATGACTGCATTTGAATTTGGTGGCCTTGCACCCTTCTTGAAATGGTATGAAACTGCATTTGAATTTGGTGGACTTGCACCCTATTTGAAGTGATATGAAACTGCACTTGAATTTAGTGTCCTTGCACCCTGCTTGAAATGGTATGAAACTGCACTTGAATTTGGTGGCCTTGCACCCTGGTTAAAAAGGTATGAAACTGCACTTGAATTTGGTGGCCTTGCACCCTGCTTGAAAAGGTATGAAACTGCACTTGAATTTGGTGGCCTTGCACACTGCTTGAAATCGTATGAAACCACACTTGAATTTAGTGGCCTTGCACCCTGCTTGAAATGGTATGAAACTGCATTTGAATTTTATTCCCTTGCACCCTGCTTGAAATGATATGAAACTGCACTTGAATTTGGTGGCCTTCCACCCTGCTTGAAGTGGTATGAAACTGCATTTGAATTTGGTGCCCTTGCACCCAGCATGAAATGGTATGAAATTGCATTTGAATTATATTCCCTTGCACCCTGCTTGAAATTATATGAAACTGCACTTGAATTTGGTGGCCTTGCGCCCTGCTATAATGGTATGAGACTCTTTTTGAATTTGGTGCCCTTGCACCCTTCTTGAAATGGTATGAAACTGCATTTGAATTTGGTGGCCTTGTACCCTGTTTGAAATGGTATGAAACTGCATTTGAAATTGGTGGCCTTGCACACTGCTTGAAATCGTATGAAACCACACTTGAATTGAGTGGCCTTGCACCCTGCTTGAAACGGTATGTAACTGCACTTGAGTTTGGTTCCCTTCCACCATGCTTGAAATTGTATGACTCTGCACTTGAATTTTATTCCCTTGCACCCTGCTTGAAATGGTATGACACTGCATTTTAATTTGGTGGCCTTGCACCCTGCTTGAAGTGGTATGAAACTGCGTTTGAATTTGGAGGGCTTCCACCCTGCTTGAAGTGGTATGAAACTGCATTTGAATTTGGTGCAATTGCACCCTGCTTGAAGTGGTATGAAACTGCATTTGAATTTGGTGGCCTTGCACCCTGCTTGAAATGGTATGAAACTGCATTTGAATTTGGTGGACTTGCACCCAGCTTGAAGTGGTATGAAACTGCATTTGTCTTTGGTGGGCTTGCACCCTGCTTGAAGTGGTATGAAACTGCATTTGAATTAGGTGGGCTTCCACTCTGCTTGAAGTGTTATGAAACTGCATATGAATTTGGTGGCATTGCACACTGCTTGAAATGGTATGAGATTGCATTTGAATTTGGCGGCCTTGCACCCTGCTTGAAATGGTATGAAACTGCATTTGAATTTTATTCCCTTGCACCTTGCTTGAAATGATATGAAACTGCACTTGAATTTGGTGGCCTTGCATCCTGCTTGAAATGGTATGAAACTGCATTTGAATTTGGTGGCCTTGCACCCTGCTTGAAATTGTACAAAACCGCATTTGAATTTGGTGGCCTTGCACCCTGCGTGAAATGGTACGAAACTGTATTTGAATTTGGTGGCCTTGCACCCTGCTTGAAATGGTATGAAACTGCATTTGAATTTGGTGGCCTTGCACCATGCTGGAAATGGCATGAAACTGCACTTGAATTTGGTGGCCTTGCACGCTGCTTGAAAAGGTATCAAACTGCACTTGAATTTGGTGGCCTAGTACCCTGTTTGAAATGTATGAAACTGCATTTGAATTTGATGGCTTTGCACCCTAATTGAAATGGTATGAAACTGCACTTGAGTTTGGTTCCCTTGCACCCGGCTTGAAATTGTATGACTCTGCACTTGAATTTTATTCCCTTCCACCCTGCTTGAAATGGTATGAAACTGCATTTGAATTTTGTGGCCTTGCACGCTGCTTAAAGTGGTATGAAACTGCATTTGAATTTGGTGTGCTTCCACCCTGCTAGAAGTGGTATGAAACTGCATTTGAATTTGGTGGCATTGCACCCTGCTTGAAATGGTATGAAACTGCATTTGAATTTGGTGGGCTCACACCCTGCTTGAAGTAGTATGAAACTGCATTTGAATTTGTTGGCATTGCACCCTGCTTGAAGTGGTATGAAACTGCATTTGAATTTGGTGGCCTCACATCCTGCTTCAAGTGGTATGAAACTGCTTTTGAATTTGGTGGCCTTGCACCCTGCTTGAAGTGGTATGAAACTGATTTGAATTTGGTGACATTGCACCCTGTTTGAAGTGGTATGAAACTGCATTTGAACTTGGTGGCCTCTCACCCTGCTTGAAGTGGTATGAAACTGCAATTGAAATTGTTGGCCTTGCACCCTGCTTGAAATGGTATGAGACTGCATTTGAATTTGGAGGCCTTGCACCCTTCTTGAAATGGTATGAAACTGCATTTGAATTTGGTGGCCTTGCACCCTGTTTGAAATGGTATGAAACTGCAATTGAATTTGGTGGCCTTCCACCCTGCTTGAAGTGGTATGAAACTGCATTTGAATTTGGTGGCCTTCCACCCTGCTTGAAGTGGTATGAAAATACATTTGAATTTGGTGGCCTTGCACCCTGCTTGAAATGGTATGACACTGCATTTTAATTTGGTGGCCTTGCACCCTGCTTGAAGTGGTATGAAACTGCATTTGAATTTGGTGGGCTTCCACCCTGCTTGAAATGGTATGAAACTGCACTTGAATTTGGTGGCCTTGCACCCTGCTTGAAATGGTATGAAACTGCACTTGAATTTGGTGGCCTTGCACCCTGCTTGAAATTGTATGAAACTGTATTTGAATTTGGTGGACTTGCCCCCAGCTTGAAGTGGTATGAAACTGCATTTGTATTTGGTGGCCTTGCACCCTGCTTGAAGTGGTATGAAACTGCATTTGAATTTGTTGGGCTTCCACCCTGCTTGAAGTGGTATGAAACTGCATATGAATTTGGTGGCATTGCACCCTGCTTGAAGTGGTATGAAACTGCATTTGAATTTGGTGGCATTGCACCCTGCTTGAAGTGGTATGGAACTGCATTTGAATTTGGTGGCCTTGCACTCTGCTTGAAGTGGTATGAAACTGCATTTGAATTTGGTGGCCTTGCACCCTGCTTGAAATGGTATGAAACTGCATTTGAATTTGGTGGCCTTGCACCCTGCTTGAAATGGTATAAAACTGCATTTGAATTTGGTGGCCTTACACACTGCTTGAAATGGTATGAAACTGCATTTGAATTTGGTGGCCTTGCACCCTAATTGAAATGATATGAAACTGCACTTGAATTTGGTGTCCTTGCACCCTGCTTGAAATGGTATGAAACTGCACTTGAATTTGGTGGCCTTGCACCCTGCTTGAAAAAGTATAAACTGCACTTGAATTTGGTGGCCTAGCACCCTGCTTGAAATGGTATGAAACTGCATTTGAATTTGGTGGTCTTGCACACTGCTTGAAATGGTATTGGACTACACTTCAATTTAGTGACCTTGCACCCGGCTTGAAATGGTATGAAACTGCATTTGAATTTGGTGGCCTTGCACCCTGCTTGAAGTGGTAAGAAACTGCATTTGAATTTGGTGAGCTTCCACCCTGCTTGAAGTGGTATGAAACTGCATTTGAATTTGGTGGCATTGCACCCTGCTTGAAGTGGTATGAAATTCCATTTGAATTTGGTGGCCTCGCACCCTGCTTGAAGTAGTATGAAACTGCATTTGAATTTGGTGGCATTGCACCCTGCTAGAAGTGGTATGAAACTGCATTTGAATTTGGTGTGCTCACATCCTGCTTGAAGTGGTATGAAACTGCATTTGAATTTGGTGGCCTTGCACCCTGCTTGAAGTGGTATGAAACGGCATTTGAATTTGGTGGCATTACACCCTACTTGAAATGGTATAAAACTGCATTTGAATTTGGTAGCCTTACACACTGCTTGAAATGGTATGAAACTGCATTTGATTTTGGTGGCCTTGCACCCTAATTGATATGATATGAAACTGCACTTGAATTTGGTGTCCTTGCACCCTGCTTGAAATGGTATGAAACTGCACTTGAATTTGGTGGCCTAGCACCCTGCTTGAAATGGTATGAAAGTGCATTTGAATTTTATTCCCTTGCACCCTGCTTGAAATTGTATGACTTTGGACTTGAATTTTGTTCCCTTGCACCCTGCTTGAAGTGGTAAGAAACTGCATTTGAATTTGGTGGGCTTCCACCCTGCTTGAAGTGGTATGAAACTGCATTTGAATTTGGTGGCATTGCACCCAGCTTGAAGTGGTATGAAACTGCATTTGAATTTGGTGGCCTCGCACCCTGCTTGAAGTGTTATGAAACTGCATTTGAATTTGGTGGCCTTGCACCCTGCTTGAAATGTTATGAAACTGCATTTGAATTTCGTGTCCTTGCACCCTGCTTGAAATGGTAAGAAACTGCATTTGAATTTAGTGGCCTTACACCCTGCTTGAAATGGTATGAAACTGCATTTGAATTTGGTGGCTTTGCACCCTGCTTGAAATGGTATGAAACCGCACTTGAATTTGGTGGCCTTGCACCCTGCCTGAAATGGTATGAAACTGCATTTGAATTTGGTGGTCTTGCACGCTGCTTGAAATGGTATGAAACTGTATTTGAATTTGGTGGCCTTGCACCCTGCTTGAAATGGTATGAAACTGCATTTAAATTTGGTGGCCTTGCACCCTGCTTGAAATGGCATGAAATTGCATTTGAATTTTGTGGCCTTGCACCCTGCTTGAAATAGCATGAAACTGCACTTGAATTTGGTGGCCTTGCACCCTGCTTTAATTGGTATGAAACTGCAATTGAATTTGGTAGCCTTGCACCCTGCTTGAAAATGAATTTCAAGGAATAGCCGTGACTCAACTGCCAGCCCACCAGCCGTGAGTGAGTGAGCTGCCAGCACACCAGGCATGAGTGACTGAGCTGCCAGCCCAATAAGGTATTCGGTCCACAATGTCCATACTAGCCCTCTGAAAACCAGTCCCTTCAGCCCTCAACACCCAACGGGTCCCACTTAGTTTAGTAATTACTCAGGATTAAGGAATGGATATCGATGTAGCAGTTAACAGTGACATAGACAATTAACACGTCGTTTTTGTGAGTCAGAGGAATGAAGTGATGAACGAACGACTCGAATCGAACGACTCGACTCGAAACGAATGACTACTTATTAAACCCGACATACCTTACAAAGCTTGTAATGTGGGGGTGCGGGGGGACCGTCCCCCACCTCGAAAAACATGGAGGGGACACGTCCTCCCTGCCCCCCTGGGATTTCCGCCAATGCACCCACCTGTGTGATAAAGTTACTCCTCGGATTCCTATTAAATCTTTTCCATTTCACCATGAACCTGTCCTCTGGTCCTCGATTCCCCTACTCTGGGCAAGAGATTCTGTGCATCTACCCAATCTATTTATTTCATGACTTTGTGTTCCTCTATAAGATTACCCCTCATCCTCCTGCGCTCCATGGAATAGAGTCCCAGCCTACTCAACCTCTCCCTATAGCTCACACCCTCTAGTCCTGGCAACATCCGAATAAATCTTCTCTGAACTCTTTCAAGCTTGAGAATATCTTTCCTGTAACATGGTGCCCAGAACTGAACACAATATTCTAAATGCGCAGGTACACAAAAATGCTGGAGAAACTCAGCGGGTGCAGCAGCATCTATGGAGCGAAGGAAATAGGTAACGTTTCGGGCCGAAACCCTTCTTCAGACTGATAGGGGGTGGGGAGAAGAAAGGAAAAAAGGAAAAAAGGAGGAGGAGGAGCCCGAGGGCTGGGGGAGGGGAGGGGAGGAGACAACCAGATGGCTGATGAAGGGGAGGGGACAGCAAGGGCTAGCAGAATTGGGAGAATTCAATGTTCAAGCCCCCAGGATGTAGACTGCCCAAGCGGAATATGAGGTGCATTTCCTCCAATTTACGGTGTTGCTCGCTGTGCCCATGGAGGAGACCCAGGACAGAGAGGTCAGATACGGAATGGGAGGGGGAGTTGAAGTGCTGAGCCACCGGGAGGTCACTCCACTACAAACCTACCGACTCCCATGGCTATCTGGACTACACTTCTTCCCACCCTGCTTCCTGTAAGGACTCCATCCCCCACTCCCAATTCCTCCGTCTACGCCGCATCTGCTCCCAGGATGAGGCGTTCCACACCAGGGCATCTGAAATGTCCTCATTCTTCAGGGAACGGGGGTTCCCTCCTCCACCATAGATGAGGCTCGCACCATGGTCTCTGCCATACCCCGCAACACTGCTCTCTCTCCCCATCCCCCCACTCACAACAAGGGCAGAGTCCCCCTAGTCCTCACCTTTCACCCCACCAGCCGTCACATACAACAAGTGATCCTCCGTCAGTTTCACCACCTCCAACGTGACCCCACCACTCGCCACATCTTCCCATCTCCCCCCATGTCTGCCTTCCGCAAAGACCGCTCCCTCCTTAACTCCCTTGTCAATTCTTCCCTTCCCTCCCATACCACCCCCTCCCCTGGTACTTTCCCTTGCAACCGCAAGAGATGCAACACTTGTCCCTTCCTCCCCCCCTCTACTCCATTCAGGGACCCAAGCAGTCGTTCCAGGTGCGACAGAGGTTCACCTGCATCTCCTCCAACCTCATCTATTGCATCCGCTGCTCTAGATGCCAGCTGATCTACATCGGTGAGACCAAGCGGAGGCTTGGCGATCGTTTCGCCGAACACCTCCGGTCGGTCCGCAATAAGCAACCTGACCTCCCGGTGGCTCAGCACTTCAACTCCCGCTCCCATTCCGTATCTGACCTCTCTGTCCTGGGTCTCCTCCATGGCCACAGCGAGCAACACCGTAAATTGGAGGAAATGCACCTCATATGGGCAGTCTACATCCTGGGGGCTTGAACATTGAATTCTCCCAATTCTGCTAGCCCTTGCTGTCCCCTCCCCTTCATCAGCCATCTGGTTGTCTCCTCCCCTCCCCCTGCCCTCGGGCTCCTCCTCCGCATTTTTCCTTTTTTCCTTTATTCTCCCCACCCCCTATCAGTCTGAAGAAGGGTTTCGGCCCTAAACGTTACCTATTTCCTTCGCTCCATAGATGCTGCTGCACCCGCTGAGTTTCTCCAGCATTTTTGTGTACCACCGGGAGGTCAGGTTGGTTATTGCGGACCGACCGGAGGTGTTCGGCGAAACGATCGCCAAGCCTCCGCTTGGTCTCACCGATGTAGATCAGCTGGCATCCAGAGCAGCGGATGCAATAGATGAGGTTGGAGGAGATGCAGGTGAACCTCTGTCGCACCTGGAACGACTGCTTGGGTCCTTGAATGGAGTAGAGGGGGGAGGTGAAGGGACAAGTGTTGCATCTCTTGCGGTTGCAAGGGAAAGTGCCTGTATCCACCTATCTAAATGCGGTCTCACCAACGTCTTATACAACTGCAACATGACCTCCCAAATTCTCCAATTCAGGTTAAGCAACCTACAAATAACCCATTCCTTTTTTTTCCCCCTCTGTGCCTCACCTGGATTTGCATCCATTTCTCACCTTCCCCCTCTCCTCATCCCCTCCCAGCTATATTCCTTCATATAGCTTCACAATTTGCACCTCTCCTCTCCTTATCACACACATGTTGTCTTTTCATCTCTAGCCTTTGTTCAACCATCTGCCCATTAACCACAACCACCCCCTCCCCCACCCCCTCACCTGTATCCACCTATCAATTGCCAGACATTGTGCAGTTCCCTCCTACATATTTCTTTAGGCTTTCTCCCCTCCCCCCCCCACGCTACAATCAGTCTGAAGAAGGGACCCGACACGAAACGTCACCTATCCATGTGTAGGAAGGAACTGCAGATGCTGGTTTACACCGAAGATAGACACAAAATGCTGGAATAACTCAACAGGACAGGCAGCATCTCTGGATAGAAGGAATGGGTGGTGTTTCAGGTCGAGACTCTTCTTCGGACCCCTATCCCTGTTGTCCAGAGATGCAGCCTGACCCACTCAGTTACTCCAGCACTTTGTGTCATCCTGTTAGACTTACTTGACTTAACCAGTTCTCCTCAATCTCTCTACCCACTGACCCATCCCTAGCCAACTCTTTTCAATCTTCCCCACCTCCCTGTGAGGATTTTAGTCCTTCTGCAGCTGAAAGGATGACACTAAGCTGGGGGGCAGTGTTAGCTGTGAGGAGGATGCTAGGAGACTGCAAGGTGACTTGGATAGGCTGGGTGAGTGGGCAAATGTTTGGCAGATGCAGTATAATGTGGATAAATGTGAGGTTATCCACTTTGGTGGCAAAAACGGGAAGGCAGACTATTATCTAAATGGTGGCCGATTAGGAAATGGGGAGATGCAGCGAGACCTGGGTGTCATGGTACACCAGTCATTGAAAGTAGGCATGCAGGTGCAGCAGGCAGTGAAGAAAGCGAATGGTATGTTGGCCTTCATAGCAAGAGGATTTGAGTATAGGAGCAGGGAGGTTCTACTGCAGTTGTACAGGGTCTTGGTGAGACCACACCTGGAGTATTGCGTACAGTTTTGGTCTCCAGATCTGAGGAAGGACATTATAGCCATAGAGGGAGTGCAGAGAAGGTTCACCAGACTGATTCCTGGGATGTCAGGACTTTCATATGAAGAAAGACTGGATAGACTTGGCTTATACTCGCTAGAATTTAGGAGATTGAGAGGGGATCTTATAGAAACTTACAAAATTCTTATGGGGTTGGACAGGCCAGATGCAGGAAGATTGTTCCCGATGTTGGGGAAGTCCAGGACAAGGGGTCACAGCTTAAGGATAAGGGGGAAATCCTTTAAGACCGAGATGAGGAAAAACTTTTTCACACAGAGAGTGGTGAATCTCTGGAACTCTCTGCCACAGAGGGTAGTTGATGCCAGTTTATTGGCTATATTTAAGAGGGAGTTAGATGTGGCCCTTGTGGCTAAGGGGATCAGGGGGTATGGAGAGAAGGCAGGTACGGGATACTGAGTTGGATGATCAGCCATGATCATATTGAATGGCGGTGCAGGCTCGAATGGCCGAATGGCCTACTCCTGCACCTATTTTCTATGTATCTATGTATCTATGTAAGTATATCCAGTGGCGGACTGGCCAGGTTGTCAACTTGCCCGATGGCAAGTGGGCCCCTGATGAAGTGGGCCCCCTATATCAAGTGGGGCCCTGATGAAGTGGGCCCCTATATCAAGTGGGCCCCCTTTGTCTCCTGGCAACCAATATTTTTAGACCCAGTCCCCCACTGAGTATAACCACTCTGTCTTATACAGGTCCACCAGGCCAAGAAGATACGTCAATGACCCCTGTACCTGTGCTCCCTCCCTCCAGCATTAGCCTCACATTCAACTGTACAACCTCCCTATTTCTGGCTTTTCTAGATCCTGCTACCTTTGAGAAGATATTAACACATAGGCGAGGAGCAGTGTGGAAACAAGCCCTTCAGTCCACGTTGACCATGTCAACCAATTTGGCATTCTGGGCTAGTCCCATTTTCCTGCATTTGGTCTAAAGCCTTCCCATTCATTTATCTGTCCAACTCTCTTTGACAAGTTGTAACTGCTATTGAAGGCAGCTCATGTTAGAGGTTAGGAAGGAACTGCAGATGCTAGCTTACACTGGAGACAAACACAAAATGCTGGAGTAACTCAGCGGGACAGGCAGCATCTCTGGAAAGAAGGAATAGGTGATGTTTCGGGTCAGAACCCTCTTCCGACTTCTAGCAGAAGAAAGGTTCCTACCTGAAACATCACCTGTCCTTTTCTCCAGAGATACTGCTGGATCCACTGAGTTACTCCAGCATTTTGTGTTTTTCTCAGGAACTTAAAAGACTCCACAGATGTGACTGTGGTGTTGTTGATGGTGAGTGGGGGGAGGAGAGGGGGAGCTCTCCTAAAGTCTACTATCAATTATCAAGTCTAATATAAAACTGATGAGTAGGCATGCAGGTGCAGCAGGCAGTGAAGAAAGCGAATGGTATGTTAGCATTCATAGCAAAAGGATTTGAGTATAGGAGCAGGGAGGTTCTACTGCAGTTGTACAGGGTCTTGGTGAGACCACACCTGGAGTATTGCGCACAGTTTTGGTCTCCAAATCTGAGGAAAGACATTCTTGCCAAAGAGGGAGTACAGAGAAGGTTCACCAGACTGATTCCTGGGACGTCAGGACTTTCATATGAAGAAAGACTGGATAGACTCGGCTTGTACTCGCTGGAATTTAGAACATTGAGGGGGGATCTTATAGAAACGTACAAAATTCTTAAGGGGTTGGACAGGCTAGATGCAGGAAGATTGTTCCCGATGTTGGGGAAGTCCAGGACAAGGGGTCACAGTTTAAGGATAAGGGGGAAATCTTTTAGGACCGAGATGAGAAAAACATTTTTCACACAGAGAGCGGTGAATCTCTGGAATTCTCTGCCACAGAAGGTAGTTGAGGCCAGTTCGTTGGCTATATTTAAGAGGGAGTTAGATGTGGCCCTTGTGGCTAAAGGGATCAGGGGGTATGGAGAGAAGGCAGGTACAGGATACTGAGTTGGATGATCAGCCATGATCATATTGAATGGTGGTGCAGGCTCGAAGGGCCGAATGGCCTACTCCTGCATCTATTTTCTATGTTTCTATGAGAGGCATAAATAGGGTAGACAGTCAAAATAGTAAGATTAAACGAGAACTTACCAGTTTGAAGTTTGATCTTTATTTTATGAGGAGTTACGTTGGTGATTACATGAAGAAGACCCGTCAGGGCGCATGCGCGTCAATCTTCAAAGCAGCGGTATGAAATCACAGACAACACCATAATTGAAGTAACATATTAAGATGATCAACATGAGAACTACCATTATGACCTTTTTTCTATGAGAGAGGGTTGGGCGTGGCGGGCACGTAATCACCAACGTAACTCCTCATAAAATAAAGATCAAACTTCAAACTGGTAAGTTCTCGTTTAATCTTAGTATTTTACTTCGGAGTCACGTGAGTGACTACGTGAAGATTTTAAAGCTCTGTGATTTTTATGCCGCAGATCAAAATCCCGGCTTCTCACTGCATCGATTGACTCTGAGTATCATCAATAATGCTGTAAACATGACATTGCATATCATGCAAAAACAAAACAGTTTTATTTTTGGTCATAAAACAACCAATAAACCCTCTTAATGTAGGGGAAACAAACGAAACAGAATTAAACAGTATTGAAAACACTTTAAACAATAGCAACAGCACTCAATATTGAGTTGGCAAACAGCCCTCCATCGGCAATCGGCCGATGGTAGTATTGCTGAAACACAAGTTCATTTTTCCAACCTGCGGCTTTTAATATATGGTCGATGGGAACGTCCATCGCCCTGGCCGCGGATGTTGCTACTGCGCTCGTGGAATGAGATGTAAACACATAAATGTTAATTCCTGCCTGAACCAACTCTTGCTTTAACCACCTTGAGATAGTCTGAACTGCCACTCTTTTATGTTGGCTTCTTGTAACTGACAAATAATCCTGTTTCTTCTTGTCTTAAAGCCCTTGTGGCTTCAATGTAATGTAACAAATGTGTCCTTACACATAAAGATGGAGCTGTAGGATATGCTGAGAACACAATCTTAAAACCTGTCACACCTGGCCTGCTTTGTTTGAGCAGGTCAGAAATATAAAACAGAACATTCTCTGTGTTCACTTCCATTCTCTCGAACTGACGTTTTTGGAAAGTCTGCACTCTCTGTACTGACACCAATGCCATTAGCATAGCCAATTTCATGGTTAATTTTAACAAAGTTATAGACGTGACAGGGACCGAATGACGAAGCATGTTAAGAACAACCCTTACATCCCAGATTACCATATACCTAGGCTTAGGAATTAAAGATTCCTTTCATCAACCTAGATATGAGAGGGTGAGAACCTATACTTCGTGTCCGTGTACCTATTACAAGATATGCCGACAACGCACTTCTAGCTGTATTGATAGCAGTATAGCTAAGACCCTCATCATAATAAAGTGTAGATAAACTCTAACACATTTTCAATAACTACAGTATCATATTGAATATTCTTTTCAACACAATATTGTTCCCATTTTTTACATGTCATATACTGCTTTTGAGTACTCTTTCTCCAGGCTGCGGTGAGCATATCCACCGTTGGCCTAGAAAGTCCTCGACCAATGTAAGGCATTCTTAAAAATCCTGCAAATTAACAGATCAATATGATCACATAATGGATGACCTTAACGCGTTACTGGATGGTCCAGCAAATTCCTACTGTTTGGAATCAGCAAAAGGAGGTTGGATCGCTATCTGTAACATCAGAGGGAACCATGGTTGAATCGGGCAATTTGATATCACCAAAACCCCTGAAGCTGCATCCTGCTTGATTTTCTCAAACACCGACCTACGAGGCAGAATGGTGGGAAAATGTACACAAACATATCATCCCAATTTAGTGAAAAAGCATCAATTGCCACTGGCCTTGGATCTGGTTCCCATGAAACATATTTTGGCCTTCCATATAGAAGTACTATGTTCTTGAACACATCCTGGTTCAACATCCACTCTGTATTATCATGGAATTTTCGTGAGCTGCCATCTGGTACTACATTAAGTTTCCCTGGCAGATAGATAGCTCCAATCCAAATATCTCTATCCATACTCCAGGTCCACTTTTATTTGACAACCTGTCACATGATAACGATTTGATTCCACCCATGTGATTCATATCAGCAACAGCTGTAGTGTTGTCTATTTGGCACTGCACATGCAAACTAGTTTAGTTAGTGCCATAAGCCTTGAGTCCATAAAATACTCTTGGTTAATTCCCCATGTTTGCAGAAGCAATGTTCATCTGTCTCCACCGCTGGATCTTGTATCAGTAGCACCCTACCCAAGTGCTCTGACATCTGTCTGCAAATCATGGAAGCTTGGTCCAATAACACTTTGGAACTACTAGTGGACACATGCTGAATCCACCATTGCACATCAGCAACAGCCTCTATTGATAGAAGCATAGGTCTATTATAATGACCCTAATGTATCCTCAGTGCTTGTTTCTTTGACCTTTGTAATTGTAGATAATAAAGTGGCCACTATTGAACTGCTGGAAATGCTGCCAGCAATTTCCCCAGCAGACTCGTCACCTGGCTAATTGAAGGCTGTGTGTCAGGAATTAACTTGATACAGCTCTTAATTAGCTCTACCCTTTTGCCTGGGCAAGGTCACAATCATGTTGATTAAGTCTATTGTGAATCCAACTAGTCAATTTGTGTCACAGGTATTAATTTAGATTTCTCTGGATAGCTTATGAAGCCCAATTTTTAAAAAGTGTTTTTTACCAACTGCCACTGATGCTTCAGCTGTTTCCTTTGATTGTCCTACAATCAAGATATTATCTAGTTAAGCCATGAGCACATGCCCTTGACTTCTCATCATGCCTAGAATAGGTTTTAACAACTTTGTAATCACTCTAGGAGCTGAATACAAACCATTAGGCAGTGCATTGTATTGCCATAATTGCCCCATCCAGCTGAATTTTAAATCTTCTATCCTGCAAATGAACAGACACTGAATCCGCATCTTGAAGATCTCCTTCACAAACGTTTCCATCTTAAAATGTCTATACTGTACAAAAGGGTTAAGCCTATTCAGGTCCAGTATAATTCTGCATCCCCCATCCTTTTTTGGTCTGGGAAAGATATTGGACACAAACTGATGGCTTTGGTAAACTGCCTTAGCAATTACACCTTTATTACATAAGCTTGCAAGTTCCACCTGAACTTCCAATTGTTCAGTGATACTGAAGTCAAACTCCTTTTTGGAACATGTTGCATGGGTAAATCAGAATTTGCATTAAGCTTTATTCGATACCCTTCAATAACCTTCAGTATAAACATCTCAGAGGTAAACATTTAATTGTATCACATTAGATCTGTCTACATGAGAACCAGACCCACTTACCTCCTTACCACCTGGCATTCTTCCCCGGACTCGAGCTGGATATCTCACCTTCCCTGGATATCTCACCTATCCGAACGCCAACTGCGCTGCATCGTAGCTGGACTCGTTCCTTGCCCGGACCAGTCTCCTCGCTTATAGGGATACTTCCGCTTTGGTGGATATGTGGCTGCTGGCTGCTTAATCAAGCCCACCGTCTTGGCCTCCTCCTCCAGCTCCTTCACCTGCTTTGCGAAATCCTCGCCAAACAGCTGTGCCGGTTGCTCTGTGCCAGGCTGGCAGAGTGAAGCATATTTAGGGTTGATGGTTGGTCTAAACGCAGTCTTGCGGAGGCAGTTGATCTCAAAGTGGGCACTCCACAATAGCCCCACACCTTTTGTTGTAATTTTGTAATGGCCTCTCCATCCACCATCCTGGCAAAGCTTGTTATGCCAGATGACAGCAACTTTAAAAATATGCTGGAGCTTCACCTCCTCCTGGGCTCTCATTTGTATGCCCATCTTGCCCCAAATCCTCCTGTTCCCAACAGGAACTTTTAACAGGCCACAGTTGATTGGGGCTTCATGCTTCCTTACTGTCTCATCCATTGTCAGCTCCTGTAGCTGATGTGAGACTTGGTAATTTATGCTGGTGGCAAGTTCCTCACCCAGAGGCTCACCAGCGTCCGACGACATGGCAAACCGTGCTGCACACGGTGTCAGCTCTGGCCGCTGCATGCCCTCCCTTTGGAAGTCGTCGTCGGACTCAGGGTCAGAGCGTATCTGCCCTTCTGCACTCACCTTTTGCAAAGAGGGTGCTTTCAAGCAGGCCTCTACAAGGCACTGCCGGCGGAGCCTTCCCCACGGCCTCCCGCCCACACAACTCCTGGAGTGTGGCTTTGTGAAGCAGGCCTCTCCTAGGCACTGCTGGCGGAGCCGTCCCCACGGCCTCCCGCCTGCACAACTCCTCCTGGAGTGTAGCTTTGTGGAGCAGCCCCTGTATGCGCTGCTCCTTTTGGATAACCGCTGGGGCATGGTATCCTGTCCCCGACGGGACACTCCTGGCCCGACTCTGCGGAGTCAATGGCTCTGACAGACTTGGCTTATTCTTACCGCCCGACTGGCGTTGGCTGTGTACCCGGCTGGGCACTTGGGAGTGCCAAGTCTGTCGCTGCACCGCTACCGGCTTGCGACTCGCCAGAGGTGACAGGCTGCCTTTCAGAGACTGCGCTCCCGCAGCTCTCTCTCCCCTTGTCCGTAGCAGGCCTGCACCTTGATGATTTTTTACTTGTTCCTGCATTGTGGGGAAAAACATACAGCAACAATTTCTCTACTTTTTTCTAACTCCTCCAAAGTCTCCCCGACTTTGTTGGAGCTGTAACTACTCACCTGCAGGAGGAGCTCCATCCTCCTGCTGCCGGGTGCCAATGCGTCAGACGTAATGACGCGCATGCGCCCTGACGGGTCTTCTTCACGTAGTCACTCACGTGACTCCGAAGTAAAATCTGTTTCCCAGGGCATAAAAATCAAATACTAGAGGGCATAGCATTAAGATAAGAGGGGCAAAGTTTTAAAGGGATGTTCAGGACAATGTTAGAGGGTGGTGGGTGCCTGGAACGCACCGCCAGGGTTGGTGGAGAAGGCAGATATGATGGTGGCATTGAGTGTGTGGCAGAGGGGGTGTGGGGTGGGGGGAGGTGTATATGTGGGCAGGAGGGGTGTGGGAGGGGGGAAGGAGAGATGTTGGAGGGGGAGGGGGAGTGGGGCAGGGTGTGTGTGTGTGTGGGAGGGGGGGTGTGTGGGCGGGGGGTTGTGTGGGGTAGGGGTGTGGGCGCGGTGGGGTTGTGGTGGGAGAAGGTGTGGGGGAGGGGGTTGTGGGGGAAGGAGGTGTGGGGGAGGGGGTTGTGGGCAGGGGGGATTGTGGGCTGGGGGGGTTGTGGTGGGAGGGGTGTGTGGGCTGGGTGGAGTTGTGGGGGGAGGGGGTGTGGGCGGGGGGAGTGAGCTCAGAGAAAAGATGGGGAAGAGCTATGGGGGAGAGGGGGGTATCACAAGGGAGGGGGGCAGGAGCCAGCGAGGGGGAGCAGAGGGGTAGGGACTGGAGCTGGCGGTGCGATGGGGACTCACAGTGGGCGCTGGTCACTGGTCGCTGGTCGCTGGTCGTTCACCTCCACCGGGATCAGAGTCTCCGCTTTCCATTTGGCGACATCTCTGACCCCGGGCTGGGCTGGGTCTCCGACTCTGGGCTGGACTGGGTCTCCAACGCTGGGCTGGGTCGGGTCTCCGTCGCTGAGCTGGGTCTCCGACGCTGGGCTGCTTCGGGTCCCTGCAAAAATTGTGTCCGGTTGGAAACCTCCGACGGCTATCCTCAGCTCCCGTAAAGACGCGATGGAGCAGGAAGGGGCGGACCGCCCCAGGGAGTGACAGGAGAATAGACTAATCGGCGCGGCGCTGACTGGCAGGAGAAGAGATCGATCTTTGAAGTTTTTTAAACCTCGCTAACTTTTACACCATTCAACCGATCAGAACGAGACTTGGTGCACTCGCAGCACAGGAGAACGGTGAGTGAGTGCTATCACGTGCGCTATCACGTGCCGTTTTTACGCAAATAGAAAGATTGCGCAAACTGGAAGATAACAAGATCAGAGTTTTACTTATTCATAGATAGATAGATAGAATAGATAAAATCATATTTCAGAAGAGAGATGGAACATCCAATTTGACACCAATGATAGGAATATTATCGGATCACAAAAGTCTCAAAATCAAACAAACTCAACATGGCTTTCAAAGATCATTCGTGACTGATTCATTGGATTCTGTCAGGAGTACAGTGAGTGAAATGTATGACACCACTTTCAGGGAACTATGTATCTGTACCCTAGATCCCTCTGCTCTCAACACTCCCCAGGGATCTACCATTCACATGACTTCCCGAAATGTGACACCTCGACATATTTGTCATTTCAGAGTCTGATGGTTGCTTGACTTTAGTTATCCAAGTAGCCAGTTGTACAATGACCTACACCCAATCCCAAATCAGTGGTTACTTCTCACTACATTCTTGCTGTTTAAAATCATTTATTTAAAAGAATGGTACATAAGTGCATCAGTAGCAATACAGAAGTAAAAAAACTTTCATTTCAACTTAAAAGTCTTAAAAAGGGAATTAATTGTGAGCAAGTAATAGGCTAGTTGACATTTCAGAGAGTTCAGGAGAAAGAGATCCTTTTTTGAGGGGGACTGCACGGACAAGATGTTGTGGAGTGGGGAAGGGGTGGGGGTGAGGTTGTGGAGTGGGGGTGAGGTTGTGGAGTGGGGGAGGTGTGAGGGTGAGGTTGGGAGAAGGCTATAGACTACATACAACACACATTGTCGCAACATTCTGCCATGGGACTCGGTGGAGGACGGAGGTTGATGGTGTGTCGTGGGGAGTGGCCTCACTCAGCTCCAGAAGATGGCGAATCACATGCTTCTCCTTCCCCAAATATCAATACCCCTCTCCCGTGAGAAACACAGCCCATCGTCTGCGCATCTGTCCAGGGCAGATTGTGCCTCTGATGCCTGCTTTCAAACGTCATGGATGCTCTCTGACCCTTTGGTCCAGATGAGCTGAAATATTTCCCTCTGCGATGTTGATGCTTCCTATTTCCTTGATTTGACGTCAATGGCCTTGGCGATAAGGGTACGCAGTCGCGACATCTTGGGGTCTTCTTGCATTTCATATCGCTTCGTCCTGTGTTGCCTCAAGAATGGACCCCAGTCAGGAGCTGGCTTTAAGCTGGATCGGAATCTCTGTGGAAAAAAATTAATCCCGTCAAGGTTTTGTTAAATCACAATTCTGTTTGAAGATGCACTAACCACAACATATTATTGCCAGGTCTCAAGTGCCTGAGCTGCGGGGAGGGGCTGAGCGGGCTAGGAATAATTAACATATCTCTCGCACCTTGAGATACAGATGCATAAACCACGGACTCCGGCCCCTTGGCCCATCTAGTCCTAGCCTGCTCTACCTCTCCCTGTAGTTCAGGCCCTCAAGTCCTGGCAACATCCTCATAAAGGCATTGTGTAATTATCAATGCCCTTCTGCATGAATCATTCATCTTTTCAATACCTTTATGTGCAATACCTTGTGATACATATTTGCTTTCAACTGTACCTTTCTGTACACTCATTGCCTACATCTAGCCATACCAATAGACAATAGGTGCAGGAGTAGGCCAATGTACCTTCTTCTCTTGGAAAGATAAAATAAAGAGAGATATTGTGGTACAAGGGACATACTACCTTGAAGTGGCAAAGCTCAAGGAGCAGGGATGACACAACAGTCAGAGCCACTGCCTCACAGTGCCAGAGACCCAGGTTCGATCCTGACCTCGGGTGCTCTCTGTGCGGAGTTTACACATTCTCCCTGTGAGTGCGTGGATTTCCCCTGAGGCAGGTATTATAATAACATTTACAAGATACTTGGACAGATACATGGATCGGAAAGGTTTAGAGGGATACGGGGTAAACGCAGGCAGGTGGGACTCGTGTAGTTGGGGAATGTTGGTTACGTTGAAGAGTTGGGCTGCGGGACCTGTTTACATGCTGGGTGACTCTATGACTATAGGCGGGTCATTGCATTAACTGGCCTTTGCAAAATGTCCCAAATGTGTAGAATTTCCCAAATATGATTTGAATGCGGGAGAATCAAATGGGATTAGTATAGGATCAGTGTAAATTTAGTTTAGTTTAGTTTAGTTTTTTGTTGTCACGTGTACCAATGTACAGTGAAAAGCTTTGTCGGTGTGTGCTATCCAGTTAATGAAAAGTCTATACATGATTACAATCAAGCTGCCACTGTGTAAAGGGTACATTATTTAGTGCAAGATAAAGTTCGATTACAGATAGTTCAATGAGGTAGATGGGAGGTCAGTAACACACTCTGGCTCATGAGAAGATGGTTCAGTTGCCTGATAACAACTGGGAAGAAACTGTCCCTGAGTCTGGAGATATGTGTTTTCAAACTTCTTGCCTGATGGCAGAGGGGAGAAGAGGGAGTGACCAGCGTGAGACTAGTCCTTGATTACGCTGCTGCAGATGGAGCAAAAGGGAGGTTGGTTTGCATGATGGTCATGGCTATGTCCACAATTTCTTGGGTGGAGCTGTTCCCAAACCATGCTGTGATCCATCCTGATAAAATGCTTTTTATGGTGCATCTGTAGAATCTGGTTGATGGTTGGCATGGACTTAGTGGGCTGAAGGGCCTATTTTCATACTGTATCTCTCTGCGACTTTAGAGTATTATGTTCAGTTTTGGGCACCATGTTATAGCAAAGAGCAAAGACATGGGAAAGGGTGCAGTGAAGATTTACAAGGATGTTGCCAGGACTCGAGGCCCGGAGCTAAGGGGAGAGGTTTAGCAGTCCAAGAGTCTATTTCTTGGAGTAAAGGAGGATGAGGGGTGATCTTATAGAGCTGTACAAAATCATGAGAGGAATAGATCAGGTAAATGCACAGTTTCTTGCCCAGAGTTGGGGTATTACGAACCAGGGGACATTGGTTTAAGTTGAGGGGGGGAAAAATGTAATAAGAACTGGAGGGCTCACTTTTTTTTTACACAAAAGGGTAGTGGGTGAATGGAACGAGGTGCCGGAGGAGGCTGTTGAGGCAGCTACAATCGCAACATTTAAGAAATATTTAGACAGGTTTATGGATAGAATAGGTTTAGAGGGATATGGGCCAAACACAGGCAGGTGGGACTGGTGTAGATGGGACTTATTGGTCGTACAGGCAAGTTGTGACTCAACTACTATCTAGAAATTAGCTCATCGTTTGAACAGCACAGATATCAATAGCATACTTTAAAAGTTGCTTCCTCACCTGGAGAAAGTTACTACCTTCAGCGAACTTCACCTCCAATGTGGCTATAATTGGGATCCACATGAAGCAGAAAATAATCACAAGGCATCCAATTAACGATGACCACAGAGGATACGCAATCGATCCATATGTCAATTCGGCAGGGAATATTGCGCTCCAGACTAGCATTAGCTGGGTGAAAAAGTTGCACAAAACAAATTCAGAAGAGAGTGAGGTGGAGTATTTGCAATATGATTATTCTGCCGCAAGGATGTAAAATCTTACTGTCAGGATGCCTGGTGTGATCAAAACCCAACACGCTTTCCACCAGTAACGGAAGAACATACACTTTGCCCCGCACATCATCTCGATGTCACTGATGAAATTGTTTACACCTGTGAATGACATAAAGCAGAGTTGCACAATCACCCGGTGAGGACATTCTGCTGGGACACGAGATTCCATAACAACATTCAGATGTAACTCAATTGATGAATTTACAGAACACTAATTGTTTCTGTGGGCTGAATTGGTTATAACGTGATTTGATCAGGACCGAGAGACTATCTATCAGTTACTTTGGAAATTGACATGCAGAAAAAAAGCTGTCTTGGGCTTCTTCTTCTTATCGTGTCCACACACAAGATGAGAAGTTGTTCAGCCAGAGCTGAACACACTTCCCAGCATCTGCACACAATGGAATCTGCCTTGTCGTTTCTTGTGCTTGGTGATGGAAATATTGGTGGAAACAGGGCCGCGACATGAACGCTCTTTCCTTGACCCCAGCTGTCTTGGTAAAGAAACCCTTTCCATGTAACCTTCCTGCAGTAATCAGACATCGTTGTCTCTTCAGAACACAGCTGCTAGTTTAACCACGGGAGACCATTGGAAATGACAAGGGCCCACTTCTACCGACATAGAAACATAGAAAATAGGTACAGGAATAGGCCATTCGGCCCTTTGAGCCAACCCCACCATTCAATATGATCATGACTGATCATCCAAAATTAGTACCCTGTTTCCCTGTATCCCTTGATTCCGTTAGCCCTAAGAGCTAAATCTAACTCTCTCTTGAAAACATCCAGTGAATTTACCTCCACTGCCTTCATGGCAGAGAATTCCACAGGTTCACAACTCTCTGGGTGAAGAAATGATTCCTCATCTCAGTCCTAAATGGCTTACCCATTATTCTTAAACTGTGATCCCTGGTTCTGGACTCCCCCAACATGGGGAACATTTTTCCTGCATCTAGCCTGTCCAATCCCTTAAGAATTTTATATGTTTCTATAAGATCCACTCTTATCCTAAATTCCAGTGAATACAAGCCCAGTCGACCCATTCTTTCATCCTATGTCAGTCCCACCATCCCGAGAATTAACCTGGTGAACCTACGCTGCGCTCTTTCAATTGCAATCATGTCCTTCCTCAAATTAGGAAACCAAAACCGCACACAATACTCCAGGTGTGGTCTCATCAGGGCCATGTACCCCTTGCTGCTAAACTCAAATCCTCTCGCAATGAAAGCCAACATGCCATTAGCTTTCTTCACTGCCTGCTGTACGTGAATGCTTACTTTCAGTGACTGATGTACAAGGACACCCAGGTCTCATTGCACCTCCCCTTTTCCATTTATATAATAATCTGCCTTCCTGTTCTTGCCACCAAAGTGGATAACCTCACATCGATCCACATAATACTGCATCTGCCCATTCACCCAACCTATCCAAGTCACCCTGCAGCCTCATAGCATCCTCCTCACAGTTCACACTGCCACCCAGCTTTGTGTCATCCGCAAACTTGGAGATATTACATTTAATTCCCTCGTCTAAATCGTGAATATATATTGTAAATAACTGGGGTCCCAGCACTGACCCTTGCGGCACCCCACTAGTCACTGCCTGCCATTCTGAAAAGGATCCGTTAAATCCTACTCTTTGTTTCCTGTCTACCAACCAGTTCTCTATCCATGTCAATACCCTACCCCCAATACCATGTGCTCTAATTTTGCACTAATCTCTTGTGTGGGACCTTGTCAAAGGCTTTTTGAAAATCCAGATACACTTTTGTCTACAAATTTGTCTACAAAACACAACACTATTAAACCATACAACACACAGCCTTTAGATTTTTAGCTTACAGTAACAAAAGTAAACTTATAGCTATCCAAAACACCTTTATTATTGAAAATCCTGTGGGGAAAAATGCTATTGTTATTGCGAGTCTGAAACTCTCTGAACACAGGCGTTACAGAAATAAGACTGCCAATTGACGCAACAGTCTTATTTCTATAACGCCTGTGGTCAGCAGAGGTACATAGAGGAGTACCCATAGCGCCAGAGAAATGATGGTACACCTCCCCTTTCGGTGTGACTTCACAAAGCCTTCTCAAATGGTTGAATTGACTGGACATATTGGATCCCAAGGTACTGTGACCGAGAGGTTTCCAGTGGTGGGAGAATCAAGAACTAGAGGGCACAGCCTCAGAATAAAAGGACGTACCTTTAGAATGGAGATGAGGAGGAATTTCTTTAACCAGAGGATGGCGAATCTGTGGAATTCATTGCCACTGACTGCGGTGGAGGCCGAGTCATTGGGTATTTTTAAAGACGAGATTGATTGGTGCTTCATTAGCAACGGTGTCAAAGGCAGGAGAATGGGATTGAAAGAGAATGATAGATCAGTCACGATTGAAGGAGGAGTGGACTTGATGGGCTGAATGGCCTAATTCTGCTCTTATGTCCTAGTGTTATACCGAATATCCTCAATCATGTGAGGAAGTAGAGGCATTAATGGGCTTTGTTTATGATTGCATCCATGTCCTGGGGCCAGGACAGATCGTCAGAGATATGTGCATGAAGGTGCGGACTCTGTCTACCGCCGACCTGTCTTTGAATTTTGTTCCAGGGTCGAAGTGGATTTTGTGTGGAAGGGGCATAGACATGGATTGCTACAGATTAACTTACAGGTCCACGACTGAGGCCTGAAACAATGCGGTGATTGCTGAGCAAAGCTAATTTTGGCTGAGCTTACCGTAGATCCAGTTTATGCCAATTAGTTCAAATAAAGCGATTATCGGCAAGCCCCATCCAGAGCAGAATTCATCAAGCAGATTTATCCAGTAAATCCCAGCCTAAACAGAACAAAGAAATTAACAAAACGCTCTTGTCAGTGTGGGAAGAAACTGAGGTTTATCTTTACGAAGATAGACACAAAATGCTGGAGTAACTCAGTGGGTCAGCCAGCATCTCTGGAGAGAAGGAATAGGTGACGTTTTCAGTCGAGACCCTTCTTCACTCAGGAGAGAGGGAAACGAGAGGCATGAAAAGATACAGAACAGATCAGATGTCTTGGTTCACTGATGGCCATATATCCTGCAGGGCTTTTGAACAGGTTAATATATGAGAGCAGAAGGAACAAATGCATTGGGGGAAATTTATAACCAGATGGAGAACTCACACGATTAGATCAGACAACTGATTTCACGCTGTTGATATTGAATATTGGGTGGGATATAGGAAGAACATCTGACGCAAGACTTCTGAATTCATGAGGCTAAAATAATTGATGCTTCCCTGAGCCCATCTTGCCAGTACTTTAATTCAATTAAAGGATGCACTATCTAATACTTTAACGGTTGCATTATTTAATCCTTTAAATGTTGCACTGTTTAATATTTTAATGGATACACTTTTTAATACATTAATAGTTGCACTTTAATACTTTAATGGATGCACTATTTAATACTTAAATGGTTGTACTTTAATATTAATGTATGCATTAATTAAGTCTGCATGCATGTAAATTAATGTATGCATTAATTAATCAGTCTGAAGAAGGGTTTCGGCCCGAAACGTTGCCCATTTCCTTCGCTCCATAGATGCTGCTGCACCCGCTGAGTTTCTCCAGCACTTTTGTCTACCTGCATTAATTAATACTTTAATGGTTGTACTATTTAATACTTTAATACTACATCAATTGATTTTGCACTATTATGGGCTGGTTACCCAGTATCACAGATTCTTCATTTACCACATTATTGACAGCTATATGTTTATTTGTGTGTTATTGCCATAATGCTTCTGTTAAGCTGCAGCATGTAAACATTCCATGGTTAAGTTGTGGGTACCTACAACATGTAAAGACTGGCCTCTCTCGTGCTATCCCTTCAGGTACAACTTTTCAATCACAAGGAACGTTTAAGTTTGGTCCACTCATCTCCCTTTGCCCCCTTCCAATCATTCCATTAGAAACACAGTTAGCACAAGATGTTTGCAATAGTATCTTTGAAACAAAGCAAACTAAAAGGGATGCAAACAAAACTCCATTCAAGGACCCAAGCAGTCGTTCCAGGACTCCATTCAAGGACCCAAGCGGTTGTTCCAGGTGCGACAGAGGTTCACCTGCATCTCCTCCAACCTCATCTATTGCATCCGCTGTTCTAGATGTCAGCTGATCTACATTGGTGAGACCAATCGCAGGCTTGGCGATCGCTTCGCCGAACACCTCCGCTCGGTCCGCAATAACCAACCTGATCTCCCGGTGGCTCAGCACTTCAACTCCCCCTCCCATTCCGAATCTGACCTTTCTGTCCTGGGCCTCCTCCACGGCCAGGGTGAGTCCCACCGGAAATTGGAGGAGCAGCACCTCATATTTCGCTTGGGCAGTTTGTACCCCAGCGGAATGAACATTGACTTCTCTAATTTCAGGTAGACCTCACTGTCTCCTCCCCTTCTGTATAGAAGGGGAGGAGACAGCTCCCCCTCAGCCCTCTGGCTCTTCCTCTTCCTTTCTTCTTCCCGCCCCCCACCACCCCACCACTCACATCAGTCTGAAGAAGGATTTCGGCCCGAAACGTTGCCTATTTCCTTCGCTCCATAGATGCTGCTGCACCCGCTGAGTTTCTCCAGCATTTTTGTCTACCTTCGATTTTCCAGCATCTGAGGTTCCTTCTTAAACTAAAAGATCCAATGGGTATGCAGGGAATGATGTGGATCTTGTGCAGGCAGAGGAGATTACTTTATCTTGGCATCGACATAGTGGGCTGAAGGGCCTGTTCCTGTGCTCTTGGAGATGCTGCCTGATCCAATGAGTTACTCCAGCACTTTGCGTCCTTTTTTGTAAACTAGCATTTGCTGTTCCTTGTATCTACACTGCATTGTTCCACATTTGACGCTCTAACCAAATGTAAAAGGTGATCATCATCACTTTATTTTATTTTTTTATTTTAATTTTTTAATATTTTTATTAGAAGCAAGTACATATCATAATAAGAACATCTCATGTATATCAGTCTTACATTGCTAATATTATCAGTTGTATATTGACTCGGCTTCTAGTTGTTTTTTATAGATAGAGAATAAGAAAGAAAAAAAAAAGCATGATAAAGAATAATGGAATAATTTACTAATAATACAACATTGGAGATAGGTTTGTAAATTATAAAGTACAACTTTTCATCTAATCCTGAGTTCGAGCTTCAGTCAGGTTCCCGTGCTGAACCATTCTACCCTTTCAAATAGTCAATAAATGGAGACCATATTCTGACAAAAAGTTCTTGTTTGTCCATTAAGACATGCCTAGTTCTTTCCAAATGTAAGGTCTCCGTCATTTCCATAATCCACATTTTAATTGTGCGGGTTTATAGGGCCTTTCCAAAATTTTAATATTAATTTTTTCCCGGTTATTATACTATAGTCGAGAAAGTTTCTTTGGCTTGTAGTAAGTGTTAGGCTTTGTTCTGATATTCCTAGTATTATTAGTTTTGAGTCGGGATCCAATTGGGTGTTGACAACTTCAGAAATTATTCTAAAAATGCCCGTCCAAAATTTTTAAATTTTTATACAATTTACAAATATATGAGTTAAGTTAGCCTCTAAATGCTGACATTTATCACAAATAGGAGACATATGTGGGAAGATTCTATTTAGTTTTGTTTTAAAGTAATGTAATACTTTATTAATGTAAATTGTATTAAAGAATGTCTGGCATTTAATGAGCATTGATGTATCTGTTGTAAACTTTCGTCCCAAATATCTTTCATTATTGGTTGGCCTAGTTCATTTTCCCATGTTTGCCTATATAATTCCGTCGGGAGTGTCTCACTACCTAATAGGATATTATAAATATGAGATATTAATTTATCTGTATTAAGATGTTCATTCAAACATTCATCAAGAATTTCTGGACCTCTAGTTCTGTAGTCTTGTGTATTTGATTTAACATAATCTCTAAGTTGTAAATATCTGAAATAGTCATTTGAGTGGAGTCCGTAAGTTTGTTGTAACTCCTGAAATGAAAAAAAGGTGCCTTTCCTATAGAGATGACCCATCTTTTTAATTTCATCACTTTCTTTAAGGAAACAATTTCCAGTTATCCATAAACAGTAAGCATAAAGAGACAGTGATGTTTTATTAACTTCTGCATCATTAGTCATGTAATATTAAATATGAGCAAAATAATGATCATGTTGACTTTGCAACATATGCTTTAGAATAGACTGTAAAAATAAATCTCAAAATCCATGAAAAGACGTTGTACCTGCGTCCCTAATAAAAGACCACTGAAGAACAAGGTGATACAAACGATCGCTGAGACTTGCATGCGCTTTTTCCGTAACGCGGAGGGGAACTTATCCTCCAGAGAAGTTATAATGACTTCTAGAGAAACAAAGCATCAGGTGAGATCAGTTATTGCAAGTTAACCCGTGTAAACTAATATTATCATAATCGGTAATCGTAATTTTATTAGCCAAGTATGTTTTGCAACATACAAAGAGTTTGATTTGCCATAGTCATACCAAAAATAGCAACAAGACACGCAACTACATACAGAAAATTTGACATAAACATCCACCACAGCGGCTCCACCACATTCCCAACTGTGATGGAAGGCAATAACGTCTTATCTTCTTTCCTCCTTTCCTCCTGTGGTCGGGGCAGTCGAACCATCCGCAGCCAGGGCGATCAAAGCTCCCACATCGGGGCGACCAAAGCTCCCACGTCGGGACGGTCTAAGCTCCAGCGTCGGGGCGATCGAAGATCCCGCATTGGGGCGATCGATCAATCAGTACCCCGTTCCTGCTTTCTCCCCATATCCCCTGACTCCGCTATTTTTAAGAGCCTTATCTAGCTCTCTCTTGAAAGCATCCAGAGAACCTGCCTCCACCGCCCTCTGAGGCAGAGAATTCCACAGACTCACAACTCTCTGTGAGAAAAAGTGTTTCCTCGTCTCCGTTCTAAATGGCTTACTCCTTATTCTTAAACTGTGGCCCCTGGTTCTGGACTCCCCCAACATCGGGAACATGTTTCCTGCCTCTAGCGCGTCCCCTCCTGAAGATCAGTCAGCCGTCAACCTCCTGAGCTCCAAGGAGTAAAGTCCTAGCTTGGCCAATCCCTCCCGACAGCTCAGGCCTTTGAGTCCTGGCAACATCCTCATAAATATTCACAACACGCTTTCTAGCTTGCTAGCATCGGACCTACAGCATTAAAACAATACTTCACCTGCAGCATCACCAAAGTTTATATAACTGTAACATAAAGTCCTAACTTCTATACTCAATTCCCTATGTACTAATTGTCTTCTTCACCACCCTATATACCTACAATGCCTTGTTCAGTGCACCTGTGCTCTTAAACCCCTCTGTTGTACAATAGTCCCCAGAGCCCTACACTTCACTATCAAGCTCCAGCCCTGGTTAATTTCCCAAAAGCTATACCTTGCACTTCCTGATAACCAATAGACAATAGGTGCAGGAGGAGGCCATTCGGCCCTTCGAGCCAGCACCGCCATTCAATGTGATCATGGCTGATCATCCCCAATCAGTACCCCGTTCCTGCCTTCCCCCCATATCCCCTGACTCCGCTATTTTTAAGAGCTCTATCTAGCTCCCTCCTGAAAGTATCCAGAGAACCGGCCTCCACCAGCCTCTGAGGCAGAGAATTCCACAGACTCTCAACTCTCTGTGAGAAAAGTTGTTTCCTCGTCTCCGTTCTAAATGGCTTACCCCTTATTCTTAAACTGTGGCCCCTGGTTCTGGACTCCCCCACCTTCACTGTCTATTTGTATGACCTACTTTAGTGTTCATTTTTGAAGCAGTGTGCAATAAGCATTTCTTACAAAAAATGCATTAATAATGACTCTGCTCTGTGGTGACATAGAATGAAAGTGAAGTTAAAGTCATGGTACTCACCTACTAACACAGCCTCACTTGTCAGCCCCAGGATGATGAATGTGGAAAAGAATATGATGGACCAAAGAGGAGAAAAGGGCAGGTGATATATGGCCTCTGGGGAGACAATGAAAGCCAGTCCGAAACCTAGAATGTGGAGAAAAGTTCATGTGGCTTTAATGACAAGGTTCATATTAACACCAAATACTTTGTGTTGAGAGTCAGTCAATCCAGTGAGACGTCAGATAGCTGGTGTAAAGTGGTGAGGGGAAGGGGTCAGGTAGAGCTGGCAGGTGACAAGTGGTACGGGCGAGGAGGGGTTGAGTTAAATGGGGGAGGGGAGGATGGAGGGGGTGAGCGAGGCTGGAGGTGACGCAGAGAAAACAAAATGGTTCAAGTGGTGGAATCTGATAAGAAAGGAGAATGGAATCTATGGATTCCTCCCACATGCCAAAGACTTACAGGTTTGTAGGTTAATTGGCTTGGTGTAAAATGTAAGATTCTCCCTAATGTGTGTAGGATAGTGTTAGTGTGCTGGGATCGCTGGTCGGCGAGGACGCGGTGGGCCGAAGGGCCTTTTTCTGTAAAATAAACTAAATTAAAACAATATCGCTGCAAAAACCACCCGGCTTGGTCCTGAGTGCAACCAAGGCAGTTTGTAATTCAGTTGGTGTTTATGGTGTTCAATGGCCTTACGGCTATTGGGAAGAAGCTGTTCCTGAAACTGGAGGTCACAGTTTTCATACTCCTGTACCTCCTTCCCGATGGCAGGAGTGAATGAGAGGGTGGCCAGGGTGGTGTTGGGTGACACTGGCTGCCTTTTGGAGGCAGCAACTCCAGCAGATCCATTTGTTGGTGGGGAGGTCAGTAACGGTGACGGACTTGACAGATGTTCACCACGTTTTTGATAATGTTCGTTCCAGGGTATTCATGGACATCCGGCGGCTCAAATGACCACATCTGAACAAAGAGCTACAGTGCTGCTTCAGTTGGAAGGCTTCCTTCCATCACGGAGATATTAAAGTTAGTGCAATACTTGCCTTACATTTTACTTCCTGAATGTGAAGTGTCACACCAACATTACCCTGTACACCAACATTACCCTGTACACCAACATTACCCTGTACACCAACATTATCCTGTACACCAACATTACCCTGTACACCAACATTATCCTGTACACCAACATCGTACACCAACATTACCCTGTACACCAACATTATCCCGTACACCAACATTACCCTGTACACCAACATTACCCCGTACACCAACATTACCCTGTACACCAACATTACCCTGTACACCAACATTACCCTGTACACCAACATTACCCCGTACACCAACATTACCCTGTACACCAACATTACCCTGTACACCAACATTATCCCGTACACCAACATTACCCTGTACACCAACATCGTACACCAACATTACCCTGTACACCAACATTACCCCGTACACCAACATTACCCCGTACACCAACATTACTCTGTACACCAACATTACCCTGTACACCAACATTACCCTGTACGCCAACATTGTACACCAACATCACCCTGTACACCAACTTACCCTGTACACCAACATTGTACACCAACATTACCACTGTACACCAACATTTGTATTTCTCACTTTTTTAATTAAAAAACTGTTCCCATTTCCTGCTCTTCCTACCAAAATGTGGATGATCATCCATGATCACATTGAATGGCGGTGCTGGTTCGAACGGGCCGAATGGCCTACTCCTGCACCTATTGCCTATTGTCTATTGTAAAAATGAATCATGCAACGGTGTCGCAGCAGTAGAGTCGCTGCCTCTTTCTTTCATTTAAAATCTTTTTTTTTTTTTTCAAAAACAAAAACAAAACAACAAAAAAGAAATAATGATAAACATAACAATGATATTGATAAATAGGGATCAGGATTACATTAATAACAGGTATAACCTAAATATAGGTCCAGTGTCAAAATAAACATTGGATATAGACCTCTATGTAAATATAGTTACGTGTTTTTGAAAGAAAACTTATATATAAAAAAACAAAAAGATAAAAAGAAAATAAAGAAAAAAAGAGAAAAAAGGAAAAATCAAAACCCCCCTAAACTAGAAGAGAAAAAAAAGCAGAATCTGGGCTGCAAAGAATTTCAACGGTTTAGACCCCTGTTCCACCATATAAAGGTAAAAGAATTATTATAACAGTTGGAGAGGGGACAATTTATGTCGTATGAAAATGTTGAATAAAGCTTCCCCACGTCCTATCAAATTTAACCAAGGGTTCAACAATGTCACTCCTAATTTTTTCTAAATTTAAACAAGATATCGTTTCAGAGTACCAATGGAGTGTGGTCGGACGGTTAGAGTCTTTCCATTTAAATAAAATAGATCTTCTGGTAATTAATGTGGTAAAAGCAATCAGCCGATCGGTGGAACGGGACAAATGAATAGAATCTAACAATGGTAGCCCAAAAATTGCAGTAATAGATGAGGTTGTAAAACAAAACCTAAAACTACAGAAATAGTATCAAAGATTTATTTCCAATATTTTTCCAAAAGTGGGCAGGACCAAAACATATGAGTCAATGAGGCCACTTCAGAGTTACATCTGTCACAGGTAGGATTTATATGACCATAAAAACGAGCTAACTTATCTTTTGACATACGAGCTCTGTGAACCACCTTGAATTGTATCAGAGCGTGTCTTGCACACATTGAAGAAGTATTAACTAATTGAAGAATCCTCTCATTTCTCTATAGGTAGAGAGATTTGGAGTTCTCTTTCCCAGTCATTCTTAATTTTATCAAATGTATCTATTTGTAATTTCAAAATCAACTCATAGTCATTATTAATCCTTTCTGATAAGAGTTCAAATGTAAAAAAATGTCCAAGATTTCGGTTTGATGTGGTAGCGGAAAAAACGGTAGAGTAGCCTTCAAAAATTGTCTAATTTGTAAATATCTAAAAAAGTGTGAGTTGGGTAAATTATATTTATTGGAGAGTTGTTCAAAAGACATAAAACAATCATCCAAAAACAAATCACGAAAAGCTGCTTCCTCTTCCATAACAGAAAGGCTTGATCAGTACTAGAAGGTTGCAAGAAAAAATTAGATATGATAGGACTCGATAAGATAAAGTAATTCAATCCAAAAAACTTATGAAATTGAAACCATATTCGGAATGTATGTCTTATTATTGGATTAGTCGTATATTTATTCAATCTCGTAATTGTAAAAGGTAACAAGGCCCTTAGAAAAGAAGCCAATGATAGCCCTTGCATAGAATCACGTTCAAGATTTATCCATCCTGGGCATTGGGTATCTTCTAAATCTTTTGTCCAAAACGTTAAATAATGAGCATTAACTGCCCAATAGTAGAATCTAAGGTTCGGCAGTGCCAAACTACCCTCTTTTTTAAATTTCTGTAAGTATTTTTTACTTAGTCTGGAATTATTATTCTGCCATATATATGAAGAAATTTTGGAGTCAATAATATCAAAGAAAGATTTAGCAATAAAAATTGGTATCGTCTGAAATAAATACAAAAATGTAGGTAAGATAAACGTTTTAATAGCATTGATTCAGCCGATTAAAGAAAAGGATATTGGTGACCATTTAGTAAACTGTTGTTTGATATGGTCAATTAGAGGCATAAAATTAGCTTTAAATAAATCCTTGTGTTTCTTGGTAATCTTAATACCTAAATAAGTAAAACATTCGGTAGTAAATCTAAATGGAAACTGTGCACAATTCTAAACTAGATTGTTTAATGGAAAATGCTCACTCTCAGTAAGATTTTGTTTATAACCAGAAAAACTACTAAATTAATTAAGTAGTGCTACTATTGCCGGAATAGATTTCTCAGGGTTAGAAATGAATAATAACAGATCATCTGCATAAAGAGATAGCTTTACCAAAAATATTAGGGGATTCCCACATAGGTTCCAAAGCGATATCAAACAGTAAAGGACTTAAAGGACAGCCCTGTCTAGTACCTCGATGGAGCCTGAAAAAAGGAGATATCTGATTATTGGTAAGTACAGAAGCCTGAGGTATATGATATATCAGCTTGATCCAAGAAATAAATTTTGGACCAATCTTAAAATTTTCAAGTGTATTGAATAAGTATTCCCATTCTACTCTATCAAACGCCTTCTCGGCATCAAGTGAAATGACACATTCTGGAGTTTTATTTGACGCTGTATATACGATATTCATTAATCTCCTAACGTTAAAGTAAGAGTAACGATTTTTAATAAAACCTGTCTGATCTTCAGAAATAATTTGCGGTCAAATATTTTCCAAATCTCATAGCTAATATTTTGGAAAGAATTTTGGAATCTACATTTAACAGTGATATAGGTCTATATGATGTCACTTCAGTAGGGTCTTTATCTTTTTTAAGAATTAAAGAAATAGATGCTTCATAAAAGGATTGTGGTAATATATTCATTAAAAAGGCTTCTTTAAAAACCTTGCATAGCCAGGGAGACAGTAAACTTGAGAAATAATTTTAAAATTCTACTGTAAACCCATCTAAACATGGAGCTTTACCAGAATTCATCGAGAAGATTGCTTTCTGTATTTCTTCCTCCGTGATGGGTTCGTCTAACAACAGAGACTCATTGTGTGATAAATTTGGAAAGTTCAGTTTCTTTAAAAACTCATGCATATAAAATTCCTGAAAGGATTTAATAATTTCATCATGGTCTACAGTCAGTGTACCATCCCATTTACTCACTTTAGTAATCTGACATTTGGCCGTCACCGCTTTCATCTGATTAGCGAGTAATTTACCAGATTTTTCGCCATGTATATAAAATTGACTTTTGGTTTTAAGTAGCTGATTCTCAATCGGTGATACTAATAACAAATCATGTCTCATTTGAAGTTCAACTCTATTCTTATAGAGTTCTAAACTAGGAGCTTTTGAATACTTTTTTATCAATTTCTTTAATCTCATCAGCCAATATACGTATTTCATTTTGAGATTGTTTTTTTAAACCCGCGGAGTATGAAATAATTTGTCCACGAATATATGCCTTAAAATCATCCCAGACTACACCATTGGATATTTCTTCAGTAGAATTTGTTAAGAAGAAAAAAGCAATCTGATCTTTAATAAAATAAAATCTTGAAGCAAAGTAGCATTAAATCGCCATTATTTAGCACTAAACTAGGAATCAGGTAGTTTGATTGATAGTTTCACTGGTGCGTGATCAAAAATAGCAATTGCATCGTACTCACACGCAGTGACTGATGAAACTAGCCAAGAATCTATTATAAAGTAGTCAATCCTAGAGTAACTATGATATACATGAGAGAAAAAAGAAAATTCTTTGTCATTTGGGTGTAAGAATCTCCAGACTTCTAACATTCCAGAGTCAAGTAAAAAAGAATTGATAAAACTAGCTGATTTATTTGGAAGCACATGATCAGATGTAGATCTGTCCATTAAGGGGTTCAAACAGTTAAAATCTCCACCCATTATTAAAAAGTGTTCATTTAAATTAGGAAAGGATGCGATTAACTGTTTAAAAAACTCAGGGTGATCAATATTTGGTGCAACGTTTTGGTTATAAAGAACACCAGTAATCACCAGAAATCTACCATATGGATCAGAAATTGTTTCATAATGAACAAACGGAATTGAGGAGTCAATACAAATAGAGACTCCTTTCACCTTAGCCTGTGAATTTGAATGAAACTGCTGTCCTCTCCAAAACTTGAAAAATTGTTGATTGTCGTCTTGCCTTCCATGAGTTTCGTGAACAAAGATAATCTGAGCATTTAGTCTACGAAGAACTTTTAAAAAGTTTTTCCTCTTAATGCGATGGTTCAAACCATTCACATTCCATGAAAGGAAGTTAATAACTTTATCCATATTGTTTGTAAAAATCATGTGAATTTAAAGGGTTAATTTCTTAAAGCATAATAGTTAATGATACTGGAAGAAGAAAAATAGGGCTGAGCCAGAAGTGACGACATTTCAGACATTTTTGTGGTTCAGATTCTGCACAGATGAAAAAAACTAAGCTAGAAGCAAAAGACCCCTCCCCCCACCTATGCAAAGCCTGAAACTGACCAGTAGACAATCAGTACGCTACCTAATCCCTTCCCTACCCCCATCTCTCCTAACGACAGCACCCAACGTAGAAAGAAAGCATATTTGCCACTCAATAGCCAAAACAAAATTAATGTTATGGTTAAAAAAAAGTACATGTGAGCAGTGGAACACAAGAGCTACTTCATATTATTTATCCAAGGTCAAAATATGAAAAACAAGAACTGCGTTCACTTAATTTGTCTAAAGACAGGGGGGAAAATTCCTTCAATTTTAAAAATACAAAAGCTAACAAAGAAAATCTTTAAATATCTTTATATATATATATAATACCATTACATTAAATTAACAGTATCTTAGAGAAGGTAAAAGTTGTTGTTTGATACCATCATACTAAACTTCTAAAAAGTAAATTATATTAAAAAAAAACATCCAATTAAATTCTTAATCATTACAAAACAATATATTGTCAAAATAGGAACAGTAAATCTCCAATTATAACTTAATCAGCTATCAATTGCTCCCGGTAGCGACTTCACCCTCATAAGCCTCCAGAAAGCTGGAAGCGTCTTGAGGATTGTTAAAAAAATCGAATGTTACCATTAAAGAGTCGTATACGCAGTCTAGCTGGATAAAGTAAGGCAGGACGCAACTTTTTCTTAAACAACTCAGACATTATGGAAAGACTTCCTTAATTCTAAAAGCTCATAACTATAATCAGGAACAAACCGAAACTTGCATCCTTCATATTCAACCATGCCCAACTTTTTTGCTGCCTGGAGAATATTCTCCTTCATCTGCAAGAAGTGAAACCGAACAATCAAATGTCTCGGTTAATCTTGGGGACCAGATTTCTTCCCAATCCTGTGTGCGTTATCCAAAATTGGAACATTTTCATAGTGCTCGGTTGAACATCTCCTTTATCATTTTAGAAGCATATTTTATAACATTATCTCCTTCTTGGCCTTCCGGCAAACCAACAACTCGCAAATTCAGTCGACGGCTTCTGTTTTCCAGATCCATATTGTAAATCTTGTATTGCTGGAGTGCCCGAGTATTTTCATTCATTCTCCGTTCCAGTTTTTCAATCTTCAAATCTCTCCTGGCCCAGGGTTTGCAAGTTATCAACTTGTTCCTTCTGTTCACGAGATTCATCTTGTACCATAGTCAGCTTGTGTTGAACTTCCTTCAATTTGCTCGAAATTCCTTTCACCATTTCTTCCAAACTGCAAAATCTTGTTTTCATTTCATTTTTCAGTTCATCGTTCATTTTGAATATTGCTTCTAAGATACCCGAGTCAGAAGCTGTGCCTTTCCCACGCTCCTTCCTTGGAGAAGCTCCTTTCCCTCTTGTCTCCATCCTTTACACGATAAAAGCGTATAAAAGTGTTATCAACACTTTAAGAAAAGTTAGACCGTGCCTTGAAATCAAGTAATAACAAGTAACATTGAAAGAGTGTTAAGTAAAAGTTAAAAGTTAAGGAAGCAAACAAATTTGCAACCTTACAGCAGGCCGCCACTAGGAGAGTCGAGTCGCTGCCTCACAGCGCCAGAGACCCAGCTTCAATCCTGCCCATGGGTGCTGTCTGTAAAGAGTTTGTACATTCTCCCTGTGACCGTGTGGGTTTTCTCTGGGTGCTCCAGTTTCCTCCCACACTCCAAAGACGTGCAGGTTTGTAGATTAATTGCTTTCTGTAAATTATCCCTAGTGTGTAGGATAGAACTAGTGAATGGGTGATCAGTGCAGACCTGGTGGGCTGAAGGACCTGTTTCCATACTGTGTCTGTAAACTAAAGTAATCTGTACCTTTTCCCGTTTTCCCACTCCCACTCCAGCTGCCTGCTGATTTCTGCATCTTCCTCTCAGCATCGTGTCAGCATTAAATTGGAATATTTTGCTAATATTGGAAAATGGTGGATGTTCGAGGAGCATGTTGGACTCTGGCAGCAATGCGCCCAAGTTACTTATTCTTTCTCTTTGTGTGCTGTCCAATTCCAATGCTACGTTCATGCATCTATGTTACCCACAACCCTGTGAGCCTTAATTTTCGATACACGTCCAAATGTAGCCCATCGCTGCTTTCCTTCCATCTATTCTATCAGCCTGAGAAAGATTCCTCAAACGTGGCCTTCCCTTCACACAACCATGTCGACACTGCCTCACAGCCCTAGAGAGATGCAGCTCCTTCAGGCCCATTCATCCATGGCATCCATCAAGCATGTATAGGAAAGAACGGCAGATGCTGGTTTAAACCAAAGGTAGACACAAAATGCTGGAGTAACTCAGCGGGACAGGCAGCATCTCTGGTGAGAAGGAATGGGTGATGTTTCGGGTCGAGACCCTTCGCAGTCTGAAGAACGGTCTTGACCCGAAACGTCACCCATTCCTTCTCTCCAGAGATGCTGCCTGCCCGCTGATTTACTCCAGCATTTTGTGGCAACCATCAAGCAAGCATGTACACTGGGAGACACAAAGAACTGCAGTTGTTGGAATCTTGCATTGAGCACGAAATGCTAGAGTAACTCAGTGGGCAGGCACCACCTACCCATGTTGTTCAGAGATGCTGCCTGACCCGCTGAGTTATTCCAGCACTTTATGTTCAAAAGCATTTTACACTGATCCTATTCTAACCCATTTAATCATCCCCGCATTTCCATCCAAACTCTACCACTCACGTACACCAGGGAGAGCATGTTGACCAATTGACCAACCAGCACATCTTTGGGATGTGGGATGCAACCAGAGTAAATCGGGCGGCCACACGTGCAAACTCCACACAGGCAGCACCCAGGTTCAGGATTCAACCAGGGTGACTGCCGTCGTGAGTGAGCAGGTCTACCAGCTGTGCCACTGTCATCCAAGATTTTACAAATTGCCATGATGCCCCTGACGTTACAAATCGCCATCTGTAACGTTGCAGACAGTAACATTTGCATGTTGTCCCTGTGATCGCGTTGGTTTCCTCCAGGTGCTCCGGTTTCCTCCCACATCCCAAAGACATGTGGGTTTGTAGGTTAATAGGCCTGTGACAAATTGCCCGTAATGTATAGGGATTGGATGAGAAACTGGGATGACATTGTGAACGGGTGATCGATGGTCGGCATGGACTCGGTGGATGAGGGGGCCCGGTTTTCATGCTGTATTTCTTTCAGAAACAGTTTGTGCGATAAGCTTAGAGGAACCTGAGAAGCTGATAAATTGGACAGAAACCATGCAGACAGAATAGAAGCATTAAATGGCATCTTTTGATTTTTGGTAATACTGCGATTACTCGTACCTGAATATGTCACGTGCGAAACTGGGAGTTGAATATCATTCGCCAAGTGTCCAAGGACGGTAAAGATGGCAAAGCCAGCAAGGATGCTGCTAACACTGTCGATGACACAAATCATGATGGAGTCTGAGTAGCAGTCATTGTGGAAGATGTTATAGGATGACAGAGACATCAGGCCCCCCAGGGCCGCCGACAGGGAGAAGAAGGTTTGAGACGCAGCGTCTTTCCAAACCTGGCAGGAGAGAAGCAGAGGCAGTCAGCTTCCATCCTTACTTCACCTGACGGGCAGGTCACATCTCACCTGGCTTCACGTACCTTGGTCATGGGAGCACCATCGCTAATAGCACAGCCCCTCTGGAACCTACAGTGTCTAACACTTGCGAAGGTAGGTGTATGGGAATATCTGCATGCAACAGCATGGGTGGTGGGATCCAAGATCGCAGCTTCCCGAGTGGAGCATTTGTAGAAAGAGCTGTAAGCAATGTGTATGGAATGCTTGCCTTTATTGGTCATGATGCAGCTTTATAGGACTTTGGTTAGGCTGCGTTTGGAGTATTGCGGTTCAGTTCTAGTCTCCCCATTACAGGTGGGCTTTGGAGAGAGGGTGCAGAGGAGGATTACCAGAATGATGCCTGGATTAACCTCAGGGAGAGCTTGGGTCGTTTTCCCTGGAATGTCAACGTTTGAAGGGAGACCCAATAAAACATATTAAAAAAATGAGAGGCACAGATAGGGTAGGCAGCCAGCACCATTGTTCCCAGGATGGAAACATTTAATATTAGAGGGCATAGTTTTAAGGTGGAGGGACAAAGTTCAAAGAAGCTGCACAGGGCAATTTGTTTTTCCGCAGAGGGTGGTGAGTGCCTGAATGCACTGCTAGGTGTGGTAATTGAGGCAGATATGGCGGTGCCCTTTAAGAGGCTTTCGGATATACAATGGATGAGCAGGGAATGGGTTACAGGTCGATAAGAGTTGGTCGTGGCATTATGTTTGACACGGACAATGTGGGCCGAAGGGCCTCCCTACTGTGCTGTACTGTTCTATGTTCTAATCTATCCCACACATTATCTTCGAGCTCCTTATGCTTACAGAGGCAGGGGGGCAACGTGCAGTCCATTTAATCACAGATCTGGGAAATAATCAAAGCAGATATTTAGACGCCTGGAGCAAAGAGAACGACTGAACTGGGTCTCCCTGCTGAGGAAGAATAATTTGAGTTTTGACGTGGAATTCACAAATTGATGGCGAGGTTTAGATGCCCCCGAAACATTGAGATCATTAACATTGTTGTTTCAATGGAGTCAAAAGCTTCCAAGGTGGCACCCAGCACAGGCGACCATTTGCATGCTGGCACAGAAGCAGATCTGCAATCACATATTACAATCGCTCCACACTTTTATTCCCTTATCATGTATCTGTACACTGCGAACGGCTCGATTGTAATTGTGTATTGTCTTTCCGCTGACCGGGTAGCACACAACAAAAGCTTCTCACTGTACCTCGGTACGCGTGACAATGAACTGAACTCAAATTACCTGAATGTCAGCCAGTCTGGAAATATTTGAATGACCAGCTATGTAGAACTGAACCCCATCGTTGGCCCCCTCCAAGGTGGCCCCACGGATCAGCAGTAGAATCAGACCCAGATAAGGGTACGTGACTAAGAAGTACGCCACCTGTACGGGGAGAACGTATGGTTAGCTGGTCCTGCACATTTCACTCTTTTACTCGTAGGCAAAGATCCTATAGCAGAGCTAGATAGACCACTCCTTCTAAATGCAATGGGCTGACGTGTAGTACGCAACGGAGCGGAACGTGGGCCTTTTTTTCATCCATTTCAGTAACCCGACCCGACTCGCAGTGTAATCAACGTTGCGGGGAACAGTTTGTGTTAATAAATTATAATTCTGAAAATGAGAAGATTTTTACCAAATAACTTTTATTTTTACGAGGTTGTTTCCGTAACCAGCTTCCGTCTCCGCACTAGTTATCTTTGCTCCGCTATGGGGTCTTTGGTGCGGAGACGGAAGCCGGTTACGGAAATGGGACCGAAAATTACCCGTGAATCTGCCATGACCGTACTACGTCTTTTTCGTCGAGTGGACTATCTTGCTCGCTTATAGGATCTTTGCTCTTAAGCACCATCGTTACAATATGAAAGCCATTCAAATAGTGAACTCACGAAACAAGGAACTGCTGCAAAACTAGATGCTAGAGTAACTCAGCGGGTCAGGCAGCATCTCTGGAGAACATGGATAGTGACATTTTGTGTTGGGACCCTTCTTCAGACTGATTGTGGTGGTGGAGAGAAAGCTGGAAGAGAGATGTGGGGGGCAGGGGGGAAAGCCAAGCAACTGATGGGTGGATATAGGTGAGTGGGGATTTGATGGTAGATGGGTGGACAAAGGCAGAGAGGTGAGAAGGAGACGAAAGGGGGTCAGTTAAGAGTAGAGGAGTGAAAATTGCAGCCAAAGGAAAGGATATCAGTGGAGGGGAAGGGGAAAGGTAGGGCAAAAATATGGGTGCTGGGACACAGGGAAGGGAGAGGGGAAAAAGCGTGGGGAGAGGTTCAACCTAAATATGAAGAATTCCCCTCCCCCCCCCGCCCCCCCTACGAACAGTCTGGAGAAGTGCCCCAATGAAAACGTCACAGTTAATAGTTCTCCACAGATGCTGCCTGACCCGCTGAGTTACTCCAGCACTCTGTGAAACGTCACCTATCCATGTTCTCCATAGATGCTGCCTGACCCGCTGAGTTACTCCAGCACTCTGTGAAAAGTCATCTATCCATGTTCTCCATAGATGCTGCCTGACCCGCTGAGTTACTCCAGCACTCTGTGAAAAGTCATCTATCCATGTTCTCCATAGATGCTGCCTGACCCGCTGAATTACTCCAGCATTTTGTGTCCTTTAAAAAAAAACTATTTGGAGAAATGACTGAGGCCAGGTGATCACTGGTGGACTGGAAAAGAGATGCAAAGACTCTTTTACAACATCCCTATTTGGCCCTCTGTAAAATTGCCCCGTATGTGTAGGGAGTAGATGAGAAATTGGGATAACATGGAACGAGTGCGATCGCTGTGGACTCAGTGGACCGAATGACTTGATTCCATGCTGTATCTTTAAACGTAAACTAAACTAAAGTTTACCTTAGCTCAAGACAGAGTTGCTCACAGTCAGTCACGGAAATCGCTATCAAATAATGGAGGGGACCGGGGGACATGGCGGCCGTGCGCGCATGCGCACTCACACACGCGCGAGGCTTCGGAGGCTCAATCCAGCGCTAAATGCAGCTCAACTCTGCCTGTCTCGCCGGGTTAACCTACAGCCCTGCCTGGACTGACGGGACACCAGCGCTGCTTCTCCACGCTGACTGTAAACCTGGGCCATATTTCCCGTAAGTCCAGGCAGGGCTGTAGGTTAACCTGGCGGGACAGGCAGAGTTGAGCTGGGTTTAGCCCTGCTTCTCTGTGCTGGCTGTGGGCCTGGGGGCACCACGCCCGTCTGACTCCCGACGTCTCTGGCCACCCCCGGGCGTGGATCGATCCTGGCTGCGGATGAGGAGCAGGTCTGTGCCGAGAGTGTTTTGGCACGTCTCCCTCCTCCAATCATCGCACTGAATTATCATGTCCCGCCCCCATTGCCTGCTGACCGACGTCTCTCTCGTCCAATCAGCGCCCTCGATCAGCAGTCCCACCCCCCACTGTCTCACGGAAAGCGGAGATTTCACCGTTTTTTTAAATCCGGATTACAAAAAATAGTGGGGGACGTGTCCCACCTGCCCCCCCCCCCTCCCCGGGATTTCCGCCCCTGCTCACAGTAGAATATGCACAACTGCAGTTTACCTTTCCTGAATGTTTGATTCCTCTAGCGACTGTAATAAAAATTAAAATCCAGGCCAGGAACAGACAGAGGACAAGGTCGGTGATCAACCTGCCAGTGTGGCTGATTGAGGGCGAGCGATGTAAGACTTCTTCACTGAATAAGAGAAAGAACACAATGGGATTGGACAAAGTGGCTTTGTTCCTTTCCTGAACAGCGAGCTCAGCAAAAGAAAACAAGAAACAGTATAATTTAGATTCATAGACCATGGAAACAGCCCCTTCAGTGCAATTGGTCTACACCAACCAATATGCCCCGTATAACCTAGTCCCACCAACCTCAGGTGAAAATTTTGCCCCTCACGTTCCAATTAAACCTTGCCCCTCTCACCGTAAACCTATTTCCTCTGGTTCTCGATTCTACTACCCTAGATAAAAGATTCACCCTCATGATTTTATACACCTCTATAAGATCACCCCTCATCCTCCTGCGCTCCAAGGAATAGAGTCCCAGCCTGCCCAACCTCTCCAGACAGCTCAGGCCCTCTAGTCCTGGCAACATCCTCATAAATCTTCTCTGTACTCTCAGCCAAGAACCCAACCTGAAGACAGTGGTAAGTCATGCCTGTCCCTTGTTCTGGAGCCAAACAAGTGCTTGGGACGAGAGTAGGTGTGGTGGTGTATAAAGGCAGGTGTCTGTGCCAGGATCATCTCACTCTGCCGGTCCAATCACCCCGGTCCACCAGGCACCACTATCGAAGGACCAGGGTTCTGCTTTCTGGAATGTTCCGGTGGGTGAGTTTCCCCGTGTATAGTCACCACTGGAGCTGTGTGGACGTTGGATGTTTCATGGGGAGGAGGAAGCTCTCGAGAAATGTTCCCTTTCCCCAGGCAACATCTCATGTTCATAAAGGATCGGAGCAGAATTAGGCCGTTCGTCCCATCACTCTGCTCCACCATTCAATCACGGCTGATCCGTCTCTCCCTCCTAACCCCATTCTCCTGTCTTCTCCCCATAACCCCTGACACCTGTACTAATCAGGAATCTATCTATCTCTGCTTAGAAATATCCATTGACGTGACCTTCACAGCCTTCCATTGCAAAGAATTCCACAGATTCACCACCCTCTGACTACAGAAATTCCTCCTCATCTCCAGGGACCGTTGCAGGAGGAGGAGCGGCGTCCGGGTGGTGAGAACATAAGTGGCGCGGGGCTTTGCTATCCAGAGGCCCAGGGACCGTTGCAGGTGGAGGAGCGGCGTCCGGGTAGCGAGTAGGTAAACAGCGCGGGGCTTTGCTTTCCAGAGGCCCAGGAACCGTTGCAGGAGGAGGAGCGGCATCCGGGTAGGGAGTAGTTAAATAGCGCGGAGCTTTGCTTTCCAGACGCCCAGGGACTGTTGCAGGAGGAGGAACCCAAAATTGCAACGTTCCATTCACGTTTCCTATAAGTGAGGAAGCCGCTGATCGGTGGAAGAGGACTAAGAGGAAGCAGCTGATTGGTGGAAGAGGACTAAGAGGAAGCAGATGATTGGGAGTCAGATCCCTGCTGATTTCCTCCACCAGTTTGTATTGTATCCAGGGTAAGGCTTTGTATTGTATCCAGGGTAAGGCTTTGTATTGTATCCAGGGTAAGGCTTTGTATTGTATCCAGGGTAAGGGGGGAGAAAGAGGGCCAGGGCAGTTTACTGTTCTGGATGTCAGATGTGGGAGGTCATGGAGTCTGATACCCCTCCAGACGTCCACATCTGTGCCAGGTGCATCGAGATGGGGTTCCTAAGGGACCGAGTTAGGAACCTGGAGGAGCAGCTCGATGACCTCTGTCTGATCAGGGAGAGGGAGGTCATAGAAAGGAGTTAAAGGGAGGTGGCCACTCCAAGACAATGGGAGGCGGACAAGTGGGTCATGGTTAGGAAGGGCAAGGGGCAGAGGCAGGGACTAGTGAGTACCCCAGTGGCTGTACACCTTGACAATAAGTACTCATGTTTGAGTACTGTTGGGGGGGACAGCCTTCGTGGGGGTAGCGACAGCAGCCGGGCCTCCGGCACAGAGACTGGCCCTGTTGCTCAGAAGGGTAGGGAAAAGAAGAGGAGGGCAATAGTAATAGGGGACTCTATAGTTAGGGGGTCAGATAGGCGATTCTGTGGACGCAGTCAGGAGACTCGGATGGTAGTTTGCCTCCCTGGTGCCAGGGTCAGGGATGTGTCTGAACGCGTCCAAGATATCCTGAAATCGGAGGGAGAGGAGCCTGAGGTCGTGGTACATATAGGTACCAATGACATAGGCAGAAAAAGAGAACAGGTCCTGAAAGGAGAATTTAGGGAGTTGGGAGGAGAGTTAAGGAGAAGGACCGCAAAGGTAACAATCTCAGGATTACTACCTGTGCCACGCGACAGTGAGAGTAGGAATGGAATGAGGTGGAGGATAAATGCGTGGCTGAGGAACTGGTGCAGCGGGCAGGGATTCAAATTTCTGGATCATTGGGACCTCTTTTGGGGAAGGTGTGACCTGTACAGAAAGGACGGGTTGCACTTGAACCCGAGGGGGACCAATATCCTGGCGGGGAGATTTGCAAAGGCTACTGGGGAGACTTTAAACTAGAACGGTTGGGGGGAGGGACTCAAATAGAGAAAGCTAGTAGAAAATATGGGAGGCAGGAGGCAGAGAAGGGAAGCACTCGGACCCAAAATGTAGGGGAGAAAGAAGAAAAAGATAATAAACAGAGAATAAATGGTGGTGGGTTTCTTAAATGTGTATATTTTAATGCTAGGAGCATTGTAAGAAAGGTGGATGAGCTTAGAGCCTGGATTGACACCTGGAAGTATGATGTTGTGCCGATCAGTGAAACATGGTTGCAGGAGGGCTGTGATTGGAAACTAAATATTCCAGGATTTCGTTGCTTCAGAGGTGATAGAATTGGAGGGGCAAGAGGTGGGGGTGTTGCATTGCTTGTCAAGGAAGATATTACAGCAGTGCTTTGGCAGGATAGATTAGAGGGCTCGTCTAGGGAGGCTATTTGGGTGGAACTGAGAAATGGGAAAGCTGTAGCAGCCAATTCCAAAAGACGTGGTCTACGTTTTTGGACCTATTACAAGCATGAGGTGCAATAGTAATTTAAAAAATAAAGAAAGAAAGAATGGTATCAGGACCTGGTAATGGGAGGTAAAACAATAAAAACAGACTTGGTCGGTGGTTCCCTTTCTGCGATTGTTCCTACTTTCTTTTTCTTTCTTTTCTAGGATCTGCTTTCTTACTTTACTTCCTTCTCTAACTTCTTTTCTAAGGGGCTTTCTTTTCACAACACTCTTTTGCACTTCACGACTCTTGCGCACTTTCTTTACTTTTCTTACTTCTATCTTTCTCTTAAAGCTCAAAAAATGAAGCGGTATAAAAAATGTACTAAGATATAAGTGTTGTGTATTACTGTAAATTACCGTACTTCTAATAAAAATAATTAAAAAAAAAAAATAAAAATAAAAAAAAAGGAAAGCTCTAGCAACACTTAGACCACCAAATAGGGAGCGATAATTGGAAGATCAAATATGTAAGGAGATAGCAGATATTAGTAGTAAGCACAAGGTAGTGATTGTGGGAGATTTCAATTTTCCACACATAGACTGGGAAACACATTCTGTAAAAGGGCTGGATGGTTTGGAGTTTGTAAAATGTGTGCAGGATAGTTTCTTGCAGCAATACATAGAGGTACCTACTAGAGAAAGGGCAGTGCTGGACCTCCTGTTAGGAAATGAGACAGGGCAGGTGGCGGAGGTATGCGTTGGGGAACACTTTGGGTCCAGTGATCACAATACCATTAGTTTCAATATAATTATGGAGAGGGTCAGAACTGAACCTAGGGTTGAGATTTTTGATTGGAGAAAGGCTAACTTTGAGGAGATGCGAAAGGATTTAAAACGAGTGAATTGGGACATGTTGTTTTATGGGAAGGATGTAGAAGAGAAATGGAGGACATTTAAGGGTGAAATTTTAAGAGTACAGAATCTTTATGTCCCTGTTCGGTTGAAAGGAAAGTAAAAATTGGAAAGAGCCATGGTTTTCAAGGGAAATTGGACACTTAGTTCGGAAAAAGAGAGAGATCTACAATAATTATAGGCAGCATGGAGTAAATGAGGTGCTCGAGGAGTATAAAGAATGTATAAAGAATATTAAGAAAGAAATTAGAAAAGCTAAAAGAAGATATGAGGTTGCTTTGGCAAGTAAGGTGAAAGTAAATCCAAAGCGTTTCTACAGCTATATTAATAGCAAAAGGATAACAAGGAATAAAATTGGTCCATTAGAGAGTCAGAGTGGACAGCTATCTGCAGAGCCAAAAGAGATGGGGGAGATATTGAACAATTTCTTTTCTTCGGTATTCACCAAGGAGAAGGATATGGAATTATGTGAGGTAAGGGAAACAAGCAGAGTAGCAATGGAAACTATGAGATTCAAAGAAGAGGAGGTGCGGACACTTTTGAAAAATATGAAAACGGATAAGTCTCCAGGTCCTGACAGGATATTCCCTAGGACATTGAGGGAAGTTAGTGTAGAAATAGCAGGGGCTATGAGAGAAATATTTCAAATGTCATTAGAAACGGGAATAGTGCCGGAGGATTGGCGTACTGCGCATGTTGTTCCGTTGTTTAAAAAGGGTTACATAGAAACATAAAAATTAGGTGCAGGAGTAGGCCATTCGGACCTGCGAGCCTGCACCGCCATTCAATATGATCATGGCTGATCATCCAACTCAGTATCCCGTACCTGCCTTCTCTCCATACCCTCAAATCCCTTTAGCCACAAGGGCCACATCTAACTCACTCTTAAATATAGCCAATGAACTGGCCTCGACTACCCTCTGTGGCAGAGAGTTCCAGAGATTCACCACTCTCTGTGTGAAAAAAGTTCTCCTCATCTCGGTTTTAAAGGATTTCCCCCTTATCCTTAAGCTGTGACCCCTTGTCCTGGACTTCCCCAACATCGGGAGCAATCTTCCTGCATCTAGCCTGTCCAACCCCTTAAGAATTTTGTAAGTTTCTATAAGATCCCCTCTCAATCTCCTAAATTCTAGAGAGTATAAACCAAGTCTATCCAGTCTTTCTTCATAAGACAGTCCTGACATCCCAGGAATCAGTCTGGTGAACCTTCTCTGCACTCCCTCTATGGCAATAATGTCCTTCCTCAGATTTAAGGTTCTAAGAGTAAACCTAGCAATTATAGACCTGTTAGTTTGAGGTCAGTGGTGGGCAAATTAATGGAACGGATACTTAAAGATAATATATATAAGCATCTGGATAAGCAGGGTCTGATTAGGAACAGTCAACATGGATTTGTGCCTGGAAGGTCATGCTTGACTAATCTTCTTGAATTTTTCTTGAATTTTTCGAAGAGGTTACTAGGGAAATTGATGAGGGTAAAGCAGTGGATGTTGTCTATATGGACTTCAGTAAGGCCTTTGACAAGGTTCCTCATGGAAGGTTGGTTAAGAAGATTCAATTGTTGGGTATTAATGGTGGAGTAGCAAGATGGATTCAACAGTGGCTGAATGGGAGATGCCAGAGAGTAATGGTGGATGGCTGTTTGTCAGGTTGGAGGCCGGTGACTAGTGGGGTGCCTCAGGGGTCTGTGTTGGGTCCACTGTTGTTTGTCATGTACATCAATGATCTGGATGTTGGTGTGGAAAATTGGATTAGTAAGTATGCAGATTATACTAAGATAGGTGGTGTTGTGGATAATGAAGTAGAGTTTCAAAGTCTACAGAGAGATTTAGGCCATTTGGAAGAGTGGGCTGAAAGATGGCAGATGGAGTTTAATGATGACAAATGTGAGGTGCTACATATCGGCAGGACAAATCAAATAGGACGTACATGGTAAATGGTAGCGAATTGAGGAATGCAGTTGAACAGAGGGATCTAGGAATAACTGCATAGTTCCCTGAAGGTGGAATCTCATGTAGATAGGGTGGTAAAGAAAGCTTTTGGTGTGCTGGTCTTTATAAATCAGAGCATTGAATATAGAAGTTGGGATGTAATGTTAAAATTGTACAAGGCATTGGTGAGGCCAATTCTGGAGTATGGAGTACAATTTTGGTCGCCTAATTATAGGAAGGATGTCAACAAAATAGAGAGATTACAGAGGAGATTTACTAGAATGTTGCCTGGGTTTCAGCAACTAAGTTACAGAGAAAGGTTGAACAAGTTAGGTCTTTATTCTTTGGAGCGCAGAAGGTTAAGAGGGGACTTGATAGAGGTCTTTAAAATTATGAGCGGGTTAGACAGAGTGGACGTGGATAAGCTTTTCCCATTGAGAGTAGGGAAGATTCAAACAAGGAGACATGACATGAGAATTAAGGGACAGAAGTTTAGGGGTAACATTAGGGGGAACTTCTTTACTCAGAGAGTGGTAGCTGTGTGAAATGAGCTTCCAGTGGAAGTGGTGGAGGCAGGTTCGATTTTATCCTTTAAAAATAGATTGGATGGGTATATGGACGGGAAAGGAATGGAGGGTTATGGTCTGAGTGAAGGTAGATGGGACTAGGGGGAAGTTTAAAAAAAAAAAAAAAAAAAAAAAAAAAAAAAGTGTTTGAAGGGCCGAGATGGCCTGTTTCCGTGCTGTTATGGTTATAGAGGAACGTCCTTTTATTCTGAGGCTATGTCCTCTGGTCCATGACTCTCCCATTAGTGGAAACATCCTCTCCACATCCATTCTATCTAGACCTTTAACTATTCGGTAAGTTTCAATGAGGTCCCCCATCATCCTGTCTCTTCCAATAGGTGCCATCCAGAACTTGAAGTTGACCTCATCTGTTCTTTCAGCAAAAATGGCCAATATTCCCCATTTACTCTGCAATCATTATCTACAGTATGCCCCAAATGACTTTGACATTTCCCTTTCTCACGCTTAGGTTTAAGGTGAGAGGGGAAAGTTTTACTAAGAACCTGAGGAGCAACTTTTTCACACATATAGAACAAGCTGCCAGAGGAGGTGGTTGAGACAGATACTATAACAGCACTTAAAAGACAATTGGACAGATACATGGATAGGAAAGGTTGAGAGGGACGTGGGCCAAATCCAGATAAAAGGGACTTGCTTAGATAGGATATCTTGGTCAGGTTGGGCTGAAGGACCAGTTTCCATGCTGTATGACTCTGGGACATCATCAAATTGCTGGAATGGTTATACTTACTCCCAGTAAATTTCACTTGAAGACTTTGGGGTAATTGGATTTTCACAGGTTTTGTTTCTAATTATTATGTATCCTCCAGTTGGCAATGAGACGTTGCATAGGCGTTCTGAAACAAATGATCACCAGAGGGTCAGCTAAAGTGCTTCGCAGTAACCAGCCATACCGCCCAGGTTGTCTCCATCCCCACCCAGTGCAGGCCTTTCCCAACAACATCACTGACCAGGCCAATGCTCACGGTCCTTGAGAATGGGGTGGCACACATAGAACGGTACTGCACAAGAACAGGCCCTTCGGCCCACAATATCCGTGCCAAACATGATGCTGACCAACTCTTATCTGCCTACATATAACCCATATCCCCTCCATTCTCTGCATGCCCAAGTGCCTATCCAGAAGTCTCTTAAACGCCACTATCACATCTGCCTCTGCCAACACCCCTCAGAGATCTGATGGTCAGGGAACATCCGGTGGGCACGAAGGTGCAGAATTTACCCTTAGTAATATATCCCCACTCACATTTCTTTTCAAGCCCAATGATCAGATTGGTTCCGCAGCATCTGCAGGATCAAGCATCTCAATGAAAATTCTAATTTCAAATGAAATCTTGATCTGAGCATAGTTCTTCACTTCTGATCAGTGTAAGCAACAGGCATGTAATCTGATGTCTCAGACATCCAAGGTTTCCGATATGAAACGGGACATGTACAGTCGTTAGCCACCCATCTCCATATGGATTCAATGATGGGGCTGTGGAGATGGTGCCGATGTGTGGCGACTCTATGTGTGCTGGTCCCAGAGAAGGGACTACAGCCATCCTATACAATGGCTCTGCTCTTCTAACATCTCTTCTCTACCTGTAAGTAGAGCACCATTTCTCAATGTTCTAATAATGAATATATTCTGCAGTCTGTATCTTCCCCATTGTACATGAGATTAACATTGTAGTTATGCATCATATTATCTGATCTGATTGGATACCATGCAAAACAAGGCTTTTCACTGTACCTCTGTACATGTAACAACAATAAACCTAAACCCAAGGCTAAACCTGAATCGGCTCCCATTTCGATCAGTGTTTCCTTTTTATCCCCAGGTCAAAGGTCCAAATGCTAAAACAAATCTTGTACCATTACAAAATTCTTAAGGGGTTGGACAGGCTAGATGCAGGAATATTGTTCCCGATGTTGGGGAAGTCCAGAACAAGGGGTCACATTTTAAGGATAAGGGGGAAGTCTTTTAGGACCGAGATGAGAAAAAAAAAATTCACACAGAGAGTGGTGAATCTGTGGAATTCTCTGCCACAGAAGGTAGTTGAGGCCAGTTCATTGGCTATATTTAAGAGGGAGTTAGATGTGGCCCTTGTGGCTAAAGGGATCAGAGGGTATGGAGAGAAGGCAGGTACAAGATACTGAGTTGGATGATCAGCCATGATCATATTGAATGGCGGTGCAGGCTCGAAGGGCCGAATGGCCTACTCCTGCTATTTTCTATGTTTCTATGTTTCTATCACCCTTTTAAAATATCCTGTTAAGGTGCACCCTCTCTTTGTGTTATCTTCAATGCTTGCTAACAACATAGACAGACACACAAAGCTGGAGTAACTCAGCGGGACAGGCAGCATCTCTGGAGAGAAGTAATGGGTGACGTTTCGGGCCGGGACACTTCTTCAGTGAGGAAACTAACAAAGTTGTAGTAGTTGAGTCACTTGAGTAGTTCACAATGCAACGTCCAAGGTCCAGCTCCCGCCCAACCTGTCTCTCACTCTGACCTCATCCCATTAGCTCAACTGCATTCCACATCACATCTTGATTTGACAATGATTCTTCACATTAGGGTTAGGGTTTATCATAACTGCAAGTCCCTGTCTCTCGAGTTCATCCTCTTTTTGTTTTTCACATCTCTGTTATCCTTTATACAATGGAGACCTCTGTGAAGTTTAATGTGTTAATACTTTTGCCCATGGACATTCTTAATTATGAAGCAGCATCATCAGACATCCCAAAAGTGTCAAAGATAGACACAGAATGGATAGATACTGTTGTACAATTATGCCTTGACTGTTACTGTCTGTTATTATTGTATGTACGCAAATTGCTGTGAAATTCAAATAAAAAGATTTAAATCCAAAGATAGACACAGAATGCTGGAGTAACTCAACGGGTGAGGCAGCATCTCTGGAGAGAAGGAATGGGTGACGTTTCAGGTTCAAAAGTGTCAAGTTGTGTAACCAGAACTAATCATTCCTGTATAAAGGAATGGTTGATAAGATTCATTGGACTGGATACAATCTAGATTGACTCATTTAACCATAGAGAACTACAGCATGGAAGCAGGCCCTTCAGCCCATTGAGTCCATACCGACCATCATCCTTGTCTATCCATGTTCTCCTAAATTGCTGCCTGACCCGCTGAGCTCCTCCAGTGTCTTCTTTTGAAAACCATCATCGGCAGTTCCTTGTTTCTACAATAGCCCAATACCAACAATTCCACTCAGCCGGAGTGAGAGATTTCATTGGATGTGACATGATGGCTCAGGGATGAGGTCCAAAATCGTCAAGTCGGGTTGCAACTTTATACAACTTTGGTCAGGTTTACCAGGATGCTGACTGGATTCAAGGCTTTTAGCTAAAAGGAGAGGTTGAACACACTCGTGTTGCTTTCTCTGGAGTAGCAGACCTGATGGAAGTACATGAAATCATGAGCAGTGTAGATAGGGTGGAGAATCAGGATGGGAGATGTCAAAGACTGGAGGGCAAAGCTTTCAGATGAGGGAGGCAACGCTTCAAGGTGATATTTGTTTTAACACAGACGGTGCTGGCTGACTGGAACATGCTGCCAGGGGTGGTTGTGGAGACAGATATAAGAGCAGATCAGGTACAGACAGAAGGGACTAGATTAATTGGGACCCGTTGGGTCCCATGTTCACACGGGAGGGCTGGTCCCCCAATGCAATATTCCACCTCTCCACCAATTCCAATATGGGTGGCCAGTGGTGGGGGGGGGGTGGGTTTCTGGAGCCCTAGTATGGTGTTGTCGGCTGAAGGGACTGGTTTCCAGAGGGCTAGGATGGACATTGTGGGCCAAATGGTTTCTTGGGGTGGCAGCTCAGTCACTCAAGCCTGATGTGCTGGCAGCTCACTGACGGCTGGTGGCTGGCAGTTGACTCACGGCTAATCCTTGAAATTCCACTTCAAGCAGGGTGCAAGGCCACCACATTCAAACGCAGTTTCCTACCACTTCAAGCAGGGTGCAAGGCCACCAATCTCAAGTGCAGTTTCCTACCACTTCAAGCAGTGTGCAGGGTCACCAAACTCAAGTGCAGTTTCATGCCACTTCAAGCAGTGTGCAGGGTCACCAAACTCAAGTGCAGTTTCATGCCACTTCAAGCATGGTACAAGGCCACCAAATTCAAGTGCAGTTTCATGCCACTTCAAGCAGGGTGCAACACCATCAAATTCAAGTGCAGTTTCATGCCACTTCAAGCATGGTACAAGGTCACCAAACTCAAGTGCAGTTTCATGCCACTTCAAGCATGGTACAAGGCCACCAAATTCAAGTGCAGTTTCATGCCACTTCAAGCAGGGTGCAACACCATCAAATTCAAGTGCAGTTTCATGCCACTTCAAGCAGGCTGCAAGGCCACCACATTCAAATGCAGTTTCATGCCACTTCAAGCAGGGTGCATGCCACCAAATGCAAGTGCAGTTTCATACCACTTCAAGCAGGGTGCAAGGCCACCAAATTCAAGTCAGTTTTGTACCACTTCAAGCAGGGTGCAAGGCCACCAAATTCAATGCAGTTTCATACCATTTCATGCAGGGTGCAAGGCCACCACATTCAAATGCAGTTTCATACCATTTTAAGCAGGTTGAAACCAACCGAAAACCACCATAAAACACCACAAAACACTACACAACACCACACTTACAATTCAGTAGACATTCAGTGTGTTCAGTAGATTCACAGCTCAGACAGAGTTGTGACCTCTCCCTCCCCCATCTTGCAGGGACTGAGCCACACCCACACTTCTGGGTTTTATAATCCCTCCCCCTCCCACCAGAAGGGGCGTGGTCTTCATGGCATAATTGACAGGAGAGATGTTCTAAAAAAAATTTAAACATTAATAACACTTTTATTTTTCATTGATGGGGAGAATCCTCTGCACCTGATGAGCGGAGGGGGACAGAGTAAGATGGCCAAAAATCTCAGCCGTAAGTGGTAGCATTTTATCTAACATCAATATAGAGTGCAAACAGGAAGTTGTCAAGTTTAGACTTTTAATGCTGAGCTTTAACTCAAACCGACCACCACCAACAACCATTTGCTATGCTTTATCTCAAACCGACCACCACCAACAACCGTTTGTGTGCTTTATTTCAAACCGACCACCACCAACAACCATTTGCTGTCCTTTATTTCAAACCGACCACCACCAACAAACAGTTGATGTGCTTTTTTTCAAACGGACTACCACCCAACAACCAGTTGATGTTCTTTATTTCAAAGCGACCACCACCAACAACCAGTTGCTGTGCTTTATTTCAAACCAACCACATTTTCATTTTCAAACCACATTAAGGGCACTCAAAGTCAGTAAAACCACACTCACAGTTTAGTAGACATGTGTTCAGTGTTATTCACAGCTCAGACCGAGAGACGTGACCCTCTCGCTCCCCCCATCTTGCAGAGACTGACTGAAGCACTCAATGCTTCCGGGTATTATGGTCCCTCCGGAAGGGGCGTGGCCTTCAGGAGAGAGAATATCAACATTTTTTAAACACTAATAACTCTTTTATTTTTCATCGATGGGAAAAATCATCTTGTCCTGCAGTGCAGAGGGGGGCTCGGAGTAAGATGGCCAAAAATCACAGCCATAAGTGGCAGCGTTTTTTCTAAAATCAATATACAGAACAACAGGAAGTGGTCAAGATCAGACGTTTAGTAATATAGATTATGTGGATTGGTATGGTGATCAGTGCAGACATAGTGGGATGAAAGGCCGGTGTCTGTGCTGTACTGTATGCACAGAGTTCTGTTCTGAAAATTTAGAGTCATAGACCTAGTCAAACACATAGAAGCAGGCCCTCCAGTCCAACTTGCCCATGCCCCTTCTACTCTAGTCCCACCTGACTGCGTTTGGCCCACATCCCTCTAAATCTTTCCTATCCACGTACCCGTCCAAATCTTTTTTAAATGCTGTTATCGTCCCTACCTCAACTTCCTCCTCTGGCAGTTTGTTCCATACACACACCACCCTGTGAGTGGAAAGGTTGCCCCTCGCACATTAAACCTATGTCCTCTGGTTCTAGATTCCTCACCCTGGGGGAAAAGTCTCTTGTGCATTCACCCTATGTATTCATAGAAACATAGAAACATAGAAACATAGAAAATAGGTGCAGGAGGAGGCCATTCGGCGCTTCGAGCCAGCACCGCCATTCATTGTGATCATGGCTGATCGTCCCATATCAATAACCCGTGCCTGCCTTCTCCCCATTTCCCTTGACTCCACTAGCCCCTAGAGTTCTATCTAACTCTCTCTTAAATCCATCCAGTGACTTGGCCTCCACTGCCCTCTGTGGCAGGGAATAGTAAGATTAAACGAGAACTTATCAGTTTGAAGTTTGATCTTGAATTTATGAGGAGTTATGATGAGCGATTACGTGAAGAAGGGACGTCAGTCCGCATGCGGGTCATTCTTCAAAGCAGCGGTGTGAAATCACAGAAAAGAGAAAAGACCTGAGGATAGTAAGATTGAGAACTGGAACTACCAGATGACCTTGATAATATGAGGGAGGGAGCGGGGGGCACGTAATCGCTCATCGTAACTCCTCATAAAATCAAGATTAAACTTCAAACTGGTCAGTTCTCGTTTAATCTTACTATTTTACTTCGGAGTCACGCGAGTGACTACGTGAAGATTTTAAAGCTCTGTGATTTCATGCCGTGGAAAAAATGAGTCCACACAATCACGACTGCCTCAGTTTACCACAGGTAAGGGTAAACATTAATAATGCATTCATACATGACATCGTTTTAAAACATGCTGATGCTGTTAAATGAACAAATAATAATAATAGTAACCCCTCTCATCCGGGGGAAAACTATAAAATGGAACCTAAAATAGAGTTGGCAAATACCCCTGGTCTGGCAATGGGTTAAAATAAAATGTTTGGAAAACTCGTTCCCTAGAGCATCCTGCAGTCATCAGGATGTGGTCCAGAGGACCGTACATAACCCTTGCTGCTGATGTAGTAGCAGCCCTGGTGGAGTGAGATTTGAAAATTAGAATTTGTATCTACTCCTGTATGAGCCAGAACCCCATATAACCACCTGGAAGTGGTCTGAACTGATACCTTCTTGTGAGGTTTTTAGTAACAAACTACATAGGTAGTATGAGAGCCTCTAAGGCTCTAGGTGATCTAGACGTAATGTTGTAAACGTGTGACCACACATAAACGAAGGTGCATGGGGTATGCCATGAGAACTAGTTTGAGACCTGACACACTGGCTGCCCTGCTTAACTGATCGTAAACACGAAATATTAAATTATTAGCAGGTATAACGATCCAGTCCAGTCACAATTTATGTAATGACTGGACCCGTTGTGTTGAGGACAGCGCCAAAGGGATACTACCTTGTGAGAGCCGAGCCAATGATAGGGATAGCTGGAGCCCCCTGGTAAAGTAGTGTTAACACAATGTCACGTTCAAGTTCAAGTTCAAGTTCAAGTGAGTTTATTGTCATATGTCCCTGATAGGACAATGAAATTCCCGCTTTGCTTCAGCACAACAGAACATAGAAGGCATTGACTACAAAACAGATCAGTGTGTCCATATATTATTATATAAATCCCATACTTCCGTGTACTTGGGTCTGGGAGAACTTGTGTAAAGATATCCTAATAAACTGGAATCAGAGGGTGAGACCCGACAGAGCTGGGTCCCGCTCGCTGCAGCAAATATGATGAGAAGCACGTTGGCACAGTTGATGGGACTATAACTTAATTATTGTCAAGGGCCCATTGAAAAATGAACTTTAAGACGTCAGTGTCCATGCCCATGCCATATTTATATGTAACATAGCGTTTAAACAGAAACGCTTCCCCGATTTCTCCTGAAGAGGAAATGTACTGCTTTGCTGGTGCTATCCCTGCACACTGCAGTGAGCACATACATGGATCGGTCTGACATCCCGAGCCGTAGGGGTTGTCTTCTCAGATTCTGTAAGGGAATGAATTGATTAATCATGCAGAGGCTGGTTCCCCGAGTCCCAGGCTGAACCTGCAAATTTATGTTTAGAAACCCCATATAGGGATCTACTATGACTCCCAACATTGCGGGAAACCATGGCTACATAGGCCAGTCAGACAGTACGAAAACCCCTGAAGCGGGATCTTGCTGAATTTGTTGCAAGACCCGACTGATGAGGCAAAATGGAGCAATGACATAAAAGAACATTCCTCCGTGTAGCGAGAATGTATTTCTCGCCACTGTCATGCCAGATGTCTTGCAACCGGTGAAAGAGCCTGGATGCAAACATATCAATATTCGGTGTTCCATAGAGCCATGATGTCATAAAATAGCAGTGATCCAACATCCATTCTGTGTAGTCATTGATTATACGTGATGATACACCAACGCCAAATAAGGTTGGGTAAATATGACAGGATACTTTGGCTTGATTGCACCCATGTGACCAACAAATGCCACCACCACAGTGTATCAACGTGGAACTGAGCATGCATATCCGCACAATAACCCTTTAACCCATAGTATGCACCTAGTGTCTATAGGTAGCTGATACCAACAACTGAAGAATTGGTAATTCATGCAAATCTCATTCGTCTCCAAAACTAGAGATGGCATTCGTAATTTCGCATCTTAGAGCATTTGCATCAGTTAGTAATAACTGAAGATTTGTTGACCAACTACTGGAGCAATGCTGAATATTGTTCGTCCACCATTGTGGCTTTGGTGGCTTCAGCTGGTAAAAGCATAGATCCGTTACCAATGGCACAGCCGAAACACAGCTGCTATATTGCCAATTACACTTGATGAATAGAAGACTGCTTGATAACAAGATTGTTACAAGGCTTCTATTGATTCCAATCTCTTGCTCCAGGGCAGAGTCACAGATAATGAATAGTTAACGGTAATACCGAATAACCAATAACTGTAGTTGGTATCAACTTAATTAACTGGAGGAACCTCAATTTCTTAAATATAGTTGTGGCTGAAAACAGTTGATTTTAGCAAAAACAGCGTTTAGAATATCATCCATATTATCAATACCATAACAAGTGATGTTTGAGCTCTGAGCAGTCCCAGCACCGGTTTAGTAATTTGGTAGATAACCTGGGAGCTGAAATAGCCCATAGCAACGCATAACCATTATCATAGCCCCATCCAGAAATCCAAATGACTCGTGGGATCCCTGTAAATGGGACCTGAATAGTATTCAACTTTGAAATAGATGCATGCCATAGAGATCCTAAAGAAAACGGTTTGTTAGACAGTAACGAAGTTCCATATACTGAAGAATCTATGTTGCACATGCTAGTTAAATCAATTTTAAACTGACATCCTCCATCATTCATAATGAACAGGCCACGCCTGCCATAATACGTGCCCCTTGAGTTGACAACTCTGGCCAGCTTCCCTGGGTCTGTCTTGAAAGGTGACCCAGGCCATTATACCGAGCCTGCCTCACAAAGACAACTCTGGCCATAACACTGGGCCTGCCTAGGAAGGCACTGTGGCCATAATTCTGAGCCTGCCTCGAAAGACAACTCTGGCCAATTTCCGAGCTAGCCTCGGAAGGCAATCCTGGCCGTAATACTGAGCCTGCCTCGAAAGACAACTCTGGCCATATTTCCGAGTTTGTTCCAGAAGTTATCCTGGGCGTAAAAACTGAGCCTGTCTCGAAAGACAACTCTGGCCCCAATTCCAAGCCAAGCTTGGTATCCTAGCATACTGTGCAATAATGACCCAATCTCATGTTATCTTTCATTTGTACAAAAGTTTGTAAATACCAATTTGTAAATGGTCCACTACCCCATGTTTAGGAGGAACCAAACCCACCTACCTCTGTGGTTACCTGTGGTCTGTGGTAAGCCCAACAGCCCTTATGTGGGTTCTATTCACATCCTTGATTGGAGAGTAGGAACGGTAGTGTATAGGATTCCATATGTCCTAACCGGTTTGGATCTTGGCCTGTAAAGCCTTGCCCAGCTATCAAGCTGCCACCTGTTTCAGTGAACTGCTACTGCCGTTAAGGCGTGGGGTGTGTCGTCGCCGATACGATGAAGCTTTGTCCGTCGTTGGTACCTTGATCAGTCCGTCAATTTTTGCTTCCTCATCCAGGTATAACTGTTGGAAAAGTCTTACCTGAAGAGATTCAGCGGCTGGTTTCATTTCCTCCAATGTCACCCCTGATAGCGCTGTTCACTGCCGGCACTTGTAGCGTGAGGGGAAACTCTGGCCCCTCCTGGTTTTTCTACCCACGGCAGTAACCCATTCGTTTGCGAGTATTTCCTTAGAGCCATATGCATGTGCTCCATTATGTTCCACGGACATACTTTGAATTTGAAATCAGTTACACACTGACCACTCGCACTCCCCTCCACAGAGAAGGAGATTCGTAGGCAGCCCTGACACAGGTGCTGCCGCAGGCCCCTGAGGATACCTGCGCTGACATGGCCCCTCTATGGACCTATATCAGGATTTTTTATTTTTTATTTTTTATTTTTATTATTTATCTATATATTTAAAAAAATCTCCAAGTCAGAAAGGGGCTGACTTCAAATGCTCCCCTCCTCAGAGAGGGAGACATAGTGCAGCTGCCGTTGCCGTGGCCCCCTCCCCCAAGGGGACCCGTGGTGATAACTCCCTCCTTTGGAGTATATCATTGTGGAGCACCTCTCCATCAGGTGCTCCATGTGGGTCTGAACGTTCAAAGACGTTACCCATGAAGGAGGGGATCCTCTCCATCAGGAATCCTCCTGGCCCGACTTGTTTGAGTCATCGGGGTCTCTTCCAATGCTCCCCTGCTCTGGGAGATATTATATCGTGGCTACCCTTCAAGCGGGTGCCTAGGTGCTACCGGCACCTGTCTGAAGCCGCTGGCTCCATCCAGCGACTCAAAAAGCGAATTTTGACCGCCGCCGCTACCGCATTCCCACGGTCTCCGTAGCGGGTTCCTGCGGTCCGTTTCCGGGATTCCCCGAGGTCATGACCGGGATTCCCTCTGGTCAGTGACTGGGGTTGCCCGCGGTCCATGAAGGTTCCCGCGCGGCTGCGCCCCGAACTTCCCTGAAAGTAAGTTTAAAACTTACCTTGGGGTTTAAACTTACCGCTGGCAGGAGCGCAATGCGGTAGACATAATGACGCGCATGCGGACTGACGTCCCTTCTTCACGTAGTCACTCACGTGATTCCGAAGTAAAATTCCATAAATTCACAACTCTCTGGGTGAAAAAGTTTTTTCTCACCTCAGTCTTAAATGGCCTCCCCTTTATTCTAAGACTGTGGCCCCTGGTTCTGGACTCGCCCAACATTGGGAACATTTTTCCTGCATCTAGCTTGTCCAGTCCTTTTATAATTTTATATGTTTCTATAAGATTCCCCCTCATCCTTCTAAACTCCAGTGAATACAAGCCTAGTCTTTTCAATCTTTCCTCATATGACAGTCCCGCCATCCCGGGGATCAATCTCGTGAACCTACGCTGCACTGCCTCAATCACAAGGATGTCCTTTCTCAAATTAGGAGACCAAAACTGTACACAATACTCCAGATGTGGTCTCACCAGGGCCCTATACAACTGCAGAAGAACCTCTTTACTCTATACTGAGATCCTCTTGTTATGAAGGCCAACATTCCATTAGCTTTCTTCACTGCCTGCTGTACCTCAGACTCCAGCGCTGCAAGGATGTCGCTTACCTTTCATTTCCAGTCTGCAGGTTTCGTTCGGCCCCCAAACACTGGAGCAGTCTGCCAGGGCAGGGGGAACTGGAAGGAGGAGAACATGTAGTAGAATCCGTAGCCAATGATGGCGTTGTAGTAGATAGCTTGAATTGTCGCCATCGCGAGCGACATGAATCCCACACCTACAAACGTACAGAGGGAAGTAGGTTAGGGCAGACCAGCAAAAGATCAAAGCTACAGCACTACAGCACAGGAACCAAACCTTACCTATCCATACCCCTCCCTTCACTGCATATCCATGTGCCTATCTAAAAGTCTCTTAAATGCCACTATTCTATCTGGCTCCACCACCACCCCTGGCAGCGCATTCCAGGCACCCACCACCCTCTATGTAGGTTATTTGAACTCTGTGAATTGTCTCCAGTGTGCAGGGAGTGGATAAGAAAGTGGAATAACATAGAACTAGTGTGAATGGGTGATTGGTGGTCGGCGTGGACTCGGTGGGTCGAAGGGGCCTGTTTCCATGCTGGAAATTTCTCCAGGATGGAGCCTGGGTCCCTGGCGATGTGAGGCAGCTGCTCTACCCGCTGCTCTAACAAAGTAAAAAGTTACATGAGCAAATTTGCAGATGACACAAAGCTGGGTGGTAGTGTGAACTGCACATGGCAGATGCAGTTTAATGTGGACAAATGTGAGGTTGTCCACTTTGGTGGCAAAACAGGAAGACAGATTATTATCTAAATGGTGTCAAGTTGGGAAAAGGGGAAGTACAACGGGATCTGGGTGTCCTAGTTCATCACTCACTGAAAGTAAGCATGCAGGTATAGCAGGCAGTGAAGAAAGCAAATGGCATGTTGGCCTTCATAACAAGAGGAGCTGTACAGGAGCAAAGAGGTCCTTCTACAGTTGTACAGGCCCTAGTGAGGCCACACCTGGAGTATTGTGTGCAGTTTTGATCCCCTAATTTGAGGAAGGACATTCTTGCTATTGAGGGAGTACAGCGTAGGTTCACAAGGTTAATTCCCGGATGGTGGGACTGTCATATGTTAATAGAATGGGGCGGTTGGGCTTGTATACTCTGGAGTTTAGAAGGATGAGAAGGGATCTTGTTGAAATACATAAGATTATTAAGGGTTTGGACACACTAGAGGCAGGAAACATGTTCCCGATGTTGGGGGAATCCAGAACCAGGGGCCACAGTTCAAGAATAAGGGGTAAGCCATTTAGAACGGAGATGAGGAAACACTTTTTCACACAGAGAGTTGTGAGTCTGTGGAATTCTCTGCCTCAGAGGACGGTGGAGGCCGGTTCTCTGGATACTTTCAAAAGGTTGTTAGATAGAGTTCTTAAAGATAGCGGAGTCGGGGATATGGGGAGAAGGCAGGAACGAGGTACTGATTGTGGATTAGAAACATAGAAACATAGAAAATAGGTGCAGGAGTAGGCCATTCCGCTCTTCGAGCCTGCACCGCCATTCAATATGATCATGGCTGATCATCCAACTCAGTATCCCGTACCTGCCTTCTCTCCATATCCCCTGATCCCCTTAGCCACAAGGGCCACATCTAACTCCCTCTAACTTATTAGCCATGATCACATTGAATGGCGGTGCTGGCTCGAAGGACCGAATGGCCTACTCCTGCACCTATTGTCTGTTGCACCACAGTGCCGACCAAACACTGACCTTGAAGGATGGGCACAACTTTCCACACATCCAGCGGTCCCAGGCTGGTGAACTGTCCCAGGCAGATTCCAGGAAGACCAGCGGAAATCCGGCGAATGTCATCATGATTGCGTAGGGAATGAGGAACGCCCCTGGAAAAGAAGGAAGGGGAGAGGTTGGAACGGCACTGGTCATGAGGGGGAGGTGAGTAGATGGGACAAAGGCCAGAGGTGAAATGACAGAAGGTGTGAGACAAATGGATCGACGTTGCAACTTGTGAATTTGGGAAGGAATGTGGGTGAGGGGGTGGGGAGGAAGAGGTGAGAGTCCAGGTGGGGTACAGGCGAGAGAGTGTGGGGTGGGTTGGGGGGGGGGCGGGGACGACACCTGCATCCCTCACATCCCAGTCACACAGAGCAGGTCACGAGGCTGCCTCATCCCCTACAGATGCACAATGACTGCATGTGTGTGCGGGGGCTGGGTGGGATGCACACTCACACCTGCACCCAGTGACATGGGCCAAAACCCTCCCTGTCTAGGACTAGAGGTCACAGTCTCAGAAATAAAGGACGTACCTTTCGAAGGAGATGAGGAGGAATTTATTTAGTCAGAGGGTGATGAATCTGCGGAATTCTTTGGCACAGACGGCGGTGGAGGCCAAGTTAGTGGATACTTTTAGGGCAGTTAGATAGATTCTTGATTAGTACGGGGGTCAGGGGTTACGGGGAGAAGACAAGAAAATGGGGTTAGGAGGGAGAGATAGATCAGGCATGATTGAACGGGGGAGTAGACTTGATGGGCAGAATGTCCTAATTCTACTATTACTTATGACCTTATGATGTGATTCAGCAAGCTGGGGGGATCGGCCGTCCACAGCTGATACCCCAGCGTAGGGACAAGACTCCCGTTGCCACTGAGCGGGGTACGGAGATCACCCACACACAATTCACAATCCCCTTCCTGAAGACTTGGGGGGGGGTGGGGGGTAGACAAAAGTGCTGGAGAAACTCAGCACTTGTGCAGCAGCATCTATGGAGCGATGGAAATAGGCAACATTTCGGGCCGAACCCCTTCTTCAGACTAATGTATGGGGGGGGGGGGCGGGGAGAAGAAAGGAGAAAGGAAGAGGAGGAGGACGAGCCCGAGGGCTGTGGGAGAGCTGAGAAGGGGAGGAGACAGAAAGGGCTACCGGAAATTGGAGAAGTCAATGTTCATACCGCTGGGGTGCAGACTGCCCAAGCGGAATATGAGGTGCTGCTCCTCCAATTTCCGGTGGTGCTCACTCTGGCCATGGAGGAGGCCCAGGACAGAGAGGTCGGATTCGGAATGGGGAGTTGAAGTGCTGAGCCACCGGGAGATCAAGTAGGTTAATGCGGACCGAGTGGAGGTGTTCGGTGAAACGATCGCCAAGCCTACGCTTGGTCTCACCGATGTAGATCAGCTGACATCTAGAGCAGCAGATGCAATAGATGAGGTTGGAGGAGATGCAGGTGAACCTCTGTCGCACCTGGAACAACTGCTTGGGTCCTTGAATGGAGTCGAGGGGGGAGTAAAGCGACAAGTGTAGCATTTCCTGCGGTTGCAAGGGGAAAGTGCCCGGGGAGGGGGTTGTGCAGGAGGGAAGGGAAGAATTGACCAGGGAGTTACGGAGGGAGCGGTCTTTGCGGAAAGCAGAGAAGGGGGAGATGGGAAGACTTGGGGGTGGGGGGGGGGGGGGGTTCAGCACCGTGCAGTCGCTGCTTTCAGCTCCCCGCCCACTTCTCGCCAGCTTTACCTCCACCGTTCTTGTAGACCAGGTAGGGGAACCGCCACAGGTTGCCCAGTCCCACCGTGAAGCCAATCACTGACAGCATGTAGTCCGCCTTCAGCGCCCAGTTACCACGCAGAGGGTTCTCATCCTGTTCCTCCGGGAAGTCGTCTCGCACCTGCCGGGGGGGGGGGGAGGAGAGAGAGAGCAGAGGTAACTGGGAGCACAGCCGCTTAGCCAGCTGTCGATCGGGAATATCGGTGGTCAGCCCAGGGGGCATGGACTGGCCACCACCAATCATGTGTACGCCCTTACAGAGAAAACAATCCTAGTCGTACAGCAGGGAAACGTGTGGGAGGGAACTGCAGATTCTGGTTTAAACCGAAGATGGACGCAAAAACCTGGAATAACTCAGCGGGTCATAGAGTGATACAGCGTGGAAACAGGCCCCTTTGGCCCAACTTGCCCACACCACCCAAACATGCCCCAGCTACACTAGTCCCACCTGCCCGCGTTTGGCCTATATCCTTCTAAACCTGTCCTATCCATGTATCTGATGAAGGAGGTATGGGGACAGGTGTTGTATCTCCGACGGTTGCAGGGGAACTCACCTGGAGAGTGGGTGGTTTGGGTGGGAAGGGATGAGTCAACCAGGTAGTTACGGAAGGAACGATCTCTGCGGAAGGCGGAAAAGGGTGGAGATGGGAAAATGTGGCTAGTGGTGGGATCCCGTTGGAGGTTGAGTGCAGTTTAGTTTACTGTCACATGTACCGAGGTACAGTGAAAAGCTTGTGTTGCAGTTCTATCCAGTCAGCAGAAAGACAATACATGATTACAATCGAGCCATTCGCAGTGTACAGATACATGATAAGGGAATAATGTGTAGTGCAAGGTAAAGCCAGCACAGTCTAGTAAAGGATAGTCTGAGGGTCACCAATGAGGTGGATAGCAGTTCAGCACTGCTCTCTGGTTGTGGTGGGATGGTTCAGTTGCCTGATAACAGCTGGGAAGAACATCATATCCAGTAATCCTCCAACACTTTCGCCACCTCCAACGGGACCCACCACTGGCCACATCTTCCCATCTCCACCCCTTTCTGCTTTCCGCAGAGACCGCTCCCTCCGCAACTCCATGGTCCAACTCATCCTTTCCCACCCAAACCACCCACTCCCCGGGTACTTTCCCCTGCAACCGCAGGAGATGCAACACCTGTCCCTTAACCTCCCCCCTCGACTCGATCCAAGGACCTCAACAGTCTTTCCAGGTGAGGCAGAGGCTCACTTGCACCTCCTCCAACCTCATCTACTGTATCCGCTGTTCCAGGTAAGGACTCCTGTATATTGGCGAGATCAAGCACAGGCTCGGCGATCGTTTCGCTGAACACCTTCGCTCAGTCCGCCTAAACATAGGAAAATAGGTGCAGGAGGAGGCCCTTCGAGCCAGCACCGCCATTCATTGTGATCATGGTTAAATCTACCTGATCTCCCGGTTGCTCAGCACTTTAACTCCCCCTCACCATTCCGCATAGTTCGCTTGGTAGTTTACATCCCAGTGGTATGAACATTGACTTCTCTAGCTTCAAATAGCCCTTGCTTTCCCCCTCTCTCGCCATCCCCTCCCCTTCCCAGTTCTCCCACCAGTCTTACTGTCTCCGACCACATTCTATCTCTGTCCACCCACTCCCCTGACATCAGTCTGAGGAAGGATCTCGACCCGAAACGTCGCCCATTCCTTCTCTCCAGAGATGCTGCCTGTTCCAGCTGAGTAAGTCCAGCATTTTATGTCAGCCTACAGCTAGGAAGAAACCTGCCCTGACTCTGTGGTGTTTGCGATGCTCCCCGGTGCTCTGGTTTTCCTCCCACATCAGAAGATATTTGGGGGCCGATGGTTCAGCGGTTGCTGTAAATTGCTCGAGTATTGTGGGTGTAAGGAAGGTGGATGAATTAGGGTTGGCCCTGAGCCAGAATCTAATGGCCGAACAATTCCCCCTTTAGCAATGTGGAGAGTAAAGCATCTGTGATCACCCAAACCATGCTGTGATGCACCTTGATCAGATGCTTTCTCTCCACATTGCTAAAGGGGGATGTTCGGCCCATTGATTCTGGCTCACGGGGCAACCCTAATTCATCCACCTTCCTTACACCCACAATACTCGAGCAAATTTACAGCAACCGCTGAACCCATCGGCCCACAATATCTTCTGGATGTGGGAGGAAACCAGAGCACCGGGGAGCATGCAAACTCCACAGAGTCAGGGCTGAGCCCAGAATACTGCAAGTACCTGTGTTGTACATCACTTCAGATCCGCATTTTAAAAAATACTCACCGACCTTCTAAGCGGATTTACTTTATGAAAAAAATTGGCGCCAGTTAAACGTATCATACTGCAGGATCTCTTCACATGAAGTGGATAAAGTCACTCGGCCAGACAAAGGAGAGGTTGCTGCTTTGGAACTTGTGCCTTAAGGTTACCGTGGCCTGGCTCCACATGAGGTCATTCTTCTTCAGCTGTTCTGTCGCAGAATCCAACCTTGAGCGGGCGATTTACAGCTTGGCTAAGGAACCAAGCGGCATCTTCAGGAGCCACGGGGGGGAGGTTTTGCCGACGTCAGGATCGAACCAGCGCCGCTGGAGGTGTGAGGCAGCAGCACTACCCGCTGAACGGAGGATGGTCTTAGGTCGGTGTCTTCCTGACCAAAAGCATTTGGAGGTGACGGGCTCGGGGCCGGAACGTTACACAGAGGAGACATCCAGGGACATGTTGTTGGAAAGCCTCGCCATTACTGTTGGAGATTGGAACACTGGTTTTGAAAAGGGCAAGTTCTAGAATGTGGGGTGGGGAATACAAAAGGGGGGGGAGCTCATGGGCTCTCAGCATCGAGGGGAGACCAATGCAGGAGACACGGAAACAGGGACGGTGGTCAATGAGGAAGGGCCCAAGGTAAACACAAGAGTGATTCCAGGTGTGGGCTGATGGTCGGTGAAGGTGCCACCTATCTGGGCAATGCCCTCTGCTCCAGCTCCTGGGGTAGAAGGGCCAACCTCCATTGTGGAAGCCCCCAGCCTCCACCACCATGTACCGAACCAATCGTGAGCATCTTGTCTCCAGGGATCACACCTATCTTACCCACTTATGTCCCAACCCAATCCTCACAATCTGCCTCCTCATCAATAGTAAATGTTCTTATACTTATCCCAACATGGAAGGAGGCCATTTGGCCCATCAGGAACATGTCAGGTCCTAGGAGATGAATCCAATCTGTTTCATTCCACCCTCTTGATTCCCTTGTCTCCTTGAAACGTATTCTCTCTCCTATGATATTAACTCCCCTATGACTGGCTTGTGCACTCTGTAGTTTAGAAGGATGAGAGGGGATCTTCTTGAAACCTATAAGATTATTAAGGGTTTGGACACGCTAGAGGCAGGAAACATGTTCCCGATGTTGGGGGAGTCCAGAACCAGGGGCCACAGTTTAAGAATAAGGAGTAAACCATTTAGAACGGAGACGAGGAAACACTTTTTCACCCAGAGAGTTGTGAGTCTGTGGAATTCTCTGCCTCAGAGGGCGGTGGAGGCAGGGTCTCTGGATGCTTTCAAGAGAGAGCTAGATAGGGCTCTTAAAGATAGCGGAGTCAGGGGATATGGGGAGAAGGCAGGAACGGGGTACTGATTGGGAATGATCAGCCATGATCACATTGGATGGCGGTGCTGGCTCGGGGCCGAATGGCCTACTCCTGCACCTATTGTCTATTTAGGAGTAATGAATGGTGGTCACACAACCTACCAGAAGGGACGTTTGGGGATGCGAGAGGATCGTGCAAACTCCACATGGACAGCAGCCGATGTTAGGATCGAACCAGGGTTCCTGCAGATGTGGGGCAGCAACACCTACCTACTGTGCCACTGACCTGGTCAGTCGAAGCGATCAGACAGGTTACTTTGTTGGGAACAATCCTTCTTGCTTGAGACCAAGGGTAGATTCCTATCACGACCACCAGGCCTGTGGACTGACTGGCTGGTTCAAAATATTTGTCCATCAAATTGTAACCTCCTCAAGGAGACTAAGTCGGATGGAATCTCGGGTTGTCCATCAGAAAATGGAATTGATAGATACTTACAATGGGCAGCATGGACACGGTGGGCCGAAGGGCCTGTGTCTGTGCTTTATGACTGAAGAGGCCACAGAGAGGTGGGCAATGATCACATTAGTGCTGGCTCATTATTGTCTCAGTCTGTCCCTCTCCAAACTTTACCTAGATGTCCACTTTAGTTGTACACCTTTGTAGCCGCTCCTTCTACTTGTGTGGCCACTTTCAGGGAAGAACTCAGTGGGTCAGACAGCATCTTAGTTGGGAGAAACAGTGTGGAAACAGGCCCTTCGGCCACCAAGTCCGTTGCAACTAGCGATCACCTGTACACTATCCTACACACCAGGCACAATTTTACAGAAGCCAATTGACCTCCAAACCTGCACATTTTGGGAGCGTGGGAGGTAACCGGCGCACCTGAGACCCACACGGTCACGGGGAGAATGTACAAACTCCGTACGGACAGCACCGGTAGTCAGGATCGAACTCAGGTCTCTGGCGCTGTGAGGCAGCAACTCTTCCGCTGCGCCAGGGTGTGGAGGGAAACGCACAGATAACGGATCGTATCTCCTCTCAAAAGGTGCGGACTGCGAAGAAGTTCCCCTCCTACAGGAGGCTGTGGGCCGAGCATCAGAAATGTGTCTAGATATCAACTTTCATGATCCATGTCTCGGAACTACATGAAATTTTGCACAGATTTAGATAAAATATAATTGAGAAGGAAGTCATAACTTGTCAGTGCCAAAAGTTGCACATTTATTAATTAAACTAATTAGAAAATGGGATCGAAAAAGTAAGCGCCGTCTAGTGTCCAATGCCCAATGCCCATATTACACCATGGGGAGCCTATTTCTGTGTTGCAGTCTATTTAAACCATATATTATTATACCATCTATATACATATATATATATGTGACTTGTGAATATGACTGTAATCATATATAATTATATAAAAATATATAATGAATATAATTGTGAGTGTGTATTTTGAATGAGACTGCCGCAGAGGTCCGACTCCTGAACCAGCCTAATTAATGGGTGAGGGCAGTTCCTCTGGATTCCCCCCGTTTACTGAACCCCACTGACTGCTAGTGTGCAGAGTGGGGGTCATGGCCATAGTGGGACTGGGGCAGTGCCAGGCTGGGGGAAGGCTAAGGCATCTACCACTGACAGGAAAATGCCTAACCCTAACCCGCCCCCGTTCCAGAGCTGCCCACGGCTGGAGCTGGAGCTGGAGCTGGAGCTTTGGGACCGGCTGTGGGCTCCGTACGTGTTGCCGCTCAGCGAGTCCACCTTGGCCAGCATGCCCGTGCCATCTTCAGCATCCCCATAGCGCCAGCTCCGTCACTCCGTCAGTCCGCCCGCTCGCCCGCTGCAACACCGGCCGGCCGACAGCCCACTGGCCATCCGACCGACCACTCGCAGCACGCACCGGAGGCCCGGCCCGGCCCAACTCTCACCACCCACCGGCGGCCCGATGGCCCGACAGCCCGACCGATCCTCCACACATCCATCGGCCTACAGACAAGCCCGACCGACAGACTGACCAATTGACCGACTGACTGAACCTAATCCTAATCCTAACCCTAGCTCTACATTTGTTATTTATCATTTTTATTTAATAGTTCACATCATAACTTTATAAAGATAAATCAATTGAAAAACAAAATGATCAACAAGGTTAGCACAACCTTTATTCCTTGGAAACCTAGTTATTGTTTTGATGTAATGAGGAGGCAGACATGATAGAAACATAGAAACATAGAAACATAGAAATTAGGTGCAGGAGTAGGCCATTCGGCCCTTCCAGCCTGCACCGCCATTCAATATGATCATGGCTGATCATCCAACTCAGTATCCTGTACCTGCCTTCTCTCCATACCCCCTGATCCCTTTAGCCACAAGGGCCACATCTAACTCCCTCTTAAATATAGCCAATGAACTGGCCTCGACTACCCTCTGTGGCAGAGAGTTCCAGAGATTCACCACTCTCTGTGTGAAAAAAGTTCTTCTCATCTCGGTTTTAAAGGATTTCCCCCTTATCCTTAAGCTGTGACCCCTTGTCCTGGACTTCCCCAACTTCGGGAGCAATCTTCCTGCATCTAGCCTGTCCAACCCCTAAAGAATTTTGTACGTTTCTATAAGATCCCCTCTCAATCTCCTAAATTCTAGAGAGTATAAACCAAGTCTATCCAGTCTTTCTTCATAAGACAGTCCTGACATCCCAGGAATCAGTCTGGTGAACCTTCTCTGCACTCCCTCTATGGCAATAATGTCCTTCCTCAGATTTGGAGACCAAAACTGTACGCAATACTCCAGGTGTGGTCTCACCAAGACCCTGTACAACTGCAGTAGAACTTCCCTGCTCCTATACTCAAATCCTTTTGCTATGAAAGCTAACATACCATTCGCTTTCTTCACTGCCTGCTGCACCTGCATGCCTACTTTCAATGACTGGTGTACCATGACACCCAGGTCTCGCTGCATTTCCCTTTTTCCTAGTCGGTCACCATTTAGATAACAGTCTGCTTTCCTGTTTTTGCCACCAAAATGGATAACCTCACATTTATCCACATTATACTGCATCTGCCAAACATTTGCCCACTCACCCAGCCTATCCAAGTCACCTTGCAGTCTCCTAGCATCCTCCTCACAGCTAACACTGCCCCCCAGCTTAGTGTCATCCGCAAACTTGGAGATATTGCCTTCAATTCCCTCATCCAGATCATTAATATATATTGTAAATAGCTGGGGTCCCAGCACTGAGCCTTGCGGTACCCCACTAGTCACTGCCTGCCATTGTGAAAAGGACCCGTTTACTCCTACTCTTTGCTTCCTGTTTGCCAGCCAGTTCTCTATCCACATCAATACTGAACCCCTAATGCCATGTGCTTTAAGTTTGTATACTAATCTCTTATGTGGGACCTTGTCGAAAGCCTTCTGGAAGTCCAGATACACCACATCCACTGGTTCTCCCCTATCCACGCTACTAGTTACATCCTCGAAAAATTCTAAAAGATTCGTCAGACATGATTTACCTTTCGTAAATCCATGCTGACTTTGTCCAATGATATCACCACTTTCCAAATGTGCTGCTATCCCATCTTTAATAACTGACTCTAGCAATTTCCCCACTACCGATGTTGGACTAACTGGTCTGTAATTCCCCATTTTCTCTCTCCCTCCCTTCTTAAAAAGTGGGGTTACGTTTGCTACCCGCCAATCCTCAGGAACTACTCCAGAGTCTAAAGAGTTTTGAAAGATTATTACTAATGCATCCACTATTTCTGGAGCTACTTCCTTAAGTACTCTGGGATGCAGCCTATCGGGCCCTGGGGATTTATCGGCCTTTAATCCATTCAATTTACCCAAAACCACTTCCCGACTAACCTGGATTTCACTCAATTCCTCCAACTCCTTTGACCCGCGGTCCCCTGCTATTTCCGGCAGATTATTTATGTCTTCCTTAGTGAAGACAGAACCAAAGTAGTTATTCAATTGGTTCGCCATATCCTTGTTATCAACTCACCTGTTTCTGACTGCAAGGGACCTACATTTGTTTTAACTAATCTCTTTCTTTTTACATATCTATAAAAACTTTTGCAATCAGTTTTTATGTTCCCTGCCAGTTTTCTTTCATAATCTATTTTTCCTTTCCTTATTAAGCCCTTTGTCCTCCTCTGCTGGTCTCTGAATTTCTCCCAGTCCTCCGGTATGCTGCTTTTTCTGGCTAATTTGTACGCATCATCCTTCGCTTTGATACCATCCCTGATTTCCCTTGTTATCCATGGATGCACTACCTTCCCTGATTTATTCTTTTGCCAAACTGGGATGAACAATTTTTGTAGTTCATCTATGCAGTCTTTAAATGTCTTCCATTGCATGTCCACCGTCAACCCTTTTAGAATTAATTGCCAGTCAATCTTGGCCAATTCACGTCTCATACCCTCAAAGTTACCTTTCTTTAAGTTCAGAACCGTTGTTTCTGAATTAACAATGTTTCTCTCCATCCTAATGAAGAACTCAACCATATTATGGTCACTCTTGCCCAAGGGAGCACGTACAACAAAGACTGCTAACTAACCCTTCCTCATTACTCAATACCCAGTCTAAAATAGCCTGCTCTCTCGTTGGTTCCTCTACATGTTGGTTTAGATAACTATCCCTCATACATTTCAAGAAATCCTCTTCCTCAGCACCCCTGCCAATTTGATTCACCCAATCTATATGTAGATTGAAGTCACCCATTATAATTGTTTTGCCTTTGTTGCACGCATTTCTAATTTCCTGTTTGATACCATCTCCAACTTCACTACTCGCTGCCTAGCAACCATAAAACAAAGCGCGGGATTGGTCAATTTGCGTCCAACCTCAATGTCAAACGTGCATTGATTGGACAATTACTACTCGGAAAATTTAAGGTTTTTCTCATATTTTTTAAAATGTGCAGGTTTTGGTCTTGACGAGTTTCAGATATAGAAACATAGAAACATAGAAAACAGGTGCTGGAGTAGGCCATTCGGCCCTTCGAGCCTGCACCGCCATTCAATATGATCATGGCTGATCATCCAACTCAGTATCCCGTACCTGCCTTCTCTCCATACCCTCTGATCCCTTTAGCCACAAGGGCCACATCTAACTCCCTCTTAAATCTAGCCAATGAACTGGCCTCAACTACAATCTGTGGCAGAGAATTCCAGAGATTCACCACTCTCTGTGTAAAAAATATTTTTTTTCATCTCAGTCCTAAAAGATTTCCCCTTTATCCTTAAACTGTGACCCTTTGTTCTGGACTTCCCCAACATCGGGAACAATCTTCCTGATTTAGCCTGTCCAACCCCTTAAGAATTTTGTAAGTTTCTATAAGATCCCCCCTCAATCTTCTAAATTCTAGCGAGTACAAGCCGAGTCTATCCAGTCTTTCTTCATATGAAAGTCCTGACATCCCAGGAATCAGTCTGGTGAACCTTCTCTGTACTCCCTCTATGGCAACAATGTATGATTTATATAATATTTTTACACAATATGTTAAAAATTCAGGTAGTTCCGTGAGTTGGGTCACGAACTTGAATGACAATGCTCCTTGTCCCACAGCCCACTGTTTGTCCCTCAAGAACCAACATCTGCTGTCCGTGGGGTGGAGGGTGAATGAAAGCGTCGGGAGGTTCCGAGTCACTGCTGTGGACAGAAAGAGGGCCCACAACCTGCCATCAATCCACAGGAGCTCGTCCTGTGGACACCCAATGTACCACAGCCAGGAGTCAGTGCAAGATGGGGATGATCAGCCATGATCACATTGAATGGCGGTGCTGGCTCGAAGGGCCAAATGGCCTACTCCTGCACCTATTGACTATTGTCTATTGTCTATAAGACTATCACTGGACAGGCGATGCTTCGGGGCGGATCCTACGAGCTTTCAGAGAGCCGGCATAATATGTGAAACCCCTTGGGAATAAAACATATAACAGTACAGCACCAGTACAGGCATATCCAGGTGCCTATCCAAAAGTCTCTTACACATCGTACATTAACACACTAACTATCGTATCTGCCTCCACCACCATCACCCCCGGCAACGTTTTCCAGGCCGCACTGCTCTCTGTGTAAAAATACTGCCCCTGTGCATCTTTAAACTTTCTAGTATTTGAATATTCTATCCTGGATAAGCGAATGGTATGTTAGCATTCATAGCAAAAGGATTTGAGTATAGGAGCAGGGAGGTTCTACTGCAGTTGTACAGGGTCTTGGTGAGACCACACCTGGAGTATTGCGTACAGTTTGGGTCTCCTTATCTGAGGAAGGACATTCTTGCCATAGAGGGAGTACAGAGAAGGTTCACCAGACTGATTCCTGGGATGTCAGGACTTTCATATGAAGAAAGACTGGATAGACTCGGCTTGTACTCGCTAAAATTTAGAAGATTGAAGGGGGATCTTATAGAAACTTACAAAATTCTTGGGGGGTTGGACAGGCTAGATGCAGGAAGATTGTTCCCGATGTTGGGGAAGTCCAGAACAAGGGGTCACAGTTTAAGGATAAGGGAGAAGTCTTTTAGGACCGAGATGAGAAAAACATTTTTCACACAGTGAAATCTGTGGAATTCTCTGCCACATAAGGTAGTTGGGTCAGTTCATTGGCTATATTTAAGAGGGAGTTAGATGTGGCCCTTGTGGCTAAAGGGATCAGGGGGTATGGGAGAAAGGCAGGTACAGGATACTGAGTTGGATGATCAGCCATGATCATATTGAATGGCGGTGCAGGCTATTTTCTATGTTTCTATGTTTCTATAAAAGTTCTGACTGTCTACCCTATCTAGACCTCTCATAACTGTATATACTTATTATATACTATTATAAGTATATTCCTTAGAAGGAAACCACCTCTCCTTCTAAAACAAGACAATGTAGGGGCATTGAGTTGTTAAAGAAGGAACTGCAGATGCTGGAAAATCGAAGGTACACAAAAATGCTGGAGAAACTCAACGGGTGCAGCAGCATCTATGGAGCGAAGGAAATAGGTAACGTTTCGGGCCGAAACCCTTCTTCAGACAATGTAGGGGTATTGAAGTCGGCTACACGGACAGGGATGTTTCTGTATTTTAACTGTGGCTAATCTGCTTCTCTCTGCAGAGACGGCACATTGCTGCTGCCACAATACACATCCCCACCAGGTGGCGGTGCAGACCATCAAATGAGAATCGCTGGAGACACAAGGAACTGCAGATGCTGGAATCTTGAGAAAAACACCAAGTGCTGAAGAACTTGCAGGGTCAGGCAGCATCCACGGAGGGAAATGGGCAGACGATATTTTGTGTCAGTACGGCACAGTGGTGTAGTGGGAGTTTAGTTTAGAGAAAAATGCGGAAAGAGGCCCTTCGGCCCATCGAACCCGCGCCGACCAGCAATCCCGGAACAGCAACACTATCCTATACACACTGGGGACAATTTACACTTATACCGAGCCAACGAACCCGTAGGTCTTTGGAATGTGGGAGGAAAACCGAAGGTCTCGGAGAAAACCCACGCAGGTCACGGGGAGAAGGTACAAACTCCGTACAGACAGCACCCGTAGTCACGATCGAACCTGTGTCTCTGGTGCAGTGAGGCAGCAACTCTACCGCTGCGCCACCGTGTCACTGGCCGCACAATACCAGAGACCCGGGTTTGATCCTGACTACGGGTGCTGTCGGTACGGAGTTTGTACCTTCTCCCCGTGACCTGTGTGGGTTTTCTACGGATGTTCCGGCTCCTCCCACATCCCAAAGACGTGCAGGATTGTAGGTTCATTGGCTTCTGTAAATTGTCCCCAATGTGCAGGACTACTGCTTATGTACGGGTGACTCGGTGGGCCAAAGAGCCTGTTTCCATGCTGTCTCTAAAGTCTAAAGTAAACACTCTTCTTCACACTATTGGGCTCGGGGGAAGAGAGCCGGAACAGAGAGATGGGGGCAGGACAAAGCCTGGCAAGTGATTATGTACGGACAAGGAACTGCAGATGCTGGTCCACCAAAAAAAGACACATACTGCTGGAGTAACGCAGCGGGTCAGGCAACATCTCTGGAGGGAAGGAATAGGTGACGTTTCACAGAGTGCTGGAGTAACTCAGCGGGTCAGGCAGCATCTGTGGAGAACATGGATAGGTGACGTTTCACAGAGTGCTGGAGTAACTCAGCGGGTCAGGCAGCATCTGTGGAGAACATGGATAGGTGACGTTTCACAGAGTGCTGGAGTAACTCAGCGGGTCAGGCAGCATCTGTGGGAAACATGGATAGGTGACGTTTCACAGAGTGCTGGAGTAACTCAGCGGGTCAGGCAGCATCTGTGGAGAACATGGATAGGCGACGTTTCACAGAGTGCTGGAGTAACTCAGCGGGTCAGGCAGCATCTGTGGAGAACATGGATAGGCGACGTTTCAGGTCGGTACCCTTCTTCGGACTGATTTTGGAGGGGAGGGGAGAAAGCTGGGGGAGGGGTAGTGGTGGGCCATAGTGTGGCACGTAATATTGACCCCACTCCACCTGAGTTGACCTATTACCAGACCCGCTCAGTTACTGTTCGTCCTTTCCTGACAAGTGTTAGGTGGAAACAGGCAAAATGCTGGAGACTGCAGAACTCTCATTCATTTGCTCTTGATCTCTCAACATCACCGTCTCTATCTCTTGTTTCCCTTTCTCCTGACTCTGTCTGACAAAGAGTCTCGATCCGAAATGTAATCTATTGCTTCTCTCCACAGATGCTGTCTGACCCGCTGAGTTACTCCAGCACTGTCTGTCAATGTTCACACTGTCGGGTTACGGCAGGTTTTGCTGCTGGATCAGGGGGGGGGGGGTGTGTGTGTGTGTGTGTGTGTGTGTACATATGTATGTGTGTGTGTGTGTGTGTGTGTGTGTGTGTGTGTGCGTGTGTGTGTGTGTGTGTGTGTGTACGTGTGTGTGTGTGTGTACGTGTGTGTGGACTTGTGTTTGTGTGTGTGTACGTGTGTGTGTGTGTGTGTACGTGTGTGTGTACGTGTGTGTGTGCGTGTGTATGTGTGCATGTGTACGTGTGCGTATGTACGTGTGTGTGTGTGTACATGTGCGTATGTACGTATGTGTGTGTGTGTGTTCGTGTGTGTACATGTGTGTGTGTGTATACGTGTGTGTTTATATACATGTGTGTACATGTGTGTATATATACCTGTGTGTACGTGTATGTGTGTATACGTGTGTGTACGTGTACGTGTGTATACGTGTGTGTACGTGTACGTGTGTGTGTGTGCAGCAACTCAGGAAGCTACTGTGGAGAGGGCAAGGTAGTTAATGTTCATAAGGTCACAAGTAACAGGAGCAGAATTAGGCCATTCGGCCCATGAAGTCCACTCCGCCATTCAATCAGCTGATCTATCTCGCATTCCTAACCCCATTTTCCTGCCTTCTCCCCATAACCCCTGACTGTACTAATCAACAATCTATCTATCTCTGCCTTAAAAATATCCACTGACTTGGCCTCCACAGCTTTCTGCGGGAAAGAATTCCACAGATTCACCACCCTCTTATTAAAGAAATTCCTCCTCATCTCCTTCTGAAAAAGAATGTCCTTTAATTCTGAGGCTACGACCTCTAGTCCTAGACTCTCCCACTGGTGGAAACATCCTCTCCACATTCACTCCATCTAAACCTTTCACTATTCTGTACGTTTCAATGAAACTGTTCTTCTAAACTCCAGCTAATACAGGCCCATAGAAACATAGAAAGTAGGTGCAGGAGGAGGCCATTCAGCCCTTCGAGCCAGTGCCGCCATTCATTGTGATCATGGCTGATCGTCCACTATCAATAACCCGTGCCTGCCTTCTCCCCATTTGGCCTCCAGTGATTTGGCCTCCACTGCCCTCTGTGGCAGAGAATTCCATAAATTCACAACTCTCTGGATGAAAAAGGTTTTTCTCATCTCAGTCTTAAATGACCTCCCCTTTATTCCAAGACTGTGGCCCCTGGTTCTGGACCCGCCCAACATTGGGAACATTTTTCCTGCATCTAGCTTGTCCAGTCCTTTTATACTTTTATATGTTTCTATAAGATACCCCCTCATCCTTCTAAACTCCAGTGAATACAAGCCTAGTCTTTTTCAAACTTCCCTCATATGACAGTCTCTCCATCCCAGGGATCAATCTCGTGAACCTACGCTGCACTGCCTCAATCACAAGGATGTCCTTCCTCAAATTAGGAGACCAAAACTGTACACAATACTCCAGATGTGGTCTCACCAGAGCCCTATACAACTGCAGAAGAACCTCTTTACTCCTATACTGAAATCCTCTTGTTATGAAGGCCAACATTCCAGTGCCGGACAACGCTCATCATAGGTTAACTAACCCACTCATTGCTGGCGTCATTCTTGTAAAGTGATTGATCGTTCGGGAAATGTTCCAGGCAGGGGGTGGAAATCCCCACTGCTGCACCTTCCCCGGGCAGTCCCCTCCCCTCTGTCTGTCCCTCCCTCCCTCCCTCCCTCCCTCTGTCTGTCTGTCTGTCTGTCTCTCTGTCCCTCCTCTCTGTCCCTCCCTCCCTCCCTCAGTCTGTCTGTCTGTCCGTCTCTCTGTCCCTCCCTCCCTCCCTCCCTCTGTCTGTCTCTCTGTCGCTCCCTCCCTCTCCCTCCCTCCCTCCCTCTGTCTGTCTCTCTGTCCCTCCCTCTCTGTCTCCGTCCCTCCCTCTCTCTGCCTCTCTGTCCCTCCCTCTCTGTCCCTCCCTCCCTCCCTCTGTCTGTCTGTCTGTCTCTCTGTCCCTCCCTCCCTCCCTCCCTCCCTCTGTCTGTCTGTCTCTCTGTCCCTCCCTCTCTGTCTCCGTCCCTCCCTGTCTTTCTCTCTGTCCCTCCCCACCCACCCACCATTCTGTCTGCGGTCACCATGCAGCGAGCTGTGTCTCTGTCTCTCTCCGTGTCCCGGCGCCTGTTGGCCGCCGCCCGGACCCCGACCCCGACCCCGACCCCGAACCCTCCACTCAGCCGCCGCCGCTCGCCGGCCGCCCGGGACATCGACACCCCCGCCCGGGGCAGCCCAGCCCCAGCCCCAGCGGCAGAACCAGCCGCAACACCAGCCCCAGCCCCAGCAGCCCGGGACGGTGAGTCTCAGACGGGACGGGACAGGGGAGGGGAGGGTAGGGGAGGGGAGGGGAGGGAAGGAGAGGGAAGGGGAGGGAAGGGAAGGGAGGGGAGGGGAGGGAGGGGACAGGGGACAGGGTCGCTGTATCTCACTCTCCCACTGATGGCGAGCTGGGTTACTGTGTATAAACTGCCGTACATTTAATGGAGCCAGAGCTTCCTGGAACTATTTGCTAAGCTGACGTGGCGAGGTGTGCATACACTGCCGGGTACAATTGTGATTCTGTCACACCCGCTACAGCCTGCGGTCTGTGGGGAAACGCTGCTGAACCCAATCGTGGACAATCCCAAACCCATCCCCACTGAAACCGAAGGACAATCCATTCCTCTCACTGCTCTTTATTTTGTTGTGTCAACAAAAAGACAGACACAGAGTGCTGGAGTAACTCAGCGGGTCAGGCAGCATCTGTGGAGCGAAGGAAATGGGCAACCTTTCGGGCCGAAACTCTGAAGGAAATAGGCAACGTTTCGGGCCGAAACGTTGCCTATTTCCTTCGCTCCATAGATGCTGCCGGAACATGGATAGGTGACGTTTCCCAGAGTGCTGGAGTAACCCCGCGGGTCAGGCAGCATCTGTGGAGAACAATAATGGGTGACGTTTCGAGTCGAGACTTCTTCAGACTGAGAAAGTCTCAAACGTCACCAATCCATGTTCTCCACAGATGCTGCCTGACCCGTTGAGTTACTCCAGCACTCTGTGTCTTTCCTATTTATTCTGCTTCTCCGTTTTAATATAACATGTAAACCAGCATCTGCAGTTAAACATTTCCTTCTTTATTCTGTTGTGGTGTTCCTTCCCCCCCCCCCCCCCCCCCCCCCGTCTCCTTCCCTCTTTCCCCCTCATTCCCTGCCTTCCCCCCCCCTCCCCAACCCTTCCTTCCCACTTTTCCCAACAACACCGCCCTGAAGACAGTTTGTCACAACCCAGTCCAAGTGAAATAACTCCCTGAAACCCATGACGCAGCACGGGAGCCAGTCGCAAGAACATTGGGAAATCTCTCTGTTCCCCTGCTCATGTTCACTGAGGCAGATTTATTCAAAGCAGCTTCTATTTGTACACTGATTCAGTTTAGTTTAGAGATACAGCCTGGAAATGGGCCCTTCGGCCCACCGAGTCCGCACCGACCAGGGATCCCCGCACATTAACGCTATCCTACACACACTAGGGACAATTTACAATTTTATCAAAGCTAATTAACCAACAAACCTGTACGTCTTTGGAGTGTGGGAGGAAACCGGAGCACCCGGGGAAAACCCACGCGATCACGGGGAGAAGGTGCAAACTCCGTACAGACAGCAGCTGTAGTCAGGATCGAACCCGGGTCTCTGGCGCTGCGAGGTAGCAACTCTCCACATTGCCACCCCACACCGGTTGATTTTAGTGATTGGACAGATACATGAATAGGACAGGTTTGGAGGGATGTGGACCAAACGCAGGCAGGTGGGACCAATGCATCTGGGACATGTTCAGCAAGTTGGGCCGAAGGGCATGTTTCCACAATGTATCACTCTATGACTCTCCATGGCTCTATTTTAACTGTTTGGGCAACTTTATTATAAACAGTAAACATCCCAACACCTTGACCTGACCTTAAATCACAGTCCAGGAAGGGGGAAAGCAATATAGACACAAAATGCTGGAGTAACTCAGCGGGACAGGCAGGGACAGGGATTTATTTGCTCCAGTGTTTTACTGTTGTTGTAATTCAGATAGAGTTTCATTCTAAATTCTCAAGCAGTTAACACTCTGAAACATGAGGGTGGGTCGTGTATGTTAAACAGCAGGAGCTCTCGGTGAAATGCAGCTGGACTTTTTTGAGAGAGGTGAGGCGCTTATTGCAAAAGCGGAATTAAACTGAGGGCAGTGGGGAATTAGTTTCAGCTTACTGTAAAGGGAGGTGATTGCTTCACCACTGACGTATGAAATCTGACACACAGCATGACTCAGCCTGTACGGTTTCCTGTTGATCGCCAACTCCTTGCCTGCTCTCTGATGCCGTGACGTTTGCAAGTTGTAGGCGGAGAATTAGCTTTCAAAACCATTTACAGAAAAGCCAGTGGGGTGGGGAGATTGTGAAGTTAGCGGGCGGCTTGATTGGATCTGGAGACCAGGATTGATGAACGAGAGAACAATTCAGTGGTGGCTTTCAAAAGGAAATCAGAAATGCTGCAGTAACTCAGCGGGTCAGGCAGCATCTGTGGAGAACATGGATAGGTGACGTTTCACAGAGTGCTGGAGTAACTCAGCGGGTCAGGCAGCATCTGTGGAGAACATGGATAGGTGACGTTTCACAGAGTGCTGGAGTAACTCAGCGGGTCAGGCAGCATCTGTGGAGAAGATGGATAGACAATGTTTTGGTTCAGGACCTTTCTTGTTATGGGACAATAGGAATGGCCATGGGTGTACTGTGTGGGGTGTACTGTATTAGGGGTGGCACAGTGGGTAGAGCTGCCGCCTCGCAGCACCAGAGACCCGGGTTCGATCCTGACCTTGGATGCTGTCTGTGTGGAGTTTGCGTGTTCTCTCTGTGACCCCATGGGTTTCCTCCGGGTGCTCCGGTTTCCTCCCACATCCCAATGATGTGCGGGTTTGTGTAGAAACATAGAAACATAGAAATTAGGTGCAGGAGTAGGCCATTCGGCCCTTCGAGCCTGCACCGCCATTCAATATGATCATGGCTGATCATCCAACTCAGTATCCCGTACCTGCCTTCTCTCCATACCCTCTGATCCCTTTAGCCACAAGGGCCACATCTAACTCCCTCTTAAATATAGCCAATGAACTGGCCTCGACCACTCTCTGTGTGAAAAAAGTTCTCCTCATCTCGGTTTTAAAGGATTTCCCCCTTATCCTTAAGCTGTGACCCCTTGTCCTGGACTTCCCCAACATCAGGAGCAATCTTCCTGCATCTAGCCTGTCCAACCCCTTAAGAATGTTGTAAGTTTCTATAAGATCCCCACTCAATCTCCTAAATTCTAGAGAGTATAAACCGTCTATCTAGTCTTTCTTCATAAGACAGTCCTGACATCCCAGGAATCAGTCTGGTGAACCTTCTCTGCACTCCCTCTATGGCAAGAATGTCCTTCCTCAGATTTGGAGACCAAAACTGTACGCAATACTCCAGGTGTGGTCTCACCAAGACCCTGTACAACTGCAGTAGATCCTCCCTGCTCCTATACTCAAATCCTTTTGTGTAGGGAGTGGACGGGAAAGTGGGTTAACGTAGACCTAGTGTGAACGGGCGATCGATGGTCAGCGTGGACTAGCTGGGCCAAAAGGCCTGTTTCCGTGCTGTATCTGTAAACTAAACTAATCTATTGCCAGGTGCAGAATGTGCTGGGTGAGGGCGGGTCCAACACCATTGAGGACTTAGTGCCTGCTGTATAGACACTCCGCTCACTCCAGCACCCGCCCGCAGTTAGTCCCCATCTACGGCACCAACCGGAGTAACTCACAACTCCTCAGACAGCACCCCCCCCCCCCCCCCCCACAGGACGGAGATCAGAGGCAGGGTCTGACTGCCACAATGTACCCTCGCGGGAGCGGCACAGCGGGTGGAACCGCTGCCCGGAGCGCCAATCCCGACCTCCACTGTTCTCTGTAGAGTTTGCACCGTTTTCCCTGTGACTGCGTGGGTTTTCTCCAGGTGCTCTGGATTCCTCCCACGTCCCAAAGACATGGGTCAGTGGGTTAAACTGGCTGCTATAAATTGTTCCTGGTGTGTGGTAGAATCTTTGGGGGGGTGGGGGGGCAAGTGACGAGAATGTGGGGGAGAACAAAAATGGTTTCAGCAACTAAGTTACAGAGAAAGGTTGAACAAGTTAGGTCTTTATTCTTTGGAGCGCAGAAGGTTAAGAGGGGACTTGATAGAGGTCTTTAAAATTATGAGCGGGTTAGACAGAGTGGACGTGGATAAGCTTTTCCCATTGAGAGTAGGGAAGATTCAAACAAGGGGACATGACTTGAGAATTAAGGGACAGAAGTTTAGGGGGAACATTAGGGGGAACTTCTTTACTCAGAGAGTGGTAGCTGTGTGGAATGAGCTTCCAGTGGAAGTGGTGGAGGCTGGTTCGATGTTATCCTTTAAAAATAGATTGGATGGGTATATGGACGGGAAAGGAATGAAGGGTTATGGTCTGAGTGCAGGTAGATGGAACTAGGGGGAAGTATTTATTTTTAATTTAAAAAATAATTTAAAAAAGTGTTCGGCACGGACTTGAAGGGCCGAGATGGCCTGTTTCCGTGCTGTTATGGTTATATGGATTGAATGTAGGATTGGTGTCAATGGCTGGTACAGACTCAGTGGGCCGAAGGGCCTGTTTCTGTGTTGTATCTCTCTGTGACTTTCACTGACCTAAAGAAAGACCTTTCCTCGGGTTAATTGAAACTGTACTGGGACAATCGGAATGTACGATGTGAGTTTGTTAAATCTCCAGTGTTTAATATTGCTCTTGTATCTGCCAGAATGCTCACCCTACAGACTACAGGGACGGATACCGTCAGCGTACGACAGAAAGATTCTGCTGTGGGTAGGACGGTTCAAGAGGGACCAGGATATACCAGAAATAGTCTCGTAAGTCACACTTCAACCTTTGCATAATCCTCCACCTTGCTCCTTATGAACTTCCTTATTGGTTATACGCCTTGGACCACTGAGCCATAGTCAAACAGCAGGTAAACAGGCCCTTTGGCCCATCTCACTGAAGACACCTCACCAAAGACAAAATGTAGAGACAAAGAACTGCAGATGCTGGTTTCCACCAAAGATAGACACAGAGTGTTGGAGTAACTCAGCGGGTCAGGCAGCATCTCTGGAGGAAAAGGACGGGTGATGTTTCGGGTCGGGACCCTTTCTTCAGTCACCTATTCCTTTTTTCCAGAGATGCCGCCTGACCCGCTGAGTTATTCCAGCACTTTGTGTCTATCTGTGCCTAATCTAAGAGTCCCATTTCCCTGCATTTGGCCCATATATCCCCCTAAATCTTCTCCATTCATGCACCTGTCTTTAAACGATGCTGGCTGCTTTTAAATGTGTTTCCCGGTGCGCCCGGTTTCCTCCCACATTCCAAAGACGTGTGGGCTTGTGCGTTAATTGGCTTTCTATAAATTGTCCAGAATGTGATGGATAGAACTAGTGTACGGGGTGATCGCTGGTCGGCACGGACTCGCTGGGCCGAAGGGCCTGTTTCCACGCTGTATCTCTGAACTAAACTACCTGCCTCAACTACCGACTCTGGCAGCTGTTTCCATATACCCACCACCATCTGCGTGAAAAACATGCTCCTCGGATCCCTGTTAAAGATTAACCCCCCCCTCACCTAATGTGATGGTGTGTGCATTATAGTGTTAGATCGGGGAATGCAGTTTAGTTTGTTGTCATGTGTACCGAGGCACAGTGAAAGGATGTTGTTGCGTGCTAACTAGTCACCAGAAAGACAATACATGATTACAATCGAGCCATTCGCAGTGTACAGATACATGATAAGAGAATAACGTTTAGTGCAAGGTAGCCATCAAAGTCCGATCAAGGATAGACCGAGGGTCATCAATGAGGTAGATAGTAGTTCAGGACCTCTCTCTGTTTGTAGCAGGATGGTTCAGCTGTCTGATAACAGCCGGGAAGAAACTGTCCCCTGGACTGAGGGGGGATCTTATAGAAACTTACAAAATTCTTAACGGGTTGGACAGGCTAGATGCAGGAAGATTGTTCCCGATGTTGGGGAAGTCCAGAACAAGGGGTCACAGCTTAAGGATAAAGGGGAAATCTTTTTGGGCTGAGATGAGAAAAACATTTTTCACACAGAGAGCGGTGAATCTGTGGAGGTGTGCGTTTTCACACTTCTACACATTTTGCCCGATGGGAGAGGGGAGAAGAGGGAGTGGCCAGGGTGCGACTCGTACTCGATTACGTTGCTGGCCTTGCCGAGGCAGCGTGAAGTGTAGATGGAGTCGATGGAAGGGAGGTTGGTTTGTGTGATGGTCTGGGCTGCGTCCACAATTCGCTGCAATTCTAGGAATAGGTATCCAAGTTTGGATGCACCTCCATCTCCTGCTGCTACCGTATGCCGTGTGTTCCCAGACCTCCCAGTACATCTGGCAGCAGGTTAATGTGTGAACACTTTGTAGCCGATACTCTGGGGAACAGCGCACACACCATTTACACGCACTGCTTCCTCGTGCCCAAGCAGATGGCTGGAAGGGAACTGCAGATGGTGTCGGAACGGTTTTGCATCCTCTACTGCAGAATCCCACAGGCCTCACCAGTCAGTAAGGCCCAACCTGCCAACCTCTCCTTGTAAGCCAACATCTTCATCTCAGGATCCAGGGCGGCACAGAGGCCCAGCGGTAGAGTTGCTGCCTCACAGCGCCAGAGACCCAGGTTCAATACTGGATAGAGACTCGGCTTGTACTCGCTAGAATTTAGAAGATTGAGGGGGGATCTTATAGAAACGTACAAAATTCTTAGAGGGTTGGACAGGCTAGATGCAGGAAGATTGTTCCCGATGTTGGGGAAGTCCAGGACAAGGGGTCACAGTTTAAGGATAAAGGGGAAATCTTTTTGGACTGAGATGAGAAAAACATTTTTCACACAGAGAGTGGTGAATCTGTGGAATTCTCTGCCACAGAAGGTAGTTGAGGCCAGTTCATTGGCTATATTTAAGAGGGAGTTAGATGTGGCCCTGGTGGCTAAAGGGATCAGGGGGTATGGAGAGAAGGCAGGTACGGGATACTGAGTTGGATGATCAGCCATGATCATATTGAATGGCGGTGCAGGCTCGAAGGGCCGAATGGCCTCTACTCCTGCACCTATTTTCTGTTTCTATGCTTCTCCAACTCGTATATGTTAATCTTCCCCACAGCAACGAGATGCTTTACGCAGCGAGGAACAAAATAAGGGTACAGGTCTGTTACCTGATGATCGCCCTGAGTGTGGGGGCCTGTGTGGTGATGGTGGTTTCTGGCAAGAAGGTACGTTCTCTGCCAACCTGTGGTGGGCACCTCCTACACCCACCCTCCTCGCCCCTCGCCAATGAGAGAGAGCCAGAGACTCTCATGACCCTCAATGTCGAAACGAGGAACTGCAGGTGCTGGTTTACGCAGAAGGGACACAAAGTGCTGGAGTATCTCTGCAGGTCAGGCAGCATCTGTGGAGAAAAGGAATGGGTGATGTTTCAGGTCGAGACCCTTAATAAGACTGATTGCGTGTGGGATGGGGGGGGCTTGATAAAATCCCAGGACAGATCAGGGGCCGGCACAGATGACCTCAGACAGGGAGGGTCCCAGATAGGCTGATTGTGTACTGGGGACGGTGTGATCTCGAGGGACACATCGTGGCAGACAGTGGAACCGCTTCACTGACATTTAGTGGGGTTTCCTAAAACCAGAGAATGCAATGTTCAGATCGCCGGGATGTAAGCTCGCCAAGCGAAATACGAGGCGCTGTTCCTCCAGCACCTTTATGACCCGCTGAGTTACTCCAGCATTTTGTGTCTATCTTTGGTCTGAGCCAGCATCAGCAGTTCCTTTGTATTACATACCGTTTGCCACAGTAGTGATCTGTCTCTCTGACCACCAACACGTCTGCACTCCACACCATTCTTCCTTTCCGTTCTCACGTTCCCCACATTATAGTCCACGCATCACGTCCCTGGCCACTCCCGCAGCCTGTCAGTGTCCCCCCCCCCCCAACTGTACGCCCCTCATTGCCCACACTGCCAGTTGGGCTCTGGATCATCGGCAAGCTTGATGCCAGTCGCGGGCATGGATCCAGGTGCCAACGCACACAACATCGGGATCTGGTGGGCCTTTCCCCAGCTGAGACTGGCCTGTTTATTCCCTCCGCACCCTGGCCACCCCAGCCGGGACCATCAGACCAAGGGGCCACTCTCGGTCATGTCTCTGGGGAGAGGGGGGCGGTGAGCAGAGATGTCCATGTCTCTGGTCCACGTGTCAGTCATGTGAAGCTCTGGGCAGCCTCTTTGCCCATTCAGTGGGACGAGCCCAGCGATGATTCTAAAACTCCCAAGACACAGGGCGGCAATGTGGTGCAGCGGGTAGAGCTGCTGCCTCACAGCGCCAGAGACCCGGGTGCAATCCTGACTACGGCTGCTGTCCGTGTGGAGTTTGCACGTTCTCCCCGTGACCGCGTGGGACCCCCCCGGTTTTGTCTCATTCCAAAAATAAACGTGCGGGTTTGTTGGTTAATTGGCTTCTGTAAGTTGTCCTCGGTGTGTAGGATAGGTGTGTGTGTGTACCAGTGATCGCTGGTCAGTGTGGGACTTGGTGGGCCGAAGGGCCTGTTTCCACTCTGTATTTCTGAACTAAACTGGACAAAGGCCATCCATGGCTCTGACCAGCTGCTCTTCCTCCACCTGCAGGCTTTTAAACAACGTGAGAACCTCACCAAGTGGAATCTGGAGAAGAAGGCCAAGCTGAAGGAGCAGTATATGCTGGAGAACAAGACCGTGGTTGACAAGACCCAGTAACCGACGGACATTCAGCAGCACCCAAAGCACACGGTGCTGGGACAACCCGGGCAGCGGTTCCGCAGAAACAACACCGGTGACGACATGGGTCAGGACCTTTCTTCAGACTCTCGGGGTAGAAGAAACATTTTCTGGTCCAGACCCAAAACCTCACCTGTCGTTGATCTCCAGAGGTGCTGCCTGAACCGCTGAGTTGCACCAGCACTTTGTGTCTTATCTTTGGAACAAACCAGCATCTGTAGCTCCTTGTGTCTGTGTCATTGGCTGCAGGTATTATCCACACTGGACGTGGACCTCATCGACATCTCCCTGTGTTCACTCTCACATTTAAACCCACCCCCTGTGGGGTATTCCCTTTGCCCCTGCCCCCACCCTGAACCTGCTGCTGTGAAACGACACTTCTAATTCCCCACCATGCCTGGATCTACAAATCCCACCCTCTCCCTGCAAAGTGTCAAGTTAATGCCCGATATTCCCACCGCCTCTGTTGAAACAGAATTATTAACAGCTCCATCAGTCTGAAGGGTCCCAACATGTCCCTTGTCCATGTTCACCTGCTGCCTGACCCGCTGGGTTACTCCAGTACTTTGTGTCTTTTTTTGTAAGCCAGCATCTGCAGTTCCTTTGTCTCCTTACGATGAGTTTTCCTCTCACTGAGAGATTAGAGGTTTATTTTCAACTGCACCCAGACCCCTCAAAAATATGTTCAGCTCACAGCCTTGTTCAGCTCATGGTCTCTGTTCTGGTAACAGCGCGAGAGTCCCAGGTTCGATCCCGACCTCGAGTGCTATCTGTGTGGAGTTTGCACGTTCTCCCTGTGACTGTGTGGGTTTCCTCCGGGTGCCCCGGTTTCCTTCTGCATCCTAAAGGCGTGCGGGTTTTGTAGGTTAATTAGCCTCTGCAAATTGTCCCCAGTGTGCAGGGAGTGGATGAGAAAGTGGGATAACATAGAACCAATGGTCGGCGTGGGCCGAAGGGCCTGTTTCCGTGCTGTATCTTTCAACCAAGCGACCAAAACTATCTTTGGCACTATTTCAACTTTTACATTTGATGAGTATCTGAGGTATTTTGTTTGTTCTACCGGGACTCTGTTCTGATGTAAATCCAGTGTGCGATGCCTGCCGTGCAGTTCAATGTTGATTGATGTGAGCGCAGCTGCCAGCGGTTTGGCTGTGTTTCCACGTGGAATATTGAACAGTGAGGCTGCAGGTGTCTCACCTCAGTCCACGGCGGCCAGCATCTTCACAGGGACACATACTCCTCACTCCGTCTCTAACACTCAAAATATTATTATTCATTAAATCACTTAATTATTTGTTAGAAATTCGAGTTTGATATATTTTTGTGAAAATCTCAGTAAAGTATTATCTGTAACTCATTGTCTCCACGTGTGTTTATTTGGTTTCAAAATCACCCAGTTTTAGATGCACAGAATCTCTTGCCCAGAGCAGGGGAATCGAGGACCAGAGGACAAAGGTTTAAGGTGAAGGGGGAAAAGATTTAAGAGGAATCTGATGGGTAATTTCTTTCACACAAAGTGTGGTAGGTGTATGGAACAAGCTGCCAGAGGAGGTAGTTGAGGCAGGGACTATCCCGGTATTTAAGAAACAGTTAGACAGGTACAAGGATAGGACAGGTTTGGAGGGATATGGACCAAACGCTGGCAGGTGGGACCAGTGTAGCTGGGACATTGTTGGCCGGTGTGGGCAAGTTGGGCCGAGGGGCCTGTTTCCACACTGTTATCACTCTATGTCTAGTTAATTTTTGTCCAAAGTGCTGGAGGAACTCGTCAGGTATCATCGGGCAGGCGACGTTTCGGGTTGGGACCCTTCTTCAAGGTGAAGAAACATCTGTCTATTTGCCTCCACAGATGCTGCCTGGCCCGTTGAGTTCCTCCAGCCGTTAGTTTTTTTACTCAGGAC
>CM075983.1:1590537-1635149 GCA_038087875.1 Malacoraja senta | reverse complement strand
ATCATCAGACATGAATGCCCGGTGTCTGGACTTCAGAAGAGTGCGGATCTCAAAGTTCATCCAAGGTTTCTGATTGGGAAACACTCGGAAGGTTTTGGTGGGGATGCAGTACTCCACACACTTCTTAATGAAATCTGTAACGACTGTGGCGTATTCGTTCAGGTCCGTTGCCGAGTCCTTGAACATTGCCCAGTCTACAGACTCCAAACAGCCCTGGAGTTGTGCCTCTGCCCCCCCCCCCCCCCCCCGACCAGCTCTGTACTGTCCTCACCTCTGGGGTGCGCTCTTTAATTGCTGCCTGTAGGCAGGAAGAAGCAGCACCGTGGTATGGTCGGATTTACCGAAGTGAGGGCGAGGGATAGAACGATAGGCATTCTTGATGGTCGTGTAGCAGTGGTCGAGGGTGTTTGATCCTCTGGTGCAGCAGGAGACATGTTGGTGGAAGTTAGGGAGTGATTTCTTTAGGTTTGCCTTATTGAAGTCACCGGCTATGGTGGTGAACGCCTCGGGGTAAGGTGCAACGAGACCTGGGTGTCATGGTACACCAGTCATTGAAAGTAGGCATGCAGGTGCAGCAGGCAGTGAAGAAAGTGAATGGCATGTTAGTATTCACAGCAAGAGGATTTGAGTATAGGAGCAGGGAGGTTCTACTGCAGTTGTACAGGGTCTTGGTGAGACCACACCTGGAGTATTGCGTACAGTTTTGGTCTCCTAATCTGAGGAAAGACATTCTTGCCATAGAGGGAGTACAGAGAAGGTTCACCAGACTGTTTCCTGGGATGGCAGGACTTTCATATGAAGAAAGACTGGATAGACTCGGCTTGTACTCGCTAGAATTTAGAAGATTGAGGGAGGATCTTATAGAAACTTTAAAAATTCTTAAAGGTTGGACAGGCTAGATGCAAGAAGATTGTTCCCGATGTTGGGGAAGTCCAGGACAATGGGTCACAGTTTAAGGATAAAGGGGAAGTCTTTTAGGACCGAGATGAGAGAAAAAAAATTCACACAGAGAGTGGTGAGTCTCTGGAATTGTCTGCCACAGAGGGTGGTTGAGGCCAGTTCATTGGCTATATTTAAGAGGGAGTTAGATGTGGCCCTTGTGCTAAAGGATCAAGGGGGTATGGAGAGAAGGCAGGTACGGGATACTGAGTTGATGATCAGCCATGATCATATTGAATGGCGGTGCAGGCTCGAAGGGCCGAATGGCCTACTCCTGCACCTATTGTCTATGTTTCTATGTTAGTGGCATAAATAGGGTAGACAAGCACATGGATAGGCAGGGAATGGAGGGATATGGGTAATGTTCAGGCAGAGAAGAGTTGGTCTCAGCATAGCTTTCATGTGTTAAAGAACCTGTTCTTGTGCTGTTCATCGACATCCTGGGAACAGAGGGATATGAATGACATGCAGGCAGAGAAGGTTAGTTTAGTTTGGCATCGTTGCGGCTGAAGGGCCTGTTCTTGTGTTGTGCTGTTCTATGAACTGATGGAGATTTTTATAGGAAGGATTTTGAGGGCTGTGGGTGAAATGCAGGGAAATGGGAATGGCCTGATTTGTCAACTTGGGCGGCATGGGCTAGGTGGGCCAAATGGCCTGTTTCCCTGCTGTACGATTCAACGACTGATCTAGTTGAGTAAGCAAGTGTTTTCTGGGAGTTCCCGCCATCTCAGTTACAAACAGCAGGCAAAACACACCAGATGTGGGCCATTACCAGAGCTCGCACACAGTCACCATGACTGTGCAGAAGCTTTGTCTGCCTGACTGCTATTAACTCCTGTCCCTGACTAATTAGGTGTTTGTGTTGTATCTCCAATGACGTGTTTGTGGGCAGGTGACAGAGCTATATCATGGGCCTGGCTCAGGGCCAAGCAAGCACTGAGCTTCAATGCCATGCTAGACACATGCTGTACAATTCACCAGCAAGGATATGTGGGGCAATTCTTTAGTCGGAGGGCAGTGAATCTGTAGAATTCATTGCCACAGATGGCTGTGGCGACCGTCAATGGATATTTTTAAGGCAGTTAGATAGATTCTTGATTAGTACGGATATCCGGGGTTATGGGGAGAAGGCAGGAGAATGGGATTGGGAGGGAAAGATAGATCAGCTATGATTGAATGGCGGAATAGACTTAATGGGCCGAATGGCCTAATTCTGCAGCTATTGCTTGTGATTACATCTTAGACTCAAACTGGGACAGGATTCTTACACTGGTCACAGTGGAATATCAACACACTAACTGTGCAACGGTAGTGCAGCGGTAGAGTTGCTGCCTGCGGGTGCTGTCTGTACGGAGTTTGCACGTTCACCCAGTGACTGCGTGGGTTTTCTCCGGGTGCTTTGGTTTCCTCCCACACTCCAAAGACGTACTGGTTTGTAGGTTAATTGGCTTCGGTAAAACGTGTAAATTGCCCCTTGTGTGTGTGTGTGTGTGTGGGATAGTGCTAGTGTACGCGGTGATCACTGGTCGGCACGGACTTGGTGGGCCGCGGGCCTGTTTCTGCGCTGTGTGTCTAAAGTCTAACTCCACGGTGCAGCTGTATGTGAGGTGTCGGGTGATTTGTTGAGGTTGGCAAATCCAAGATCAGGTGGCCGCAGTGTGAGTGGATCCTCCACCATCACACAATCCCACAACACACAATGAACCACAGTCACACACATAATATATAATAATCAAAAATACGCTAAATTGATCATCTTTACACTAACTAACCATAATAGTCCATAATAGTCCGAGAGTGGTGAATCTGTGGATTCTCTGCCACAGAGGGTAGTTGAGGCCAGTTCATTGGCTATATTTAAGAGGGAGTTAGATGTGGCCCTTGTGGCTAAAGGGATCAGGGGGTATGGAGAGAAGGCAGGTACGGGATACTGAGTTGGATGATCAGCCATGAATGGCGGTGCAGGCTCGAAGGGCCGAATGGCCTACTCCTGCACCATGTTTCTATGTTTCTATGTAACTAAAATAGTATGGACAAAAACCAAAGTCCGTAGGGCATCCAAGGACACAGTCCACAGAAGATCACAGTCGCTGAGGTCAGTGTTGTCCAATGTTCAAGAGCCTGATGGTTGTTGGGGAAGAAGCTGTCTTGAACCTGGAGGTCACGGTTTTCAGGCTCCTGTACCTTCTTCCCCATGGTAGCAGTGAGATGGGAGCGTGGACCAGGGTGGTGTGGGTCTCTGATGATGCTGGCTGCCTTCTTGAGGCAGCGACTCCTGTAGATCCCTTCGATGGTGGGGAGGTCAGTAACTGTGATGGACCTTCGATGGTGGGGAGGTCAGTACCTTTGATGGACCTTCGATGGTGGGGAGGTCAGTACCTGTCATGGACCTTCGATGGTGGGGAGGTCAGTACCTGTCATGGACCTTCGATGGTGGGGAGGTCAGTACCTGTGATGGACCTTCGATGGTGGGGAGGTCAGTAACTGTGACGGACCGGGTGGGCAGTGTCCACCACTGCTCCTTCATTCCTGGGTGTTTGAGTTACTGAAGCAGGCCGTGATGTGACCAATCGGTGAGCTCTCCACTGTACACCTGGGGAGGTTTAGGAGAGTCTTGGTCGATGCACTGAACATCCTCGAGCTCCTGTGGAAGTAGCGGCGTTGTCTGACTGCGGATTGGGCACCAGTTCAATATTCTGCTGATTATGCAGAAGCGGCATTTTATAACAAATCTGCAAACTTGAAGACGCAGATACAAATGGGAAATGATTGATTCAATGATCTATTAAAACGGCAGCGCTTTTGGGCCTGATCGATGATGTGAAACAATTAGTATTTTTAATTTCAGCTTCTGCTCTCATGTTTTTCGATTTGTCAATCTCTCCGTCCCCCCCCCCCCCCCCCCCCAATGGTTCAGAGTTTAGAGAGATGCAATGCGGAAACAGGCCCTTCGGCCCACAGAGTCCATGCCGTCCAGCGATCGCCCCATGCACGAGCACTGTTCTACGCACTGGGGGCAATTTACAGAAGCCAATTAACCTACAAACCCCCACATCGTTGGGATGTGGAAGGAAACCCACAGGGAGAACGTGCAAACTCCGTACAGACAGCACCCGAGGTCAGGATCGAATCCGGGTCTCCGATGCTGTGACGCTGCAACTCTACCGTCGTGCTGCCCCTCTCCCTTTATTTATTCTTTCCACTTTCTCCCTTCCCTACACCCTCTACCCTCCCGATCCACCCTCTTTATCCTCTCCACCCTCCCTGCGCCCTCTACCCTCCCACCCTCCCTACGCTCTCCACCCTCTCTCCCTATCAGTTCTGCATCTCTTGCTCTCTGTTCCTTTCCCAAGATCTCCTTTGCCAAGCACAAGGTGCAGGAGGGCAGGCACGGAAATCGCTGTCAAAACATACGGGGGACAAAATTTGGCGTGCGCACATGCACGCATGCGCACATACACACGCACGCGAGGCTTCGGCCGTGGGCCCATGTGGACTGTAACATCGGGAGCTGACCTGGTTGGTGACCGACACCGAACTCCAGCAACAGCAGCTTCGTCCGCCCCGAATCGTGGGGCTTGAATCGGCCCGTTAGCGGGGGCTTTTATCGGCCGGCGGGGCTTCAACAACGGGAGCCTCGATCGCCTCGATGCAGCAGTTTGATTTTAAGCCGCGCGGGGCGATGAAAGGCCCCGCAAACGGAATCGGCCCTTAGAAAGCGGCTGATAAAGTCTGGATTACAAAACATGGGGGATTGTCCCCCACCTCTCAAAGCAGGGGGGGGCGTGTCGCCCCCCAGGATTTCCGCCCCTGCAGGAGGGAGTCAGTGGGTCAATAGGCAATAGATGCAGGAGGAAGCCATTCAGCCCTTCGAGCCAGCACAGAGCATGTGGGGAGCGGATGGACAGACAATGTTTCGGGACTGAACCCTTCCTTCTCTCGTACTCTCGTTCTCTCCTTGTCTGTTTCCCGGTGACCCAGGCCCCACGACACACTCTGGGTCTGACTGCTTTGTCCACAGTGTCCTCACCAACCACACGGGGGTGCTACACTGTCGAGAAATACACAATCTGACTTCAATTACAGATGTTAAAGAAGGAACTGCAGATGCTAGTGTACCTTCAATTATACATGTTTGCTTCCAAACAGGACCCGCCGTCTGTCCGTCCGTCCGCAGACCAACCTGCCTCTTGTGTTTGATCATCTCACCTGTAACAACGGAGGAACAACAGGGCACACCTGTCCTCTCAATTGCTGTTCCATTATCATGGCCTCCCTATTCTCTCCACCCTCTCTCTCCTCTCCCCTCTCCCCCTCACCTCTCCCCTCTTCCCTCTACCCTCTACCCTCTACCCTCTCTCCCTCTACCCTCTTCCCCTCTACCTCTCCCCCTGTACCCTCCTCCCCTCTCCACTATACCCTCTACCCTCTCCCCCTCTCCCCTCTCCCTTCTACCATCTCCCCCTCTACCCTATCCCCTCCACCCATCTCCTCCTCCACCCTCTCCCCTCTCCACTATGCCCTCTACCCTCTCCCCCTCTACCTTCCCCCTCTCCCCTCTACCCTCTCCCCCTCTACCCTCTCCCCTCTCCCCTCTCCCCCTCTACCCTCTCCCCTCTCCCCTCTCCCCTCTCCCCCTCTACCCTCTCCCCTCTCCCCCTCTACCCTCTCCCCCTCTACCCTCTCCCTCTCTAACCTCTCGACCCCTCTCCCTCTCCCCCACTCTCCCTTCTCCCCCTCCCTCCCTCTACCCTCTCCCCCTCCACCCCTCTACCCTCTCCCCTCTACCCTCCCCCCTCTCCCCCTCTACCCTCCCCCCTCTCCCCCTCTACCCTCCCCCCTCCACCCCTCTACCCCCCTCTCCCCTTCTACACTTCTACCATCTCTCCCCCCTCCCCCCTCTACTCTCCCCCTCCCCCCCTCTACTCTCTCCACCTCTACCCTCTCCCCTCCACCCCTCTACCCTCTCCCCTCCCTACCCTCTCCCCTCTCCCCCCTCTACCCTCTCCCCTCTCTACTCTCTCCCCCTTCCCCCTCTACCCTCTCCCCTCTACCTCATAATCAAACTTGATCTCCTTACTTATAAAACCAAAGATTGTGCACACAGAGGGAGCTCTAGATCCACACAGCACGGAAATGGCATTTGGCCCAACTAGCCCACGCCAATCAAGATGCTTCCATCCACACACATCCACTCTATCTCTGCCTTTCATTATTTTCATTGAAACTTACAGAATAGTGAAAGGCCTGGATAGAGTGGATGTGGAGAGGATGTTTCCACTGATGGGAGAGTCTAGGACCAGAGGTCACAGCCTCAGAATTAAAGGGCGCTCTTTTTGAAAGGAGATGAGGAAGAACTTCTTTAGTCAGAGGGTGGTGAATCTGTGGAACTCATTGCCACAGAAGGCTGTGGAGGCCAAGTCAGTGGATATTTTTAAGGCAGAAATGGACAAGTTCTTGATTAGAACGGGAGTCAAGGGTTATGGGGAGAAGGTAGGAAAATGGGATTAGGAGGGATAGATCTACTCCTATAACTTGTGACCTTTTGAATTTGTGGATCAGGATATGGTGGCTTGGCGGTTTTCGATAAATTCAGGAAGAGAACAGGACTTTAGCTGCAAGGGAGTTTCCTGAATGATTTTCATGCTGCCACAGCCTAGAATGCTGCCTGACCCGCTGAGTTACTCCAGCACTCTGTGAAACGTCACCTATCCATGTTCTCCACAGATGCTGCCCGACCCGCTGAGTTACTCCAGCACTCTGTGAAACGTCACCTATCCATGTTCTCCACAGATGCTGCCTGACCCGCCCGCTGAGTTACTCCAGCACTCTGTGAAACGTCACCTATCCATGTTGTCCACAGATGCTGCCTGACCCGCTGAGTTACTCCAGCACTCTGTGAAACGTCACCTATCCATGTTCTCCACAGATGCTGCCTGACCGCTGAGTTACTCCAGCGCTCTGTGTCATCTAGAGTCTTGCCATAAAAGCCCGGTGTCCTGGCAGTGTCACTGGTCGCCGTTGCTGTTGGCCACAAATTTCTAGTTGGGTCAGTGTAAGGGCTCTGTGAAGGAAAGGGGAAAGGTTTAGGTTAATAATAAGATGTACATTCATTTATCACATGTGCTGTCCACTAATGAGCAAATCTCTCCTGTCAGGTACTTGTACGATTAAACCCCCCAGTCTTCAGCCTGTTGCGTAGAGATTAATAACCAGAATGGAATATTCAACAGATCTGAAAATAGAAAAAATATTCATTGGTTAACCCCACCTTGTTGATGAACATCTTGGACAATCTACTGGGACCAGGACAATTATTCTGCCATTTAATTAGTTAGTATTTTACAGGCAAATAAAATATAAATAATTTAACTGTGCTCATTAGTTTTCAAATTCACTGGCTCATTCTGTGAAGAGGAGATGGCATGTGGTCTGGAAGGGTGTGATGGGGAGATTGGAGTCTGTGCTTGCCCGGGTAACACAGGCTTGTTCTGCCGACGAGGCTGTTTCTGGCTGCTTCTTTTGGAAGGAAATCTGTTTTCAAGAAAGTGCTAAACACTTCAACTCCCCCTCCCATTCCCACACTGACCTTTCTGTCGTGGGCCTCCTCCATGGTCAGAGTGAGGCCAGAGCAAATTGGAGGAGCAGCACCTCACAATTCGCTTGGGCAGCATACACCCCAGCGGTATGAACAGTGACTTCTCTAACTTCAAGTAACCCTCTCTCTCTGTCCCTCCCCCATCCTCGTTCTCCGACTAGTTTCACTGTCCTCCTGATTATATGCCTTGTTGTCATCTTCCCCAGAGCTAACAATGTACCATTCTACATTTCCTTCACCATCGTCCCCTTTGATCTGTGTTTTCACACCTCACCCTTCCATATCTCTGGTCTCCCTCTCACCTGACTCTCAGTCTGAAGAAGGGTCTCGATCCGAAACGTCACCCATTCCTTCTCTCCAGAGATGCTGCCTGTCCGCTGAGTTACTCCAGCATTTTGTGTCTGTCTTCTGTTTTCAAGAGTCATGTGTTTTATTGTCACCTGTCCCGAAATCAGAACAATGAAATCCTTACTTGCAGCAACACAATAGATTTGTAAACCTGGTACTCTGTAAAACACATAGTAAAAACAAAAGAAAGCTCAGTATATATATATATATATATATATATATTATATAAACGAACACTGAAACAAATGAACAAGCAATAGTTGTGCAAGACAAGTCTATGTAGTGCAGGAAAACACACAAAAAGCTGGAGTAACTCAGCGGGACAGGCAGCATCTCTGGAGAGAAGGAATGGGTGATGTTTCGGGTCGAGACCCTTCTTCAGACCAGAGTCAGGGAAAGGAATCGACTTGCCTTCATCCCGATGGCAGGGGTGAAATGAGAGTGTGGCCAGTGTGGTGTGGGTCTTTGATGATGCTGGCTGTCATTTGGAGGCAGCGACTCCTGTAGATCCTTTCGATGGTGGAGTGTAGAGTGTTGGACATGAACTGTGGGTGGTGGGTGTATGGGACAAGCTGCCAGAGGAGGTAGTTGAGGAATAACAACATTTAAACAACACCTGTATAGGTACATGGATAGGACAGTTTTAGAGGGTTATGAGCCAAACACAGGCAGGTGGGACTGGTGTAGATTGGGCATCTTGGTCGACGTGGACAAAGCTGACTCAATTCCTATCTGTCCATCTTTCAGAAGGTCATAAGGTCATGTGAAAGGAGTAGAATTAGGCCATTGGGCCCATTCAGTCTACTCCGCCATTCAACGATGGCTGATCTATCTCTCCCTCCTAACCCCATTCTCCTGCCTTCTCCCCATAACCTCTGACACCTGTACTAATCAAGAATCTATCTATCTCTGCCTTAAAAATATCCACTGACTTGGCATCCACAGCCTTCTGTGGCAAAGAGTTCCACAGATTCACCACCCTGTGACTAAATAAATTCTTCCTCATCTCCTTCCTAATGGAACATCTTATAATTCCGAGGCTATGACCTCTCGTCCAAGACTCTCCCACTAGTAAAAACATCCTCTCCACGTCCATTCTATCCAAGCCTTGCACACAGAGTTGTTCTTGTTCCAATGAGGGCACAATGGGTGATCAGTGATACCGGCCCTTTCCTTCAGGCTGTGGTTATCTCCATTGCATGAGTTCCATTTGTGGTACCTCGGTCCTGAGACCCTCTCGTCCAGTGGATGGAGGTAATGCTCCTTATAGTAAAAGGCCTGGATAGAGTGGATGTGGCGAGGATGTGTCCACTAGTGGGAGAGTCTAGTACTAGAGGGCACAGCTCAGAGTTAAAGGACGTACCTTTAGCAAGGAGATGAGAAGAATTTCTTTAGTCAGAGGGTGGTGAATCTGTGGAATTCACGTCACCCCTTTGCTCCACATGGAAAACAACTCCACGCATCCATCCAGCAACTGAGACAAAAGCACACTGGATAGCCACCAAGTGGTCACAGGAGTGGAAGGCAACCTCATCTCCATTACACAGCTACACCTCTTCACCAGATAAAAAGCTGTCCAGGGTCTGACCTCCCAGAAGAGCGTGGGTGAGGCTCACAGACTTGGTACTGGAGTTGAGCGTTTCAACGCCAGCGTGTGGAGATGGGGGCTCCCTCCGCCAGAGCCCAGCCTGTGAATGTGGAGCAGAACAACAGACAGCCAACCATGTCATCTCTGGGTGCCCGCTCTACCAACCACCAAATGGAGCTGTGTCAGGGCCTGGCAGACATTGACGCCAACAGAGACAACAACCTGGCTGCTCAACACCCGGCGCGAGATCTAACTATTCCTTTGTTTTATTGACGTTTCATTCGCAAGAAGAAGAAGATTGCCACAGACGGCTGCGGAGGCCACCATTGGGGCATTTTTAAGGCTGATATTGTCAAATTCTTGATTTGTACGGGTGTCAGGGAGAAGGCAGGAGAATGGGACTGAGAGGGAGAGATAGATCAGCCATGATTGAATGGCGGAGTAGACTTGATGGGCCGAATGGCCTAATTCTGCTCCTGGAACATATGAACCTAGTGTGAAATGCAGTTGGGCAGAGGATGCTGTTAAGACAAGGATTCCATGGCAGGATGTGAGGCAGGTGTACTGGAGGTCAGTTTGGACAGGGATGCAGTGCATGGCTGGTGTGGAGAGGTCTGAGATGTGGGCTTCAGCTCCTACTGAGCAGATGATGTTGAGATGACTGAGTAAATCTATGTTTTAATAATTTTATATTTGTGTATGTCTGTCACAGTAAATAATTAGTTATATAATTTTATATGCATGAACAGCTAACTAATGATTTAATTAATGTGTATAGATATATGTTGGAGGCATGGACCACACTGTATCACTCTATGACTATACTTGTCGGAATGTCTTTTAAATGCAGTTATGGTACCTTCCTCAACTACCTCCCCTGGCAGCTCATTCAATGTTCGAACCACTTCGATATGTGAACAGTTCCCTCTCAGGTTCATATTAAATCTTTCCTCTCTCACCTTAAATCAATGTGTTAAAGATAGCGAGTCAGGGGATATGGGGAGAAGGCAGGAACGGGGGGTACTGATTGGGGATGATCAGCCATGATCACATTGAATGGCGGTGCTGGCTCGAAGGGCCGAATGGCCTACTCCTGCACCTATTGTCTGTTGTCTTCTGGTCCTCGATACCCCTACCATGGGTAAAAGACTGTGCATTTACCCGGTCTATTCCCCTCATAATTTTGCACACCTCTATAAGATCACCCCACAGCCTCCTGCGCTCCAAGGAATAAAGTGTAGGAAGGAACTGCAGATGCTGGTTTACACCAACGACAGAAACAAAATGCTGGAGTAACTCAGCGGGACAGGCAGCATCTCTGGAGAGAAGGGATGGGTGACGTTTCGGGTCGAGACCCTTCTTCAGTCTGATTCAGCCTCGACCTGAAACGTCACCCATTCCTTCTCTCCAGAGATGCTGCCTGTCACACACAGAGTTACTTCAACAATTAGTATCTATCCAAGGAAGAGAGTCCCAGCCTGCTCAACCTCTCCCTGCAGCTCCAGCCCTCGAGTCCCAGCAACATCCTCGTAGCTTTCTGATACTGTTATAGAGACAATGGTGGAGAACACTCCATACCTGCAGTGTGATCCTTCTCCACACTACAGCCATTTTCTTCACAAGCTTCTATTCAACGTAGGAAATCATTTGGATTTATAGTCGGGAGCACAAAGTCTCCTCGCTTTGCATCTTCACTAATAGCACATTAGAAGCATTAGACTCTGGCATTAAGCTCCATTTGATAATTCCACTAATTAGATTTTGAATCAGAAATTCCTGCTCTCGGAGGAGAGATCACTGCTTTTCTGCTTTAGTCATTATTTTAGAAGAATGAAGGACCTGCAATTATCCGACACCCTGCGTGACCCCGGAAAAGGTCCCAACGCACTTTACAATAATGAAGAAATTTTGCAGACTAGTTATAATGGAGGAAACACAGCAATACATTTGTGCAAATTAAGCTTCTTAAAAGTCAATGTGATCATTGCTTTTTCTATTGTGATATTGGTTGAGAGATAGATATTGGATAATGGAGAGATACCTCTAATCAATGATTCATTGCCACATGTTCCAAACTACAGTGAAATTATTTTTCTGCGTACGTTTCAGTGACTAAGCTGTTTTACATTAGACACAGTCGTACTGAGTGTACAAGTGTAGGGCACTGAGTCCGTTCACAAGAGTCGCCACATTTTAGGTGCCATCTTGTACCCAGTTCAATGGCGTTAGAAATGTTGAGTCATGAAGGCCCGTTGTCGTGGCGATGGCACTGGGGATAGTTGCAGGGGTCGGCCTGACCAGGCAATGTTGTCGATGTCTCTGCCGCTAATCCACTGCTCTGTCCGATCCGCACACTCAGCCTATTAAAGCAGCACCCAGTCTAACTGAGCCCCAGGCTGCTGCAGGGCCTCCAGTGGGGCTCGATCTAACTGAGCCCCAGGCTGCTGCAGGGCCTCCAGTGGGGCTCGATCTAACTGAGCCCAAGGCTGATGCAGGGCCTCCAGTGGGGCTCGATCTAACTGAGCCCAAGGCTGATGCAGGGCCTCCAGTGGGGCTCGATTTAACTGAGCCCCAGGCTGCTGCAAGGCCTCCAGCGGCCCACTCCGCACAATAGACCCACACCCATTCCTCCCCCACATCGACCAGTGAACGGGCAGTACCCTCGCCTCCCGCTGCCCTATCTAACTCTCTCTTGAAAACATCCAGTGAATTGGCCTCCACTGCCTTCTGAGGCAGAGAATTCCACAGATTCACAACTCTCTGGGTGAAAACGTTTTTCTTCACCTCAGTTCTAAATGGCTTACTCCTTATCCTTAAATTGTGACCCCCTGGTTCTGGACTCCCCCAACATCGGGAACATTTTCTCTGCATCTAGCCTGTCCAATCCCTTAAGAATTGTATATGTTTCTATAAGATCCCCTCTCATCTTTCTAAATTCCTGTGAATACAAGCCCAGTCGACCCATTCTTTCATCATATGACAGTCCCGCCCTTCCGGGAATTAACCAGATGAACCTACGCTGCACTCCCTCAATAGCAAGAATGTCCTGCCCACTGGGCAATTTAACGTGGCCTTTGTCATGCTGGACTGAAGAAGGGTCTCGACCTGAAACGTCACCTATTCCTTTTCTCCAGAGATGCTGCCTGCCCGCAGAGTTACTCCAGCTTTTTGTGTCTATTTTTACTGAATATATAAGTCAGGAGTTCATGTTACAGTTGTACAAGATGCACTTGGGTATTGCAGAAACAAGAACTGCAGATGCTGGTTTACACCAAAAATAAACACAAAGTGCTGGAGTAAGTCAGCGGGTCAGGCAACATCTCTGAAGAAAATGGATGGGTGACGTCTCAGGTCGGGATCCTTCTTCAGACTTCTTCGGTGGTCCAGAGAAAACAATCCAATTCTGTCCAATCTCTCCTTGTAGATACTACCTTCCAATCCAGGCATCATTCTGGTGAACCTCGCCTGCACACAATACACGAACCCAGCCAGTGAACCCTTCCTCTCCCTCATCAATGGTGAAGAGAGTACACACCACAATGGTCAGATGTCAATAAACCTACAAATCCAATTGGGACCTCAAACAAATCTCCTGTCCTGCCTCTGAAGAAACAAAGACATTTTCCATCTTTGCAGTCGATTTTCAATTTCAGATTTCTTCAACCAAAGAGTGCCAGGAATCATCGATAATGGGCAGATGATGATAAACGTTTGAATTTGTATCTCCCTAGATCTCTAATTGGGCAGCTTGCAGCTGGTGCGGTTACAGAACGTCTGGTTACTAAGCTTCACATAAGCACATGCAGAGACCAGCAGCGATGTGGAGGCTGATCTCCTTTACACAGAGGTCAACACCAAATCTTCACATGCTGGGAATCTGAAGTAAGAACCGGTTTCATTCCCTTCTCTCTCTGTAGAGGGGTCGTCTATCTAGAAAGATAAGAGTGGATCTTATAGAAACATATAACGTTATTAAGGGATTGGACAGACTAGATGCAGGAAAAATGGACCCGATGTTGGGGGAGTCCAGAACCAGGGGTCACAGTTTAAGTATAAGCGGTAGACCATTTAGGACTGAGATGAGAAAAATCTTTTCACCCAGAGAGTTATGAATCTGTGGAGTTCTATGCCACAGAAGGCAGTGGAGGCCAATCCACTGGATATATTCAAGAGAGACTTAGATTTAGCTCTTAGGGGCAGCTAACGGAATCAAAGGATATGGGGAGAAAGCAGGAATGGGGTACTAATTTTGGATGATCAGCTGTGATCATATTGAATGGCGGAGCTGGTTCAAAGGGCCAAACGGCCTAATCCTGCACCTATTTTCTATGTTTCTATGTTTTTATGTTTCTATTACAGAATCACACCAGTGTCTTGGAATGAATGACTACCAGTCACCTGAATGGTTGAAACAAGGAACTGCAGATGCTGGTTTACAAATGGAGTCCTAATAGTGTCTGATAGGAATCTGAGAGGTAACTTTTTCACTCAAAGGGTTGTGGTGTATGGAGCAAGCTGCCAGAGGAGGTAGTTGAGGCAGGGAGTATCCCAATGTTTTAGAAACAGTCAGGCAGGTACATGGATAGGACACGTTTGGAGGAATATGGACCAAATGCAAGCAGGTGGGACTAGTTTAGCTGGGACATGTTGGCCAGTTTGGGCAAGTTGGTTGGAAGGGCCAACCTATCCATGTTCTCCAGAGATGCTGCCTGACCCGCTGAGTTACTCCAGCACTCTGCGAAACGTCACCTATCCATGTTCTCCACAGATGCTGCCTGACCCGCTGAGTTACTCCAGCACTCTGTGAAACGTCACCTATCCATGTTCCGGCAGCATCTATGGAGCGAAGGAAATAGGCAACGTTTCGGCCCGAAACCCTTCTGGGTTTCGGCCCGAAACGTTGCCTATTTCCTTCAGGGTTTCGGCCCGAAAGGTTGCCCATTTCCTTCGCTCCACAGATGCTGCCTGACCAGCTGAGTTACTCCAGCACTCTGTGAAACGTCACCTATCCGTGTTCTCCACAGATGCTGCCTGACCCGCTGAGTTACTCCAGCACTCTGTGAAACGTCACCTCTCCATGTTCTCCACAGATGCTGCCTGACCCGCTGAGTTACTCCAGCACTCTGTGAAACGTCACCTATCCGTGTTCTCCACAGATGCTGCCTGACCCGCTGAGTTACTCCGGCACTCTGTGAAACGTCACCTATCCATATTCTCCACAGATGCTGCCTGACCCGCTGAGTTACTCCAGCACTCTGTGAAACGTCACCTATCCATGTTCTCCACAGATGCTGCCTGACCCGCTGAGTTACTCCAGCACTCTGTGAAACGTCACCTATCCATGTTCTCCACAGATGCTGCCTGACCCACCCGCTGAGTTACTCCAGCACTCTGTGAAACGTCACCTATCCATGTTCTCCACAGATGCTGCCTGACCCGCTGAGTTACTCCAGCACTCTGTGAAACGTCACCTATCCATGTTCTCCACAGATGCTGCCTGACCCACCTGCTGAGTTACTCCAGCACTGTGTCCTCGCCTGTAATTTTTGGCGGCCACAAGTTAAATGTGTGTTTGTCAACAGGATGTGCAAAGGCTTTTGTTTCACAAAGGCTTTTGTTTCAGACCACAGTGAAGATTAGTGCTATGTTAGAAGTCACAGAGTTATGGAGTTATCGAGGCAAAACCAATGTACCAAAAGCCTTCATCAGTCAAACTGGTGACTCTGCATGCCGTCACAGTGTTCTACTGCGATACACTTGTACTGTATCTGAGATGCTTATCTAAGATGTATCTCCATGCTTATGCATATACTTGTACTGAACTGGACACAATGAATTTCACTGTACCCAGTTACATGTGACAAACTACCAGACATTGTCCATTTGCTTCTTTTCTCTCTCTCGTTCTCTAAGCCTTCTCTGAATAATTTATCAAATGCCTCCCCTGCACCCTTTCCAAATAATAATTTATCAAGCAGGGAGCTCTGTAACCATGGCAGCACCTCGTCAGAGATGTTCCCAGACCACAGTCTGCAACTTTAACAATGCCTTGTTTTCTCTGTTTATGTCCCAAAGTGTTGTCTTTCCCTCCTTCCCACCGTTGCTGCCTGACCTGCCGAGTGTTTTATGTAGATAGACACAAAATGCTGGGGTAACTCTGCGGGTCAGACAGACTTCGATCTCGGGATAGGAGGAATGGTGACGTTTCGGGTGGAGACACTTCTTCAGACCAGTGTTTCCTGTTTCTATTTCAGATGTTCAGCATTTGTGGTGTGGTGTTGATCTGAGCAAAGGTGCACTCTCTCTCTCTCTCTCTCTCTCTCTCACTCTCTCTGCCCCTCCCACTCATCCAATCTCCTCTTTCTGTCTCTCTCTCTCTCTCCCTCTCTCCCTCCCTCTCTCACTCTCCCTCTCTCTCTCACTCTCTCCTTCTCTCTCTGTGCCCCTCCCACTCATCCACTCTCCTCCCTCTCTCTCTTTCTCTCACTCTCCCTCTCTCTCTCACTCCCTCCCTCTCTCTCCGACTCTCTCCCTCTTTCTCAATCCCTCCCATTCATTCACTCCTCTCTCTCTCTCTCTCTATCTGTCTGTCTCTCGCTCTCTCTCTCTCTCTCTCTCACTCTCTCACTCTCTCTCTCTCTCTCTCGCTCTCTCTCACTCTCTCTCTCTCTCTGACATTCTCTCTCTTTCTCTCTCTCTCACACACACATTCTCTCTCTCTCTCTCTCGCTCTCTCTCACTCTCTCTCTCTCTCTCTCACCCTCTCTCTCTCACCCTCTCTCTCTCTCTCTCTCTCTCTCTCTCTCTCTCTCTCTCTCTCTCTCTCTCTCTCTCTCTCTCTCTCTCTCTCTCTCTCTCTCTCTCTCTCTCTCTCTCTCTCTCTCTCTCTCTCTCTCCCCCCTGAATATTGAGATTTTGTACGAGGCTCTTCACGTTTTAGATAAACATTGATGTTGTATCCATGACGACCCGGTTGTTAGCGTGTTATTGCAGTGCTGGTTACCATGGAAACAAGGGATCAAAGTGAGCAGGGATGTTGGTATGAATGGGGGAATCAGGACTGCCCGGCCATTTGTCCTTTCTCCCCACTCTCCACATCACCCCCGACAACCCCTCACCTTCCACGAGGATACAGGCAAATGCCACCTCCCCATCCCTTCACACCAAAGATCATCACACCTACTCTGATCTGGGTCCATGTTCAATCTCCTCTCTTCTCCTTCATAGAAACATAGAAACATAGAAAATATGTGAAGGAGTAGGCCATTTGGCCCTTCGAGCTAGCACCACCATTCAATATGATCATGGCTGATCATCCAACTCAGTATCCCATCCCTGCCTTCTCTCCATACCCCATGATCCCTTTAGCCACAAGGGCCACATCTAACTCCCTCTTAAATATAGCAACTCCCTCTTAAATATATCCTCCTTGACCCCTGTGTAAACCAAAGTGTGTCTGATGAATGGTCTCAACCCGAAACGTCACCTATCCATGTTCTCCAGACAACAATAGACCATTGTTGGAACGGCCTTTCCTTCATCACCTTTGCTTTTTGAATATCTTTCATTCATTTGATCTATGTACCGTCTATATCTCTCCTTTCCCTCTCCCCTGACTCCCAGTCTGAAGAAGGGTCTCGACCTGAAACATCACCTATTCCTTTTCCCCCACAGATGCTGCCTGACCTGCGGAGTTACTCCAGCACTTTGTGTCCTCACGGTTTGTCCACTTTGGTCTCAGGTTTGTCCAAGGACAATTAAGAGGCGTGATCCTGTAAGAAGCAGCTCCTGCTCATAGAGTCGGCACGGAAACAACATGCCCGCTCCGACCAACATGCCCCATCCACACTAGCCCCACTTACCAAGCCCAGGCTCGGCGATCGCTTCGCCCAACACCTCCGCTCAGTCCGTCTTAACCTACCTGAACTCCAGGTTGCTCAGCATTTCAACTCCCCCTCCCATTCCCACATTGACCTTTCTGACCAGGGCCTCCTCCATTGCCAGAGTGAGGCCCAGCGCAACTCGGAGGAGCAGCACCTCATATTTTGCTTGGGTAGTTTACTCCCCAGCAGTATGAACATTGACTTCTCTAATATTAGATAACCCTTGCTTTCTCCCTCCTCCCCCTCCACCTTCCCAGTTCTCCCACAAGCCTACTGTCTCCGCCTACTTCCTTTCTTTTTCCCGCACCACCCCCCCCCTCCCCCCGACATCAGTCTGAAGAAGGGTCTCGACCCAAAACGTTGCCAATTCCTTCTCTCCATAGATGCTGCCTCACCCGCTGAGTTTCTCCAGCATTTTGTGTCTACCTACCCTATATCCCTCTAAACCTGTCCTATCCATGTCCCTGTGCAAATGTCTTTTAAATGCTGTTTAATGAGGGAGTTAGATGTGGCCCTTGTGGCTAAAGGGATCAGGGGGTATGGAGAGAAGGCAGGTACAGGATACTGAGTTGGATGATCAGCCTGCTTCAAATACCTCCTCTGGCAGCTTGTTCCGTACAACCACCTATCTAAAAAATTTAATGGGGCTTAAAGTGGTCGATGGGATTCTAAGGCCATGCTCCTGGTTCAGATGTTTCAGACGAAGACTGATATTTAATCAAAATAAACACCGGAGTAACTCAGTGGGTCAGGCAGCACAGTCACAGAATCATAGTGTCAATCAGTGAGAAGCAGGCCCTTCGGCCCAACTTGCCCATGCTGACCTACGTGCCAACTCTACACCAGCCGCTTATGTTTGGTCCACGTATCTCTCTAAATCTTTCCTATCCATGCACCTGTCCGAATGTCTTTCAAACGTAGTCATCAGACCAATCTCTGGAGAGATAGCATCTCTGGAGAACATGGATAGGTGGCGTTTTGGGTTGGGATCCTTCATAGACTGATTGCGATGGGGGGGAGAGGAAGCTGGAAGTGAGGTGGAGGGGGGAACAAAATAGGTGGATACAGGTGATGGGGGGGGGGGGGGGGGGTGTTGATTGGCAGATGGTGGACAAAGGCCAGAGGTGAAATGGAGAAAAGAGCCAGCGAGATACGGGGAGAAGAGGCACGAAATGTGAAGCCAGAGGAAAGGATATTGAGCCCTAGAGCCATACAGAAAAGAAAGAGGCCCTTCGGCCCAACTTGTCCATGCTGACCAACATGCCCCATCTAAACTAGTCCCATTGGCCTGCAATTGGCCCACATCCCTCTAAACCATTCCTATCCACGTACCTGTCCAAGTGTATTTTAAATGTGTTTTTAATATGGGGGTTGGGGAAAGAGGGAGGTGGATAGTGGGGGACATGGTTGGGCACAGAGAGGTGGGGGGGTGGTCTGTTAGACAGTGTCTCTGGTCTGGTGGTGGTTCCATGGAGTGGGGAGGTTAACGGCAGCAAGCCCGATCACTCCCGACTGACAACTGGTCCTTACTCACCGAGTCCACAGACACAGGTTTCCACGGCAACCGATGCAGAGATAAGATGCGCTGGAATTGACTCGGAAAAATGACAGCTTAATTCTCTGTTTAGTTTAGAGATACGGCGCGGAAACAGGCCCTTCGGCCCACCGGGTCCGCACCGCCCTGCGATCCACGCACACTAACACCATCCTACACCCACTAGGGACAAACAGAAGCCAATCAGCCATCAAACCTGCACGTCTTTGGAGTGTGGGTGAAAAACCAGAGCACCCGGAGAAAACCCACGCGGTCACAGGGAGAAGGTACAAACTCCGTACGGACAGCACCCATAGTCGCGATGGAACCCGGGTCCCTGGCGCTGTGAGGCAGCAACTCTACCGCTGCGCCACAGTGCCGGCCTAAATGGATGTAGAGTCATTCGAGCATCCTCCTGTTGTTCAGTTTCTCGTTGCTCAAGGGAGCAGATGTTGGTCAGGAGGTATTTGTGGGCGGCATGGTGGCGCAGCGGGTAGAGTTGCTGCCTCACCGCGCCAGAGACACGGGTTCCATCCTGACTACGGGCGCTGTCCGTATGGGGTTTGCACGTTCTTCCCGTGACTGCGTGGGTTTTCTCCGTGTGCTCCGGTTTCCTCACACACTCCAAAGACGTGCAGGTTTGTAGGTTAATTGACTTCAGTCAATTCTAAATTGTCCCCAGTGTGTGTAGGATAGTGTTAATGTGCGGGGATCGCTGGTCGGCGCGGACCCGGTGGGCTGAAGGGCCTGTATCTATAAAGTTTTATCCCCTGGCTCGTTCATCCTTGGAGTACTGGCCAGAGGTGCAGGCATCTCCTGGAGATAAGGATGTAGACAGCAGTCCGCTCTGCACCTTTTGCCCTGGCTCTGACTCCACACAGTCCAGTCAAGTCTGATTAAAGATAGTCTGAGGGTCTCCAATGAGGTAGATGGGAGGTCAGGATCACTCTCTAGATGGTGATAGGGATGGTTCAGTTGTCTGTGAGGAGATAACTGTACATCTCACGTGTTGCAGCCTCTGGTTCCCTTGGCAACCCCAGTGTAGCAGCTTCCTGTTGCCTTGGCAACCCCGGTGTAGCAGCTTCCTGTTGCCTTGGCAACCCCAGTGTAGCAGCTTCCTGTTGCCTTGGCAACCCCGGTGTAGCAGCTTCCTGTTGCCTTGGCAACCCCGGTGTAGCAGCTTCCTGTTGCCTTGGCAACCCCAGTGTAGCAGCTTCCTGTTGCCTTGGCAACCCCCCCCATCTCTCCGTATCCCCATCTAATTGCTTCACGGCAAAGTCTCTTAGAAGGGATGTTCACATCTCCAACTGCTGCAGTGATGTCAAACACTCCCAACCTCCCCACTCTGCTCTGGACCACAACCCCACCGATAGACAGACACCAGGCCACTCTGGTGCCCCAGCACATGTTCATTACTTTAGTGTATCGGCACGAAACTCCAGCCACGATCTTGGTCATGGCATCATGTGCAGCACAGACTTTGTGGGCTGAAGGGCCTGTTCCTGTGCTGTACTGTTATATCACCTCCACATGGTACAGACCCTTCCAACCCATTCATTGATTCTCACTGCCATGGTTCAACCATCCAAATGGGCTTTATCTGTCACACATGTAACTGCAGAGTGAAATTATATTTTGCATATATTACACATGCAGGCGCTGCCATTTTTGGTGCCTTTAACAGGAAATACAATGACTTGATAGTGGCATGGTGGCGATGCAGCGGTAGAGGTGTTGCCTCACAGCGCCAGAGACCCGGGTTTCATCCTGACTATGGGTGCTGTCTGGACGGAGTTTGTACCTTCTCCCTGTGACCGCATGGGTTTTCTCCGGGTGCTCTGGTTTGGGTGCTCTGGTTTTTCACCCACACTCCAAAGAACGTGCAGATTTGATGGCTGATTGGCTTCTGTCTGTCCCTAGTGGGTGTAGGATGGTGTTAGTGTGCGGGGATCGCTGGGCGGCGTGGACCAAAGGGACTGTTTCCGCACTGTATCTCTAAACTAAACGGAACTAAACTAAACTTTAGCAGAAGAGGAAATGTTAACAAACGCTGGGTGGTGGGTGCCCGGAACGCACTGCCAGGGTGGTGGTGGTGGAGGCAGATACGAGAGCGGTGTTAAGAGACTTTGGTTGGGCACATGGATATGCAGGGAATGGAGGGATATGGGTTATGTACAGGCAGATACATGATGGCATCATGTTCAACATTACCAGAGAACTCCACCATTATTCAATTCAATTCAATTTCAATTTCAATTCAATCTTTAATTGTCATTGTGCAGTGTACAGTACAGAGACAACGAAATGCAGTTAGCGTCTCACCCAGAAGAGCGAACTTAGGAATAATGAGCAGTAAAATATATATATATACAGCAGTCTGGGACGGAGTGTATGGGGGAGGGGGGGCTGGAGGGGGTGGGCGGGTGACTGGCAATCACCGAGGTGCAGAGTTCAGTAGTGTAACAGCCGCAGGGAAGAAGCTGTTCCTGGACCTGCTGGTCTGGCAACGGAGAGACCTGTAGCACCTCCTGGATGGTAGGAGGGTAAACAGTCTGTGGTTGGGGTGAGAGCAGTCCTTGGCGATGCTGCGCACCCTTCGCAGACAACGCTTGCTTTGGACAGACTAAATGGAGGGGAGTGAGGAACCGGTGATGCGTTGGGCAGTTTTCACCACCCTCTGCAGGGGCTTTCCGGTCGGAGACAGAGCAGTTGCCATACCATACTGCGATACAGTTGGTAAGGATGCTCTCGATGGTGCAGCGGTAGAAGTTCACCAGAATCTGAGGAGATAGATGGACCTTCTTTAGTCTCCTCAGGAAGAAGAGACGCTGGTGAGCCTTCTTGACCAGTGTTGATGTATTGTGGGTCCAAGAGAGGTCATCAGAGATGTTGACCCCCAGAAACCTGAAGCTGGAAACACGTTCCACCTCCGTCCCGTTAATATGGATGGGGGGGTGCATTAATGACCTCTGTGAGATCTGATCACCTTGCAGAAATCGGAACGGCAATTTAAATTTAAATTCCAAACATTAAAATCCAGGAAATGTATTATCCAAACATATTAAGTTGAAAGTTCTGTGCCTGTTATGTTGATGGGAGTAATTTATTTTATGGGGTATAATGGATTTATTAATTGAATGGAAAGGAATTTGATTCAAATGTGTTTCATGACATTGTTCCCTAATTTACAGCCGCAGTTCTCCAAACCTCACCTGGATTACTTTCAATGGACAAAAGAAGTTTCTGGTTTTATCAAAAACTCATAAATCAGCATAAGGGTGGCATGGTGGCGCAGCGGTAGAGTTGCTGCCTTACAGCGCTTGCAGCACCGGAGAACCGGGTTCAATCCTGACTATGGGCGCCGTCTGAATGGAGTTTGTACGTTCTCCCCTTGACCGCGTGGGTTTTCTCCCAGATCTTCGGTTTCCTCCCACACTCCAAAGACATACAGGTTTGTAGGTTAATTGGCTTGGTAAATGTAAATTGTCCCGAGAGTGTGTAGGATAGTGTAATATGCGGGGATCGCTGGTTGGTGCGGACCAGGTGGGCTGAAGGGCCTGTTCCGTGCTGTATCTCTTAACTAAACTAAAGTAAACTAAACTAGGAGTATGTGGAGCACTGTGGCTCTAAAGTCATAGGCCATTCAGGCCCATCAAGTCTACACCGCCAGTCCTCTCAACCCCATTCTCCTGCCTTCTCCCCATAACCCCTGGCACCCTTACTAATCAAGAATCTGCCAATCGTCCCCTTAAAAATACCCAAATGACAACCTCCACAGCCTTCTGTGGCAAGTTAGCATCTCACCCAGAAGAGTGAACTTAGCAATGATTTCCACAGAGGACACAGAGTGCTGGATCAACTTTTGCAGCATTTCTGGAGAACATGAGTAGGTGATGTTTCGGGTCGGGACCTTTCCACAGACAAAGAACAAGGAACCCCTCCCATTCCCACACTTCCCACACTGGTCTGAAGAAGGGTTTCGGCCCGAAACGTTGCCTATTTCCTTCGCTCCATAGATGCTGCTGCACCCGCTGAGTTTCTGCAGCATTTTTGTGCACCTTCGATTTTCCAGCATCTGCAGTTCCTTCTTTAACACCCACACTGACCTTTCTGTTTTGGACCTCCTCCATTGCCAGAGTGAGGCCACACCCAAACTGGAGGAGCTGCACCTCATAATTCCTCTTGGGCAGCTCACAGCACAACGGTATGAACATTCAATTCTACAATTTTAGGCATCTAACCAACAAAATACTAGCCCCCACCCCCATCCACACTTCCCTGTACACAACCCTCTCTTTAACTGTCCCTTCCCCCCTCCCCTTCCATCTACACCCCCTGCTCTGGCTTCTCGTTTCACGCCTCTTAACTCCTTGTCTCACACCCCTTTAAATCTCCATCTCTGTCCTTTGTCCAACCATCTGCCAATCAAACCCCCCTCCCCCCCCCTCCCCTATCTCCACCTATCACTTGCCTGGCTTTCTCCCGTCCCAACCTCACTTCCCAGCTTTCTCCCCCCCTACTGCAATTAGTGTGCGGTAGAGTCCCCACCCCGAAACGTCACCTATCCATGTTCTCCACAGATGCTGCCTGACCCACTGAGTTACTCCAGCACTCTGTGAAACGTCACCTATCCATGTTCTCTACAGATGCTGCCCGACCCGCTGAGTTACTCCAGCACTCTGTTTCTTTATTTTACAAGGCACAGAGTGGAAGGGAGCAAACACGTGAAGGGTGATTTTTTTCACACAGAGGGTGGTGGGTGTGTGGAACGAGCTGCCGGAGGAGGTAGTTGAGGCAGGGACTAACGCAACATTCAAGAAACATTTAGACAGGCAGGTGGGACTCGTGTAGATGATGCATGTTGGTCAGCATGGGCAAGTTGGGCTGAAGGGCCTGTTTCCGTGCTATATGGTTCTGTGTGGGGGGGGGAGGAGGAGAGTAGACCTGCGGGACACAGCAGCAGATCCTGAGCTCTGGCACTGGATGGATGCTCCTCCGTCCGCGCATTCGTTCAAACATCCCAACGTAATCCCTACAAAGTCTTCTCTAAAATAAATAACTAACCCACAAATAATTTTTGATCAAGATAGACACAAAATGCTGGAGTCTCAGCGGACAGGCAGCATCTCTGGAGAGAAGGAATGGGTGACATTTCGGGTCGAGACCCTTTCTCAGACAGACTCAGGGGAGAGGGAAACACAGAGATAAGGAAGGGTAAGGTGTGAAAATGTGACATCAAAGGGGATGGGGGTCAAGAAAAATGTAGATTAGATCATTGTTAGCTTGGGGAAGTTGACAACGAAGCATGCAAAGATAAAATGTAAATAGGGAAACAGTCAGGCTGGTCGGAGAACTAGGATGGGGGGGGGGAGGGATGGAGAGAGCACTGGAGATTGAAAGATCAAAGGGTGACGAGCTGGGTGTCAAGCATACAGAGAGGAGTGAAAACGTACTTTAGGCAGTGGAATAGATTAGAACAATAACATTTGTAATATAGATGTCGATTAGCTTCTCATTCCAATAGTTAAAAGTAATGAGATTATATGTCAGAAGGCTATTTATGTTTAGATGTCAATACCTGCTGCCTGACTTGCAGATTTTATTCAACAGCATTCCAGAGGCAAACCTGGAATGTGGAAATAAAGTGGGAAGTGTCCGATGCTGACTCTGGGTTCAATACTGACTCTGGGTTCAATACTGACTCTGGGTTCAATACTGACTCTGGGTTCAATACTGACTCTGGGTTCAATACTGACTCTGGGTTCAATGCTGACTCTGGGTTCAATACTGACTCTGGGTTCAATACTGACTCTGGGTTCAATACTGACTCTGGGTTCAATACTGACTCTGGGTTCAATACTGACTCTGGTTCAATACTGACTCTGGGTTCAATACTGACTCTGGGTTCAATACTGACTCTGGGTTCAATACTGACTCTGGGTTCAATACTGACTCTGGATTCAATACTGACTCTGGGGTTCAATACTGACTCTGGATTCAATACTGACTCTGGGTTCAATACTGACTCTGGGTTCAATACTGACTCTGGGTTCAATACTGACTCTGGGTTCAATACTGACTCTGGGTTCAATACTGACTCTGGATTCAATACTGACTCTGGGTTCAATACTGACTCTGGGTTCAATACTGACTCTGGGTTCAATACTGACTCTGGGTTCAATACTGACTCTGGGTTCAATACTGACTCTGGGTTCAATACTGACTCTGGGTTCAATACTGACTCTGGGTTCAATACTGACTCTGGTTCAATACTGACTCTAGATTCAATACTGACTCTGGGTTCAATACTGACTCTGGGTTCAATACTGACTCTGGGTTCAATACTGCAAAGGGTTCAATACTGACTCTGGGTTCAATACTGACTCTGGGTTCAATACTGACTCTGGGTTCAATACTGACTCTGGGTTCAATACTGACTCTGGGTTCAATACTGACTCTGGGTTCAATACTGACTCTGGATTCAATACTGACTCTGGGTTCAATACTGACTCTGGATTCAATACTGACTCTGGGTTCAATACTGACTCTGGGTTCAATACTGACTCTGGGTTCAATACTGACTCTGGGTTCAATACTGACTCTGGATTCAATACTGACTCTGGGTTCAATACTGACTCTGGATTCAATACTGACTCTGGGTTCAATACTGACTCTGGGTTCAATACTGACTCTGGGTTCAATACTGACTCTGGGTTCAATACTGACTCTGGGTTCAATACTGACTCTGGATTCAATACTGACTCTGGGTTCAATACTGACTCTGGGTTCAATACTGACTCTGGGTTCAATACTGACTCTGGGTTCAATACTGACTCTGGGTTCAATACTGACTCTGGGTTCAATACTGACTCTGGGTTCAATACTGACTCTGGGTTCAATACTGACTCTGGGTTCAATACTGACTCTGGGTTCAATACTGGACTCTGGGTTCAATACTGACTCTGGGTTCAATACTGACTCTGGGTTCAATACTGGGTTCAATACTGACTCTGGGTTCAATACTGACTCTGGGTTCAATACTGACTCTGGGTTCAATACTGACTCTGGGTTCAATACTGACTCTGGGTTCAATACTGACTCTGGGTTCAATACTGACTCTGGGTTCAATACTGACTCTGGGTTCAATACTGACTCTGGGTTCAATACTGACTCTGGGTTCAATACTGACTCTGGGTTCAATGCTGACTCTGGGTTCAATACTGACTCTGGGTTCAATGCTGACTCTGGGTTCAATACTGACTCTGGATTCAATACTGACTCTGGGTTCAATACTGACTCTGGGTTCAATACTGACTCTGGATTCAATACTGACTCTGGGTTCAATACTGACTCTGGGTTCAATACTGACTCTGGGTTCAATACTGACTCTGGATTCAATACTGACTCTGGGTTCAATACTGACTCTGGGTTCAATACTGACTCTGGGTTCAATACTGACTCTGGGTTCAATACTGACTCTGGGTTCAATACTGACTCTGGGTTCAATACTGACTCTGGGTTCAATACTGGGTTCAATACTGACTCTGGGTTCAATACTGGGTTCAATACTGACTCTGGGTTCAATACTGGGTTCAATACTGACTCTGGGTTCAATACTGACTCTGGGTTCAATACTGGGTTCAATACTGACTCTGGGTTCAATACTGGGTTCAATACTGACTCTGGGTTCAATACTGACTCTGGGTTCAATACTGGGTTCAATACTGACTCTGGGTTCAATACTGACTCTGGGTGCTGTCTGTACGTTCAGTTCAGTTTCAGTGCAGTTTAATTTATTGTCACGTGTACCGAGCTTCAGTGAAAGGTTTCTGTTGCGTGCTAACCAGTCATCAGAAAGACAATACATGATTACAATCGAGCCACTTACTGTGTACAGATACATGATAAGGGAGTAACGTTTAGTGCCAGATAAAGCCAGTACAGTCGGAACAAAGTTAGTCGGTTCTCCCTGTGACCGCGTAGGTTTTCTCCGGGTGCTCCGGTTTCCTCCCACGCCCCAAAGACGTACAGATTTGTAGGTTAATTAGCTTTGGTAAATGGTTCCTAGTGTGGTGGATAATGCTAGTGTACGAGGTGATCGCTGGTCGGAGCCGACTCGTGGCGGAAGGATCTGTTTCTGCGCGGTTTCTCTAAAGTCTAATTCTGTGACTAGACTATCCTGTGTTCTGAATGCTGATCCAAACGCGGTGATAAGATGCAAGAGATTCAAGAGTCAAGAGAGTTTATTGTCATGTGTCCCTGACAGGACAATGAAATTCTTGCTTTGCTTCAGCACAACAGAACATAGTAGGCATTGACTACAAAACAGATCAGTGTGTCCATATACCATTATATAAATATATACACACATGAATAAGTAAACTGATAAAGTGCAAATACCAGATAATGGGCTATTAATGTTCAGTTTTGTCCGAGCCAAGTTTAATAGCCTGATGGCTGTGGGGAAGTAGGTATTCCTGAACCTGGACGTTGCAGTCTTCAGGCTCCTGTACCTTCTACCTGAAGGTAGCAGGGAGATGAGTGTGTGGCCAGGATGGTGTGGGTCCTTGATGATACTGCCAGCCTTTTTGAGGCAGCGACTGCTATAGATCCCCTCGATGGAAGGGAGGTCAGAGCCGATGATGGACTGGGCAGTGTTTACTACTTTTTATAGTCTTTTCCTCTCCAGGGCGCTCAAGTTGCCGAACCAAGCCACGATGCAACCGGTCATCATGCTCTCTACTGTGCACCTGTAGAAGTTAGAGAGAGTCCTCCTTGACATACCGACTCCCCGTAATCTTGTCAGGATGTAGAGGCGCTGAAACAGCTGCAGACACATCTCTGGAAGCCCGGGATCACCTGTCATCGTCACAGCCTCGCCAGCTCTTCAGGTTTTTGTTTATTGTTGCCACGTTTACCGAGGTACAGTGTAAGGCTTTGTGTTGCATGCTATGTATGTTTTTTACACAGAGGGTAAAATGCTTAGAACGTGTTGCCAGGGGTGGTGATGGAGGCAGAAACAAGAGTGGCGTTTAGGAGAGTTGAGATAGGCAGATGGATATTCAGGGAATGGAGAGGCAGGCAAGTGCTGGTCTTGTTCAACATGGTAAGCACAGACATTGTGGGCTGAAGGGCCTGTTCCTGTGCTGTACTGTTTAATGTTCTGTGTTCTAAACACTGTACAAAGACTCTTGATCCATATTTAGTGTCCATACATCCAATAGCATCACACTCAGTATTGTTAGCATCTGTCTTTACACAAAAGCGCCAATGTCCTTGTTGGGACTAAATATTTCACATGAATGATCTAAACACTGCCAAGGACATCCACCTTTTACCAGGATGTGGACAGGGTGGTTCCCTGGAGCCTCAGACACCTTCACTGACACTTTTCTAATTAGATTACCTCTGTAGATCGAGTGGATGCACATAGTCTCTTGCCAAGACTAGGTGAATCGAGGACCAGAGGACATGGGTTAAAAGTGAAGGGAAAAAGATTTAATAGGAATCTGAGGAGTAACTTTTTTACACAAAGGGTGGTGGGTGTGTGGAACAAACCGCCAAAGGAGGTAGTTGAGGCTGGGACTATCCCAACGTTTAAGAAGCAGTTAGACAGGTACATAGATAGGACAGGTTTGGAGGGATATGGGCCAAATGCTGGCAGGTGAGACTAGTGTAGCCAAGTTGGGCCGAAGGGCCTGTTTCCACACTATATCACTCTATGACTCTACTGAAACAAAGTTGAGTTGAGGGAGTGAGATTGTGAAGCGAGCTGGCACCGGTATTAAATACGCCCACCTCTCCATGCCATTGAACCCTTGCCTGACCATCCCAACCCTTGGCCAACTCTCACCTTCTCAAGCCCACCAAACAAACCAAGGTGCAGATCAAGTATCTAGGAAACTGCCTGGGTAGAAAGTCAACAGAAAAGGAGGTGAGGTCTCTAGCTTAGAGATAGAAACATAGAAACATAGAAAATAGGTGCAGGAGTAGGCCATTCGGCCCTTCGAGCCTGCACCGCCATTCAATATGATCATGGCTGATCATCCAACTCAGTATCCTGTACCTGCCTTCTCTCCATACCCCCTGATCCCTTTAGCCACAAGGGCCACATCTAACTCCCTCTTAAATATAGCCAATGAACTGGCCTCAACTACCTTCTGTGGCAGACAATTCCACAGATTCACCACTCTCTGTGTGAAAAATGTTTTTCTCATCTCGGTCCTAAAAGATTTCCCCTTTATCCTTAAACTGTGACCCCTTGTCCTGGACTTCCCCAACATCGGGAACAATTTTCCTGCATCAAGCCTGTCCAACCCCTTAAGAATTTTGTACGTTTCTATAACATCCCCCCTCAATCTTCTAAATTCTAGCGAGTACAAGCCGAGTCTATCCAGTCTTTCTTCATATGAGTCCTGACATCCCAGGAATCAGTCTGGTGAACCTTCTCTGTACTCCCTCTATGGCAATAATGTCTTTCCTCAGATTTGGAGACCAGAACTGTACGTAATACTCCAGGTGTGGTCTCACCAAGACCCTGTACAACTGCAGTAGAACCTCCCTGCTCCTATACTCAAATCCTTTTGCTATGAATGCTAACATACCATTCACTTTCTTCACTGCCTGCTGCACCTGCATGCCTACTTTCAATGACTGGTGTACCATGACACCCAGGTCTCGTTGCATCTCCCCTTTTCCTAATCGGCCACCATTCAGATAATAGTCTGCTTTCCTGTTTTTGCCACCAAAGTGGATAACCTCACATTTATCCACATTATACTGCATCTGCCATGCATTTGCCCACTCACCCAGCCTATCCAAGTCACCTTGCAGCCTCCTAGCATCCTCCTCACAGCTAACACTGCCCCCCAGCTTTGTGTCATCCGCAAACATGGAGATGTTGCATTCAATTCCCTCGTCCAAATCATTTATATTGTAAATAGCTGGGGTCCCAGCACTGAGCTTTGCGGTACCCCACTAGTCACTGCCTGCCATTCTGAAAAGGACCCGTTTACTCCTACTCTTTGCTTCCTGTTTGCCAGCCAGTTCTCTATCCAGATGCGGCATTGAAACAGGCCCTTCGGCCCACCAAGTCAACGCTGACCATCGATCACCCATTCAAACTAGTTCCATGTTATCCCATTTTTTCATCCACTCCCCTACACACGAGGACAGAGAACCTCGGTATGTGTGACAATAATATCAACCTAAACCTTAGACTGGCCAGTTTAATATTGTATCTGAAAGTAAGCACCAGCTCTGTGCTGGGTAGATGGTCTGCCCAGATGATGTGCTTACATATCCAAAAGAGGACTTGAAGCGACGAGGTTTTGAAGTAGAGATGGGATTGTTACCCACTGAGATGCCACTGAGCTTTGAAGTCGATGTTGTGATCTACCTATCTATTGTTTGTTTATACATTGCGACAGCAGTTTTAGAATCAAATATCATTGTGTTTTCTCTGGAGTTAAGGACGATGAGAGGTGAAATGTGTTCATAATTCATAAGAGCAGAATTAGACCATTCGGCCCATCAAATCTATTCCACCATTCAATCATGGCTGATCTATCTTTCCCTCTCAACCCCATTCTGCTGCCTTCTCCCCATAACCCCTTACACCTTTACTAATCAACAATCTGTCGATCTCCACCTTACAAATACCCATTGACTTGGCCTCCACTGCCGTCTGTGGGAAACAACGTGGATTTGTGGGATTATGGGATGCACAGATAGGGGACAGAGCTAGAATCTGTCCCTCGTGGTGGGAATGAGGAGTCTGAAAGAACACTCATCATCATTGGCAGATGGGAACGGGACAACTGTCTAGACGAGAAATTGATGAGTGCAGGAAGCAACAATTGAACCTACAAAACCATGAGGGGCCTCAACAAGAAGGCTCGCAGGTCTGTAACAATCCACAATTCCATTACAATCTAATAAGATCTTGCTACTGATTCCTCGTCTTCACCAATTCTCACCATTTGTTTGGAGCAGAATTAGGCCATTTGGCCCATCAAGTCTACTCTGCCATTCAATCATGACTGATCTATCTCTCCCTCCTAACCCCATTCTCCTGCCTTCTCCCCATAACCCCTGACACCCGTATTAATCAAGAATCTATCAATCTCTGCCTTAAAAATATCAATTGATGGCCACCACAGCCGTCTGTAGCAAAGATTCACCAGCCTCTGACTAGAGAAATTCCTCCTCATCTCCTTCCTAATGGAACATCCTTTAATTCTGAAGCAACGACCTCTAGTCTTAGACTCTCCCACTGGGTGCATAGAACAGGTTTGGAGGGATATGGACCTAATACAGGCAGGTGGGACTAGTGTAGCTGGGACATGTTGGCTGGTGTAGGCAAGTTGGGCCAAAGGGCCTGTTTCCATGCTGCATCACTCTCTATGACTCTATCTCTCTCCCCCACTAGTGGAAACATCCTCTCCGCATGCACTCTATCCAAGCCTTTCACTAGTCTGTAAGTTTCAATGAGGTCCCCCCCTCATTCTTCTAAACTCCAGCGAGTACAGGCCCAGTGCCGTCAAACACTCACCATATGTTAACCCACTCATTCCTGGGATCATTCATGTAAACCTCCTCTGGACCCTCTCCAGAGCCAGCACATCCTTCCTCAGATATGGTGCCCAAAATTGCTCACAATATTACAAATGCAGCCTGGCCAGCACCTTGTAGAGCCTCAGCATTACATCCCTGATGTTGTATTCTAGTCCCCTTGAAATAAATGCTAGTATTGTGTTTGCCTTCCTTATTACTGATTCGACTTACAGACTATCTTTTGGGAATCCTGCACCAACACTCCCAAGTCCATTTGCCCCTCCGATTTCTGGATTCTCTCGCTATTTGTCCTCTTCACGATGTCGTCTCAGGAATAAAGGAAGGAAGATCCCTGGAGCGATGCATTAATTAGCACCATTCTTACCTTTACATTTTAAAAGTTTGGAAATGAGACAGAGAGGATTTGATGCAAGTTTTCATTAATTAAAAAGTGCAATGATTTCCGCTCAGAATTTCTGTAGGCGTCCAATCCCAAAATACTCTTCCCGACATGTCTGAAAATTGATTCTTAAACTCGTCTCAACCCCCCCTCCCCCCCTAACGATCTTGAAAACTGGGACAGTTGTGAACAAACCTTCAGCGGGATGTGTAGCGATCACTGCGTGGGGGGGGGGGTGAGGGAGTCGGGATTGTGGGCAGGGCTTGAGATTGGCCCGATGGACAGGATCAGCCTTGTCCACCATTGTCCAGCCTATTCTCAGGCCAATCAACCTTGGAGATGGATGGGGCTTGGAGTGATAGGCGGGAATGGATTTCCAAATGGGAGATTGGTCATGGGCAAGTAGACCATCGCTCAGTGCAAATGTTGAGTGTGGATTTCAGCAGTGAGGTTGCTTGGGCTGGAGATTGATCAGGGATGTTAGAGTCATAACGTCATAGAGCGATACAGTGCGGAAACAGGCCCTTTGGCCCAACGCCCACACCGGCCAACATGTCCCAGCTACACTAGTCCCACCTGCCCGCATTTGGTCCATATCCCTCCAAACCTGTCCTATCCATGTACCTGTCTTACTGTTTCTTAAACATTGGGATAGTCCCAGCCTCAACTACCTCTGGCAGATTGTTCCATACACCCACCACTCTTTGTGTGAAAAAGTTACCCCTCGGATTCCTATCAAATCACCTTCACAAACCTATGTCCTCTGGTCCTCGATTCCCCTACACTGGGCAAGAGATTCTGTGCATCTACCCGATCTATTCCTCTTATGATTTTATACACCTCTATAAGATCACCCCTCATCTTCCAACGCTCCAGGGAATAGAGACCCAGCCTACTCAACCTCTCCCTATAGCTCATAGAAACATAGAAACATAGAAAATAGGTGCAGGAGTAGGCCATTCGGCCCTTCGAGCCTGCACCGCCATTCAATATGATCATGGCTGATCATCCAACTCAGTATCCCGTACCTGCCTTCTCTCCATACCCCCTGATCCCTTTAGCCACAAGGGCCACATCTAACTCCCTCTTAAATATAGCCAATGAACTGGCCTCAACTACCCTCTGTGGCAGAGAATTCCACAGATTCACCACTCTCTGTGTGAAAAATGTTTTCCTCATCTCGCTCCTAAAAGATTTCCCCCTTAACCTTAAACTGTGACCCCTTGTTCTGGACTTTCCCAACATCGGGAACAATCTTCCTGCATCTAGCCTCTCCAACCCCTTAAGAATTTTGTACGTTTCTATAAGATCCCCCCTCAATCTTCTAAATTCTAGTGAGTATAAGCCAAGTCTATCCAGTCTTTCTTCATATGAAAGTCCTGGCATCCCAGGAATCAGTCTGGTGAACCTTTTCTGCTCTCCCTCTATGGCTATAATGTCCTTCCTCAGATTTGGAAACCAAAACTGTACGCAATACTCCAGGTGTGGTCTCACCAAGACCCTGTACAACTGCAGTAGAACCTCCCTGCTCCTACACTCAAATCCTTTTGCTATGAAAGCTAACATACCATTCGCTTTCTTCACTGCCTGCTGCACCTGCATGCCCACTTTCAATGACTGGTGTACCAAGACACCCAGGTCTCGCTGCATCTCCCCATTTCCTAATCGGCCACCATTTAGATAATAGTCTGCTTTCCTGTTTTTGCCACCAAAGTGGATAACCTCACATTTATCCACATTATACTGAATCTGCCATGCATTTGCCCACTCACCCAGCCTACCCAAGTCACATTGCAGCCTCCTAGCATCCTCCTCACAGCTAACACTGCCCCCCAGCTTAGTGTCATCCGCAAACTTGGAGATGTTGCCTTCAATTCCCTCATCCAGTTCATTAATATAAATTGTAAATAGCTGGGGTCCCAGCACTGAGCCTTGCGGTACCCCACTAGTCACTGCCTGCCATTGTGAAAAGGACCCGTTTACTCCTACTCTTTGCTTCCTGTTTGCCAGCCAGTTCTCTATCCACATCAATACTGAACCCCCAATACCGTGTGCTTTAAGTTTGTATACTAATCTCTTACGTGGTACCTTGTCGAAAACCTTCTGAAAGTCCAGGTACAACACATCCACTGGTTCTCCCCTGTCCACTCTACTAGTTACATCCTCGAAAAATTCTATAAGATTCGTCAGACATGATTTACCTTTCGTAAATCCATGCTAACTTTGTCCAATGATTTCACCACTTTCCAAATGTGCTGCTATCCCATCTTTAATAACTGACTCTAGCAGTTTCCCCACTACCGATGTTAGACTAACTGGTCTGTAATTCCCCGTTTTCTCTCTCCCTCCCTTCTTAAAAAGTGGGGTTACGTTTGCTACCCTCCAACCCTCAGGAACTACTCCAGAATCTAAAGAGTTTTGAAAAATTATCACTAATGCATCCACTATTTCTGGAGCTACTTCCTTAAGTACTCTGGGATGCAGCCTATCTGGCCCTGGTGATTTATCGGCCTTTAATCCATTCAATTTACCCAACACCACTTCCCGACTAACCTGGATTTCACTCAGTTCCTCCATCTCCTTTGACCCGCGGCCCCCTGCTATTTCCGGCAGATTATTTATGTCTTCCTTAGTGAAGACGGAACCAAAGTAGTTATTCAATTGGTCCGCCATATCCTTGTTCCCCGTGATCAATTCACCTGTTTCTGACTGCAAGGGACCTACATTTGTTTTAACTAATCTCTTTCTCTTCACATATCTATAAAAACCTTTGCAGTCAGTTTTTATGTTCCCTGCCAGTTTCCTTTCATAATCTATTTTCCCTTTCCTCATTAAGCCCTTTGTCCTCCTCTGCTGGTCTCTGAATTTCTCCCAGTCCTCTGGTATGCAGCTTTTTCTGGCTAATTTGTACGCATCATCTTTTGCTTTGATACTATCCCTGATTTCCCTTGTTATCCACGGATGCACTACCTTCCCTGATTTATTCTTTTGCCAAACTGGGATGAACAATTTTTGTAGTTCATCCATGCAGTCTTTAAATGCCTTCCATAGCATATCCACCGTCAACCCTTTTAGAACTAATTGCCAGTCAATCTTGGCCAATTCACGTCTCATAACCTCAAAGTTACCTTTCTTTAAGTTCAGAACCATTCTTTCTAAATTAACAATGTCACTCTCCATCCTAATGAAGAACTCAACCATATTATGGTCACTCTTGCCCAAGGAGGCACGCACAACAAGACTGCTAACTAACCCTTCCTCATTACTCAATACCCAGTCTAGAATTGCCTGCTCTCTCGTTGGTTCCTCTACATGTTGGTTTAGATAACTATCCCGCATAGATTCCAAGAAATCCTCTTCCTCAGCACCCCTGCCAATTTGATTCACCCAATCTATATGTAGATTGAAGTCACCCATTATAACTGTTTTGCCTTTGTTGCACGCATTTCTAATTTCCTGTTTGATGCCATCCCCAACTTCACTACTACTGCTAGGTGGCCTGTACACAACACCCACCAGCGTTTTCTGCCCCTTAGTGTTTTGCAGCTCTACCCATACCGATTCCACATCCTCCAAGCAAATGTCCTTCCTTTCCACTGCGTTAATCTCCTCTCTAACCAGCAACGCTACCCCACCTCCTTTTCCTTTCTCTCTATCCCTCCTGAATATTGAATATCCCTGGATGTTCAGCTCCCAGCCTTGGTCACCCTGGAGCCATGTCTCCGTGATCCCAAATTATATCATAATCATTAATTGCTATCTGCACGTTCAACTCATCCACCTTATTACGAATGCTCCTTGCATTGAGACACAAAGCCTTCACGCTTGTTTTTACAACGCTGAAAGTTGCGTGAAGGGAAGGAGGTGGTGAAGAGCTTGGTGCTCGGAGTGACACAGATGGAAGGACCTTCCCACTGATCCGTACTCCCCGGATCACGTGGCCTGAATTGGGAAGTCTGGTGTCAGACCTGTTAATGAATCGGACATCATTGACTTCAGGAGGAGAGGAACACCTCTGTCCCCTGTCTCCATCAATGGTGTGGATGGGCAGTTTACCAGGGAGTACAGATACCTTGGAGTGTACCTAGACAGTAAACTGGACTGGTCCAGGAACGCTGAGACCCTGTACAAGAAGGGACAGAGCCGGCTGTACTTTTTGAGGAAGCTCCGCTCCTTCAACATCTGTAGTAAGATGCTGCAGATGTTCTACAAATCGGTGGTGGCCAGTGCCATCTTCTTCACTGCCGTGTGCTGGGGCAGCAGGGCGAAGGGCACGGACGCCAATAGAATTAACAAACTCATCAGGAAGGCTGGCTCCGTCCTGCGGGTGGAGTTGGATTCATGGGATGTTGGTTTTTGAGGGGAGGATGCTCCTTAAACTGCGGAGCATCCTGGACAATACAGCTCACCCCCTCCATGACACACTGGACAACCTGAGGAGCACCTTCAGCAACAGACTGGTTCCACCAAGATGCAGCACAGAACACCACAGGAGATCCTTCTTCACTGTGGCTATCAAACTGGACAACTCTTCCTCCTTCTGTCGTAGGGTCGACTGAGACTGACTCCCCTCCCCCTCCCCAATCTTTCCACATCCCCAATCCTTTCCAGTCATCACTTTAATTTCATGTTTTATGTATTTTGTGTTTTTTAATGACTGTTGGCAGATCAACTTCCCTCCTGGGATAAATAAAGTTCTATCGTAACGTATTGTATCAGATCATAGATACATAGATAGAAACATAGAAAATAGGTGCAGGATTAGGCCATTCGGCCCTTCGAGCCTGCACCGCCATTCAATATGATCATGGCTGATCATCCAACTCGGTATCCTGTACCTGCTTTCTCTCCATACCTCCTGATCCCTTTAGCCACAAGGGCCACATCTAACCCCTCTTAAATATAGCCAATGAACTGGCCTCAACTACATTCTGTGGCAGAGAATTCCAGAGATTCACCACTCTCTTTGTGAAAAATGTATTTCTCATCTCGGTCCTAAAAGATTTCCCCTTTATCCTTAAACTGTGACCCCTTGTTCTGGACTTCCCCAATATCGTATCGTTTCGTATCGTACCCCAACCAACTGACTGAGTACCATCAGGACTCTGCCTGGCCAGCATTGGAGCCCACAATGGTCCATTGTTGGGTGCGGGGGAGGTGATAACAAAGGGACACAAATTGTGAAAGTAGCAGGTTGACTAGGAGTTACTGGGAATTAGTCAATGTTCATACCGCTGGGGTGTAAGCTACCCAAGTGAAATATGAGATGCTGTTTCTCCAATTTGCACTGGGCCTCACTCTGACAATGGAGGAGGCCCAGGACAGAAAGGTCAGTGTGGGAATGGGAGGGGGGTTTAAAGGTGTTTGGCAACCGAGAGATCTCGTAGGCCAAAGCGGATGGCGTAGGTGTTCAGCAAAACGATCGCCCAGTCTGCGCTTGGTCTCGCCGATATCTAGGTGTCTGCATCTCAGAGAGTCAAAGAGTGATACAGTGTGGAAACAGGCCCTTCAGCCCAACTTGCCCAGCTACACTAGTCCCACCTGCCAGCATTTGGTCCCTATCCCTCCAAACCTGTCCTATCCATGTACCTGTCTGTTTCTTAAATGTTGCGACAGTCCCAGCCTCAACTACCTCCTCTGGCAGCTTGTTCCATACACCCACCACCCTTTGTGTGAAAATGTTACCCCTAAATCTTTTCCATTCATTCATTCATCATCGTTGAAAACATTAGCGACGCAGTGGTGCTGGTTTCCAACAGGAACGGTGACGAACGCAGCACACATCTCTGTCCGCCTGTTCCTGCAGACTTCCGCCGCTGGAAGTATAGGATTTTGGTGTGTGTGTGCTTCATCATCGTTCCTTACAGTGTTGTGTATGACAGTGATCGCAAATTCTACTGGAGTGTGGATGGCTGTTGGCTCGCTAGAAGCTCATCCCCTTCGCCTTAAACCTATGTCCTCTGGTCCTCGATTCCCCATCTCTGGGCAAGAGACGGGGTATATCTTCGGTAAAGTAACAGAGTCTCATACCCATCTCTCTTGCCTCTTGCTCTCCATCTCTGGAGAACATGGATAGGCAACAATTCAGGTCGGGACCCTTCTTCAGACTCCGTAGGTAACACTCGCTCCGTCACCATTAGGGCAAAATCTTCTGAATCTTCCGTGTGTGGGACTTTCTGCATTAAACTCCCTGTCTTACTGAGATGAGTCACAGCCAGATATCCAAGGGAAGCAGGGGTAGGGTTATAAATGTCACTGAATCCCACGTACTAGGAATATATCTGTTAAAAGAATACAGTTTGCTGAAAATATGTTAACTCCTGAAGTGCTGGTCAGAGTGAAGCAGAGGCGTCAGGCTATTAAACACTACAGCATCTACAGCAGCTCTGAACCACATAGACTTGAGGGCAAACACAAAATGCTGGAGTAACTCAGCGGGTGAGGCAGCATCTATGGAGAGAAGGAATTAGACTCATCCCCTTTGTCCTGTTTTCACACCTTACAATTGCTTATCTATATATCTCCTTTTTTCCTGACTTCAGTCTCAAGAAGGGTCTTGGCCCGAAGCATCGCCAATTCCTTCTCTGAATTCCTTCACTGAACTTTGTGTCTACCTTCGATTTTACCAGCAGCTGCAGTTCTTTCTTACACATAGACTTTGGGGACATTGGTTTAGTCTTTTAGCACTATTATTGTTTGTTTGTTACGTGTATGTATGGATAAAGTTATGTGTGTGTATGACTTTCTTTCATTTATTATATTGTTTTCAGTGTACTATGTTTACATATTCTGTTGTACTGCTGCAAGTAAGATTGCCATTGTTCTATCTGGGACATATGACAATAAAACACTCTTGACTTGAATCACCTGACACTAGAATGTCAGATTTGCCATTTCATTAAATCAAGGTGAATTGAGGTTGGTGTTGGATACACAGGTTCGGTGAGGTGCAAGCGTCAATGTGTTTACATTGTACACAATAGACAATAGACAATAGGTGCAGGAGTAGGCCATTCGGCCCTTCGAGCCAGCACCGCCATTCAATGTGATCATGGCTGATCATCCCCAATCAGTATCCCGTTCCTGCCTTCTCCCCATATCCCCTGACTCCGCTATCTTTAAGAGCCCTATCTAGCTCTCTCTTGAAAGTATCTAGAAAGTATCCAGAGAAATTACATTCACTCCCTTTCATTCGTTTTAAGTAGAGTCGTGCAGCATGGAAACAGGCCCTTCGGCCCAACTTGCCCATGCTGACCATGATCTCCAAATACACTGGTCCTACCTTCCCACATTTGGCCCGCATCTCTCTAGACCTTAGATAGACACAAAAAGCTGGAGTAACTCAGCGGGTTAGGCATCATCTCTGGAGAAAAGGAATAGGTGACGTTTCGGGTCGAGACCCTTCTTGAAACTAAACCTTTCCTATCCATGAACCTGTCCAAGCGTCTTTTAAATGGTGTTATAGTCCCTGCCTCGACCACCTCCTCTGGCAGCTCATTCCATACACCCACCACCCACTGTGTGAGAGTTGCCCCTGGGGTTGCTGTTAAGTATTGATATATACGTGGGGTGTGGAAATCATTCCATTATCCCAACAATTTTGCTTCATGGAATAATTGGTAGTCACAGGGGAAGTGTAGGGACTGAAGCCAATGTGCCCTCGATAAATCTTCAGAGGCTTTCCTGCCTCGTACATAAAGCATGAATCAATATTGCTGGAGCACTAAGTACAGTGCCAAGAATGCAGAGGCTGTCACAGCTCGAGGAGGAGTTTATCCAAACTTACCGCTTCATCTTCACCCCGACATGTTTGCCATCAAATCACAAACGGTTCTCGTCACTAGTTTAACAGGAATTGTTCTGTTCAAGCAGCCAGAGTGAGTCATCCCGTGCATCTTTATTCAGCGCAACATGCTTCCTTCTGGAATTAGTGAGTTTAGTTGATTGTCACGTGTACCGAGCTACAGTGAAACCTTTTGTTGCGTGCTAACCAGTCAGCAGATAGACAATACATGATTACAATCATGCCGTCCACAGCTAGTTAGTCGGTTATGTGTAGGAAAGAACTGCAGATGCTGGTTTAAACCGAAAATAGACACAAAAAGCTGGAGTAACTCAGACCTCAGCCTGAAGAAGGGTCTCGACCCGAAACGTCACCCATTCCTTCTCACCAGAGATGCTGCCTGTCCCGCTGAGTTACTCCAGCATGTTGTGCCTATCTTTAGTTAGTTTAGCTAGTTTGTTAGTCTATTGTTGTCACGTGCACCAAGGTACAGTGAAAAATCAATACATGATTATAATCAAGCCACCCACAGTTTGTTAGTTAGTTAATAAGTTAGTGAGTTGAGTTTATTGCCACGTGTACCGAGGTACAGTGAAAGGCTTTTGTTGCGTGCTATCCAGTCAGTGGAAAGACAACACATGATTACAATCGAGCTGTCCACAGTGTACAGATACAGGATAAAGGGAATCATGTTTTGTGCAAGGGAAAGTCCAGTGAAGTCCAATTAGAGATAGTCCGAGGGTCTCCAATGGGGTAGGGGTAGCTCAGGATCGCTCTCTTGTTGACACAATGATTTAGTTGATACAGCCGGGACGTAACTCTCCTGAATCTGGAGGTGTTCACGTTTTATTTGAACCCCAGCTCTCTGCAGGTGGGGATTAAACCATGTTAGGTGTGGGTTTGGGTTTTAACATTATTATTGTCACGTGTACCGAGGAATTTACTCAGGTCCTTGAGTGAAGAGAAAGCGCAGGACAAGTGGTAACTGGAAAAAGTGCAGCAGGAACCTTCAGGCTGATCAGAGCTATTGGACTATCTGCAAGTCAGTTTGTGCTCACAAGTGATAGGAGCAGAATTAGGCCTTTGGGCCTACCAAGTCTGCTCCATCATTCAATCATGGCTGATCTATCTCTCCCTCCCTCCTAACCCCATTCTCCAGCTTTCTCCCCATAACCTCTGACACCTGTAGACATGCAAAGGGCAAAAGAAAAAGGATAAATGGTTCTGCATCTGAACGCATTTGCAACAATATAGATGCGAGCTTATAACCAGTGAGAGAGTACTCATTATTTGCTTACTTTCCAATCTGCCTCTTGCTGCACGATAGCCGGCCCCACCTTTCAATTTCAGTAATAGCCTGCATTTAGGTTGAAGACATTAGTTTCACACGCGACAAAAGACTGCAGGTGCGGCCGGGAATCTTGAGCAAGAAACAAAGCGGGCCAGGCAGCATCTGTGGAGGGAATGGGCAGAATAAAACAAACAGATTTCATTGATTTTAGAGATACAGCCAGGATACCGGCTCATTGGCCTAGTGGGTCCACACTTGTTTGACCATCAATCACTAGTTCACACTAGTTCTATGTAATCCCACTTTCACATCCACCCCCTGCACACCAGGGGGGCCAATTTACAGAGGGCCAACTAACCTAAAAACCCGCACGTATTTGGATTGTGGGTGGCAACCGGAGCAAACATAGGGAGAACGTGCAAACTCCACACGGACAGCACCCGAGGTCAGGATCGAACCCGAGTCTCTGGCGCTGTGAGGCAGCGGCTCCCTATAACGCTAGACCTCAGAGTCCCTCCTGCACCCAAACCACTTCATCGTTACAGAGCACCGTTCTCTGGGAAGCAACAATCGACCAAATATTTAGTGAGATACTGTGTTGTGATTGGATAATCAACACCTCAACTGATCAGGGTTTGAAGTGCTGTGTTTATCAGTAACTGAACTAATAACTACCTCTCTGGTGACCCTCGGACTGTCCTTGATCGGACTTTGCTGGCTTTACCTTGCACTAAACGTTATTCCCTTATCATGTACTAGGCAGGCTAATTATTGTGGATGATCAGCCATGATCACATTGAATGGCATTGCTAGCTTGAAGGGCTGAATGGCCTACTCCTGCACCTATTGTCTATTGTCTATTGTCTATGTATCGGTACACTGTAAATGGATCGATTGTAAACATGTATTGTCTTTCCGCTGACTGGGTTAGCACGCCACAAAAGCTTTTCACTGTACCTCGGTACACGTGACAATAAACTAAACTGAGCTGAGCCTGGGCTATTCTGGGATGTATGGAGAAGCTGTGGGCAGGTTTGATTAACTCTGTGACATGTCAAGGCACTGCTTGCTGCTCCGAGTGCAAATTCTCAAAGCCCACCCCACACTCCAGCCCAGCCTTCCATTCGTCCCAAACCAGAGGCTATGGGGAGAATGCAGAGAATGGGGTTAGGAGGGAGAGATAGATCACTCATGATTGAATGGTGGAGTAGGCTTGATGGCTGAATGGCCTAATTCTACTTCTATCACTTATGATCTTATGAAGAGAGACACAAAAAGCCGGAATAACTCAGCGAGTCAGACAGCATCTCTGGAGAAAAGAAATAGGTGATTCTAGGTTGCATAAGTAAACCTTGCATCCATCTCTCTCTCTGCTTCTCTCTACCAACCCTAGTCATTGAACTAGTTTCAGTCATCTTGTCCAATCTCATTGTCTGTAACTTGTTTTCACCTCGCCCACAGCTAGCAGTGGCCTGTTTCCTTTATCATCCTTACTTTTTTCCATATCTTTCATTCATTTGTTCTAAATCTCTCCACATCACGATCTATTTATCTCGTTTCCCTTCTGAAGAAGGGTCTCGACTCAAAACGTCACCTATTCCTTTTCTCCAGAGATGCTGTGTGCCCCGCTGAGTTATTCCGGCTTTTGTGTCTATCTCTGGTTTAAACCAGCGTCTGCGGTTCCTTCCTGCCCCATCCACTAGTCCCAGTGTGAATGGCAGCTTACCGATGCGGTTTGTGATTCAAGGGAGAGAGACAGGAGGACATTTGCATGCAGATGGGATGACTGAACACATTTGCATGCAGAGCAAAGAGCATGGCAGCCTCAATGTTGTGCACCGTGTACATCCAGCTCTTTGTAGGCTGATTTATTTAAATGTAAATGTCTTAATCCCATTCTGACATCTGGTAAAGAATGACTCTGCCTCGCAGCAGTAACAAAGGTCCCAACCCAAAACATCACCTATCTGTGTCCTCCAGAGATGCTGCCTGCTTTGGGTTTAGTTTAGGGGGTTTTAGCTACTGGGAGAGGGTGTTCAGACTTGGATTGTTTTCTCTGGAACGCCAGAGGGAGGCCTGATAAAAGTATATAAAATTAAACGAATCATGGATAGTCAGTTTAGTTTATTGTCACGTGTACCGAAGTACAGTGAAAAGCTTTTGTTGCGTGCTAACCAGTCAGTGGAAAGACAATACATGATTACAATCGAGCCATTTACAGTGTACAGATACATGATAAAGGAATAACGTTTAGTGCAAGGTAAAGCCAGCAAGTCCGATCAAAGATAGCCCGGGGGTCACCAATGAGGTAGATAGTAGTTCAGTACTCTCTGGTTGTGCTAGGATGATTCAGTTGCCTGACAACAACTGGGAATAAACTGTCCCTGAATCTGGAGGTGTGCGTTTTCACACTTCTGTACCTTTTGCCCAATGGGAGAGTGGGGAAGAGGGAGTGGCCAGGGTGCGACTCGTCTTGATTATGCTGCTGGCCTTGCCGAGACAGGGTAGATAGTCAGAACTTTTTCTCACCCAGGGTGGAAATGTCAAAGACTATAGGGCAGAGCTTTAAGGTGAGAGGGGCAAAGTTTAAAGGAGCAAGCTTTGTACACAGAGGGTGGTAAGCGACTTGAACGCGCTGCCAGGGGTGTTGGTGGAGGCAGATACGATAGTGGTGTTTACGAGACTTCTGGAAAGGCACATGAATGTGCAGGGAATGGAGGGATATGGATTACATAACCATATAACCATATAACCATAACAGCACGGAAACAGGTCATCTCGGCCCTTCAAGTCCGTGCCAAACATTTTTTTAATTTTTTTTTAAAATTAAAAATAACTACTTCCCCCTAGTCCTATCTACCTGCACTCAGACCATAACCCTCCATTCCTTTCCCGTCCATATACCCATCCAATCTATTTTTAAAGGATAACATCGAACCTGCCTCCACCACTTCCACTGGAAGCTCATTCCACACAGCTACCACTCTCTGAGTAAAGAAGTTCCCCCTAATGTTACCCTAAACTTCTGTCCCTTAATTCTCAAGTCATGTCCCCTTGTTTGAATCTTCCTACTCTCAATGGGAAAAGCTTATCCACGTCCACTCTGTCTAACCCGCTCATAATTTTAAAGACCTCTATCAAGTCCCCTCTTAACCTTCTGCGCTCCAAAGAATAAAGACCTAACTTGTTCAACCTTTCTCTGTAACTTAGTTGCTGAAACCCAGGCAACATTCTAGTAAATCTCCTCTGTACTCTCTCTATTTTGTTGACATCCTTCCTATAATTAGGCGACCAAAATTGTACTCCATACTCCAGAATTGGCCTCACCAATGCCTTGTACAATTTTAACATTACATCCCAACTTCTATATTCAATGCTCTGATTTATAAAGGCCAGCACACCAAAAGCTTTCTTTACCACCCTATCTACATGAGATTCCACCTTCAGGGAACTATGCACAGTTATTCCTAGATCCCTCTGTTCAACTGCATTCCTCAATTCGCTACCATTTACCGTGTACGTCCTATTTTGATTTGTCCTGCCGAGATGTAGCACCTCACATTTGTCAGCACTTATATACATGCAGGTATATAAGTGAGGGTCTTGGCGTCTGAAGAAGGGTCTCGACCCGAAATGTCACCCATTCCTTCGCTCCATAGATGCTGCCTCATCCGCTGAGTTTCTCCAGCATTT
>CM075983.1:1554667-1590337 GCA_038087875.1 Malacoraja senta | reverse complement strand
GTTAAAAGCCCATAACTTTCTTAAAAATTATTGTAACTGAAAGAAATTTTCAGGTATTATAGATTGAAGCATTCTGAAACAAATATGAAACAATCTTACTTCGAAGACATGAAAGTAAAGCATATAATTAGTTAGTTACCTAATTGTAGCTAATTACAAAATTCAATTACTAGATCTAAACATCTATCAATTTCTTAAGAATAGATTAACATTTTTAAATAGCCTAAGTGTCCAAATAACATTCACACAATAATTCACAATATAACATAATTTTAAATCTAATTTTCATGAATTTACAGGCCAAATGGAAGGAATTGAATGTTTTAATACCTGTAAATTAATGGGGATTTAATTCATCTTGCGAGTGAGGATACTGGAACGCCATCTTTTGAAACGTTCATTTGCGGTGAATTTAACCCCGTATTGGCATGAAAAATACTGCCGTTAATTCGGGGAATAAAATCACCGTGTCGCATGAAAAAATGTGAATTAAAGGCTTCTTAAGAAGCACTTTTATACATTTAAAGAAACCACTTTCGTTTACCTGTCCATTGTGTGAAATCTGTCCCCGTTATCGGCGTTGAGGCTTCAGGAGCTGCTTTTAAAATGACTGTAGCGCTGACATTGACGATTTAATAAAAATAAAAAATTCACAAAACGGCAGTAGGAACGATTTTGTCAGCAAGGTTTGTACTCCAACAAAATATTTCCAGGACAAGGGAGGAGAACCGCGTTTTACCCCGCCCCCCCCTTAAAGGCGCCAAAATCGCGCACATGGCCAGTGGCAGAATTACAGCGCGACTGAAGGTAAGTTTTGTAACATACCTAACTAATGGGCCTGTCCCTCTTACGCAACTTTTTCGGTGTCATAGGTCGTTACAGGTTGCCGAAATGTTCAACATGTTGAAAATCCAGCGGCGACCAGAACAAGGTACGAACGACTCTTTGGGCGACTACTCACGACCGTACAAGCTTCACCCCGTGACATGTCACCAGGGTGTCGCCTGTATTATCGTGAGTCGTCTCCTAGTCACCCAAAGAGTCGTAGCTGAATTTTCAACATGCTGAAAATTTTCGCAGACCTATGACGGGTGCCGGCAGTCACCGAAAAAGTCGCATATGTGGGACAGGCTCTTAAAGATAACCATAAGAGGATAAAAACGGAAGTCTGACACAGTCCACAGAAGATCACAGTCGCTGAGGTCAGTATTGTGCAGTGTTCAAGAGCCCGATGGTTGCTGGGAAGAAGCTGTTCTTGAACCTGGAGGTCACGGTTTTTAGGCTCCTGTACCTTCTTCCCCATGGTAGCAGCAAGATGAGAGCGTGGCCAGGGTGGTGTGGGTCTCTGATGATGCTGGCTGCCTTATTGAGGCAGCGACCTCCTGTAGACCCCGTCGATGGTGGGGAGGTCAGTATCTGTGACAGACAGGCTGTGTGTGGTGGGGGGTCAATACCTGTGACGGATCGGGCTGTGTCCACCACTCTCTGTCGACTCCTTCATTTCTGTCCTCTGATTTCTGATTTCTTACAGCAGTTTGTTTGATTTTGCTTCAGACCCTTCAGCCCATTTGAGGCTATACTAGTTCTCTGCCATATCATCAATCCCATCTGTGTAATCTCACCTCTCTCGCGGGGGGGGGGGGGGGATATACAGCGGATAATTAACCCTCCGACCCGCACGTCTTTGGGATGAGGGAGGAAACCGGAGCACCCAGAGGAAGCTCACTCGGTCACAGAAGGACGTGAAAACTCCACACAGACAGAAGCCGAGGTCAGGATCGAACCTGGATCGCCGAGGTTGATGAGCCAAGGTTGCCATGGAGATTCAGCAGCACAAGAGGATCACACACACGACTGCAGTTGCTGGATTCTTGAGTAACAAGCTGGAAGCGCAACATTTTGTCATCTGTCCATTCCCTCCACAAATGGTGCCTGACCCGCTGAGTTGCTCCAGCACTGTGTGTTTTCTCCTGCACTGAAAGGGTTAACCGTTGAAGCAGATTGCAAAGCCAACTTTTCCCCCTCTTTGCTTTAGACTTTAGAGATACAGCGCGGAAAGAGGCCCTTCGGCCCACCGAGTCCACGCCAACCAGCAATCAGCCCGCTAGCACTATCCTACCCACCAGGGACCTACAAACCTGTACATCTTTCTCCAGAGCACCTGGAGAAAACCCAAGCGGTCACGGGGAGAACATCCAAACTCCGTGTGGACAGCACCGAGCGATCGAAGGATGGAACCCGGGTCTCTGGCGCTGTGAGGCAGCAACCCCACCGCCGTGCCCACCGAGTCACGCTCTGCTGGAACTGGTCTCTTCGCAAATCTAATCTATTTTAACAAGCCAATGAATAAAGAAGTGGGCATGTTTAATTAGCGGAAAGTACAATCAAGGCAGAGTTTGTTGCCAGATTCAGCAGCCTGTGGCAACAGAAGATTTAGGGGCAATCTAATTAGGAAGTGTAAAACAATGAAAGAACAATGAGGAAGTTTTAGAGAAGACATCTTGTGCTGAGTTAGTCTATCAAAAGGAATAATTTAAATAATTCAGGGTCATGTCAAGAGAGCTTCTTCAATGAATGTTTAGTTAATTTAGTTAAGAGATATAGCATGGAAACAGGCCCTTCGGCCCACCGAGTCCGCGCCAACCATTAATCAGATCAGATGCAAAAATCAGATCGTCTCTCACACCCCCCGCTGCTGAAAGACTCATCCATGCCTTCATCTCCCTCCCGACTGGACTACTGTAACTCTCTTCTTTTCGGAATCAACTCCAGCAGCATCACACGACTCCAACTGGTCCAGAATGCAGCCGCCCGACTCATTACCCACACCAAATCCTGGCACCACATCACCCCAGTTCTCAAAGAACTTCACTGGCTTCCCATTTCCCACCGGATCACCTACAAAATCCTGGTCCTCACCTACAAAGCCCTCAACAACCTGGCCCCCCCCTTACTCATTGACCTCCTCTCCCCCTACCAACCCTCACGGTCCCTCAGATCCACATCAGCTGGTCTCCTCTCCACTCCGAAATCAAACCTCTGCACTTTTGGAGGCAGAGCCTTCTCCAGGGCAGCTCCCAGGCTCTGAATTCCCTCCCACAACCGGTCCGAAATTCTGAGTCCCTCACCATCTTCCAGTCTCGCCTCAAGACCCATCTCTTCACCTCTGCATACCCTTTGTCCCATGTTCCCCTCCCCTCTGTCTTACTGCTCTATTGTGTTTTGTTTATTCCTGACTCTCAATTGTAAAGCAACTTTGAGTCCTGAAAAGCGCTATATAAATAAAATCTATTATTATTATTATTATTATTAATCACCTGTTTGCACTAGTTCTATGTTCTCCCACTTTCATATCCACTCCCTACACACTTGGGTCAATTTACAGAAGCCAATTAACCTACAAACCTGCACGCCTTTGGGACGTGGGAGGAAACCGGAGCACCCGGAGAAAACCCACGTGGTCCCAGTGAGAACGTGTAAACTTAACAGACTAGACAGCTCCCGTAGTCAGGATGGAAGCTGGGTCTCTGGTGCTGTGAGGCAGCAACTCTACCGCTGCCACCCTATATAGAGAAAATCTGGAACACACTCTCCAAAAGATTGCTCACTCTGGCAATTCAATGACGAGATCAGACGGTCCCTGCAAGTGGCAACCAGGTAGGTGAAGTGGTGTAGAGAGGGTGTGTGGTATGCTGGCCTTCATCGGTCGACCATTGCATAGAAGAGTCAGGAAGCCATGATGCAGCTTTATAGGACATTGGTTGCATCTGGAGCTTATGTGCAGTTCTGATCGCCCCATTATAGATATAAAGGTGTTCGAATGGGTGCAGGAGGTTTCCCAGATTGGGTGCAGGAGGTTTCCCAGATTGGGTGCAGGAGGTTTCCCAGATTGGGTGCAGGAGGTTTCCCAGATTGCCGTCCGGATTAGAAGGCATTAGCAATACGGAGAGGTTGAACAAAACTTGGATTGTTTTCTCTGGAATGGAAGAGGCTGAGGGGGAGAACTAATGGAAGTATATAAAATTAAGAGTGGTCTAGAGAAGGTAGACAGTCAGAACCTTTTTCCCAGCTTGGGAATGTCATCGACTAGACGACATAGCTTTAAGGTGAGAGGGAGAACGTTTAAAGGCGATGTGCGGGTCAAGTTATTTCACAGAGAGTGGTGGGGGGAATCACACTGCCGGTGGTGGTGGTGGTGGGGGGGAACCACACTGCCTGGGTGGTGGTGGTGGTGGGTGGTGGGGGAATCACACTGCCGGTGGTGGTGGTGGTGGGGGGAACCACACTGCCGGTGGTGGTGGTGGTGGGGGGAATCACACTGCCTGGGGTGGTGGTGGTGGGGGGAATCACACTGCTGGGTGGTGGTGGTGGGGGGAATCACACTGCCTGGGGTGGTGGTGGTGGGGGGAATCACACTGCCGGTGGTGGTGGTGGGGGAACCACACTGCCAGGGGTGGTGGTGGTGGGGGGAATCACACTGCCAGGGGTGGTGGTGGTGGGGGGAATCACACTGCCGGTGGTGGTGGTGGGGGGGAACCACACTGCCTGGGGTGGTGGTGGTGGGGGGGAATCACACTGCCGGTTGTGGTGGTGGTGGGGGGGGAATCACACTGCCGGTGGTGGTGGTGGTGGGGGGGAATCACACTGCCGGTTGTGGTGGTGATGGGGGGGAATCACACTGCCGGTGGTGGTGGTGGTGGGGCGAACCACACTGCCGGTGGGTGGTGGTGGGGGGGGAACCACACTGCCTGGGGTGGTGGTGGAGGGGGGAACCACACTGCCGGTTGTGGTGGTGGTGGGGGAACCACACTGCTGGGGGGGGTGGTGGTGGTGGGGGGGAACCACACTGCCTGGGGTGGTGGTGGAGGGGGGAACCACACTGCCGGTTGTGGTGGTGGTGGGGGGAACCACACTGCCGGGGTGGTGGTGGTGGTGGGGCAACCACACTGCCGGTGGTGGTGGGGAACCACACTGCTGGTGGTGGTGGTGGTGGGGGAACCACACTGCCGGTTGTGTTGGTGGTGGGGGAACCACACTGCCAGGGGTGGTGGTGGTGGTGGGGGAACCACACTGCCTGGGGTGGTGGTGGAGGGGGGAACCACACTGCCGGTTGTGGTGGTGGTGGGGGGAACCACACTGCCGGGGGTGGTGGTGGTGGTGGGGCAACCACACTGCCGGTGGTGGTGGGGGAACCACACTGCCGGTTGTGGTGGTGGTGGGGAACCACACTGCCAGGGGTAGTGGTGGGGGGGAACCACACTGCCGGTTGTGGTGGTGGTGGTGGGGAACCACACTGCCAGGGGTGGTGGTGGTGGGGGAACCACACTGCCGGGGGTGGTGGTGGTGGAGGCAGATAAGTAATGGCGTCTAAGAGCCTTGTGGATAGGTATATGGATATGCCAGGATATAAGGGATATGGGTGACGTATAGGTGGAGGGGATTAGTTTAACGACACCATAGTCAGCATGGGCATTGTGGGCTGAAGGGCCTGCTCCTGTGCTGTACTGTTCTATGTTGTATCTTAACAGAAATACAGCTGATAAATGTTTATTATAGAGAATATGGAGAATTACAGAAACATGGTGGGTCGGTACGTTACAAATTAAATCAGTTCTTAACCTCATCGAGTAGCGCAAGAGCTGAGAGTGAATGAAGAGTCTGCTGTTCTTCAGCGAAATGAGACGGCAGAGATCTTTCTAAAACAGTTCGTTGTAAGACTGACAATGCGCGAGAGAGAGAGAGAGACCTTCATAGCAAAGACATTTTTCAGTTAATTGAACTAGGTGGTCATTAAAATATTATAACTCTTTGCAAGACTGCGACTCTGTGCAGCTCAGGGGAATCGGAAAATCACATCCGCAATCTGGATTTTAGCTGTCAGAGGATATAATGAGTGTCTGGGTCACACATCAGCCCCTGGAGGGAGCAAGCTTCACCCCACTCCCGCTCTGCGGGTTCGGGGTGCCTGACGGAACGTTTCGGAGTCATGTTGCCAGAGAGCAGAGCAGAGCAGAGGGGGCAGCATCCAGGGGTGTAGGCACAGGTCACTGAGAGAGGCATCGCAGGTTCACACAGTACTGACCTCCCCACCATCGAAGGTCCATCACAGGTACTGACCTCCCCACCATTGAAGGTCCATTATCCCAGGTACTGACCTCCCCACCATCGAAGGTCCATTATCACAGGTACTGACCTCCCCACCACCGAAGGGATCTACAGGAGTCGCTGCCTCAAAAAGGCAGCCAGCATCATCAGAGACCCACACCACCCTGGCCACGCTCTCATCTCACTCCCGCCACCAGGAAGAAGGTACAGGAGCCTGAAAACCGTGACCACCAGGTTCAGGGGCAGCTGAAGAACGGTTCCAAACCGAAATGTCACCCAGCGTTTTTCTCCAGAGTGGTGGGTGGGTGATTTAAACTGAAGATAGACACAAAAGCTGGAGTAACTCAGCGGGTCAGGCAGCATCTCTGGAGTAAAGGAATAGGTGCCGTTTCGGGTCGAGACCCTTCTTCAGACTGAGAGTCGGGGGAAAGGGAAGCGAGAGATATAGACGGTGATGTAGAGAGATGTAGAACAAATGAATGTAAGATGCAACAAAGTAATGAGTTTAAAAGAAACAGGCCCTCCTGACAATCTGTTCCACTGCACACACAGGCCACTTCACAATAACACATCTCTCTGCACACAATCAACGGCTATTTGCCAAGTTTATAGGTTAATTGGCTTTGCTAAATGTGTTCCTAGCGTGTAGGATAGTGCTAGTGTACGGGCTGATCGCTGGTCGGCGCGGACTTAGTGGGCCAAAGGGGCCTGTTTCCGCGCTGTATCTCTAGAGTCTAACGGAATTTCAGGGCCAGTACAATGGCGGCAGTGGGGTAGAGCTGCCGGACACCCAAGTTCGATCCTGACCTCGGGTGCTGTTTGTGTGTGGAGTTGTCGTTCTCCCTGTGACCACATTGGTTTCCTCCAGGTGCTCCGGTTTTCTTCCACACCCCAAAGACTTGCTGGTTTGTAGATGAGTTGGCCCTCTATAAATTGCCTCTAGTGTGTAGGGAGTGGAGAACACAGAACTAGTGTGAATGGGTGATTGATGGTCAGCATGGAACCGGTGGGCCGAAGGGCCAGTTTCCGTGCTGTATCTCCAAACTAACTCCCAGCTGACAAAGTAAAGTAGGCCAATGTAACTGAGGCTGACGTTGAGTTATATTTCGCTGTATCTCCGCTCTGCAAAATGAATGATCATTTATTTCATGTTCTCCACAATGGTAATAGTCACAAATTAATATTTTAAAAGTTGAGAACTTGTCTCTCAGTGTTCTACTTTTCCCTTAACATCGAAGTCTGCGTGACTCTGCTTCTGACTCATGATGTTACCATAGCTTTACACAAGGTGCTTAGGCACAATGTGATTAGAAATTCACTGATTGTTCTGCTATAAGAATCTCACTGTTTCTCAATGTATGTGTTTCCCACAGTGAGAATTCTTACCTGTAGTAACCGTATACTTACCTGTAGTACTTACCTGTAGTACTTACCTGTAGTACTCACCTGTAGTACTCACCTGTAGTACTCACCTGTAGTACTCACCTGTAGTACTCACCTGTAGTACTCACCTGTAGTACTCACCTAGTAGTACTCACCTAGTAGTACTCACCTGTAGTACTCACCTGTAGTACTCACCTGTAGTACTCACCTGTAGTACTCGTCTGTAGTACTCACCTACAATACTTACCTCCAGTACTTACCTGTAGTACTCACCTGTAGTACTCACCTGTAGAACTGACATGTAGTACTCGTCTGTAGTACTCGTCTGTAATACTTACTTGCAGTACTTATCTGTAGTACTCACCTGTAGTATTCACTTGTAGTACTTGTCTATAGTACTCACCTGTAGTACTCACCTGTAGTACTCACCTGTGCTTGCCTTCATTGGTCGGGCATTGGTATAAGAGTCAGGCAGCTTTATAAGTCTTTGGTTGGGCGGCGTTCGGAGTATTGCGTGCAGTTGTGGTCGCTCCCGAATGCTCTAGTTTCCTCCCACGGCCCAAAGACGTGCAGGTTAGTTGCAAGTAGCTGCTCATGTAGCTGGGCGGTTGGGGATTGGAGTGTTAATGTGTGTGTGAGAGAGGATGGGTCACAGGGGATGATGTGGGGAATGGTATTGATGGGCTTGAGGCAGGTACTCTACCAACATTTTAAAATCATTTGGACAGGTACATGGACAGGATAGGTTTAGGGGATAGTCACAAATTCTGGAGTAACTCAGCGGGACACCCAGCATCTCTGGAGAGAAGGAATGGGTGACGTTTGGGTTGAGACCCTTCTTCAGACTCTTGCCCACTCAAGGTTTAGGGGATATGGACCAAATATGGGTAGATGGGGGATCTTAGTCAGCAAGGACGGGTTGGGCCGAGAGCTGGCATAGTTCTGATGGGCCAAATGGCCTGACCGTATGCAATACGAGATGGAAAATCAAATTAAATCTCATCTCGCCCGTGAGAACAATTTAAAGAGTGGATTAAGATAAAAGAGAAAGTTGTAATAATAATAATAATAATGCATTTATTTGCTGGCGCCTTTCTGGACACCCAAGGACACCTACAGGACATAAAATCACAATACATTTATCAATATTAAAATCTAGTTGATTAAAAACAAAAAAACTGTTTTTATTTTAAGGGCGCCTAAACAAAAATCTCTAGACACCTTACAATTTAACAAAGAAACATATAAACATATAATCAGAGTAAAATAAGTTATAAAGACATCACAAATACATAAATTAAAAACAGAAATTTGATCCAAAGAAGACAACAACAAAATTCAGAAAACACAACATGAAGGGAGAGCAGCGGCAGCCAAACCGCGGCCAGCGTACACTCTCCCTTCCGCCCGCCATGTTGGACATAGACTAACACAGACACTTAACACTACACACAAAATCATCCCCCCACAATGACCACCACTGTGGGGGAAGGCACAATGTCCAGTCCCCAACCCAGTTCTCCCCAGAGTCAGGCCCATCGAGGTCGCCCTAGTTGCCCTCTACGGAGGCCCGATGTTCCTGGCTGTCGGGAGAGTCCTCGCAGCGGCTGGAACGGCCGGTTTCCCAGCGGAGTCGATGGCACCTGAAGCCGACAGGGCCGCGCCGATTTGGAGCCACGAGGCTCCCGATGTTAAAGTTGGCGCCGCCGCCCGTGGCTGGTCGCTCTGCAGTCCCGCAGCCCGGAGGTGTTGATCTCGGCGGTCATCGCATACCGGAGCTCCAGCACGTCGACCCAGCGCGGCGACCCAGGCAAGGCATCGCCCGCTACGCTCCACGATAGCGCTCCAGCGCTGTGCCGCCGACCGAAGCGGAAGGTGCTGGGCGGTCCCCGTCCATGCCCGCTGGTAGGCCACGAGGACGGGTCGACGGGGCAGCCCGAGAAAAAGCTGCCTCACCGACCAGGTAGGGACCTAGGATATAATTACCCCATTCACCCTACACTTAAAAGTAGATTACTCCCACACACTCGACAATGGACACACTAAAACTATAAAAAAAAGTGATTTAAACGGACGGCTGCTGGTTAGCAGCCGTTCCCCAGCCATTTGTGGAACAGTTAGTGCAGAGGTTTCAGGCAACGCCAGTAACCTCACACCTCAGTCTGATGCTGCCTGACCCGCTGAGTTCCTCCAGCACTGTGTGTGTTTTTTTGTAAGCCAGCATCCGCAGTTCCTTGTCTCCCTGTGTATTAAGCACCTGTGTTTATCTGATGGGCAGTGTTGTACCAGTGTTACTTCCTAAATAGACAAAAGTGCTGGAGAAACTCAGCGGGTGCAGCAGCATCTATGGAGCGAAGGAAATAGGCAACGTTTCGGGCCGAAACCCTTCTTCAGACTTCCTAAATAACTCGCTGAAAACATTTCATGCACCAGGTCGTTCGTCTGCTTTCATCAATGCGTATTTCTCTGCAACCCATTCTCTGTGAGATGTGAAACCTTGAATTAGTAATCAACGGATCCAAACAGTTCATTAGATTCTATTTTCCCCAGGGAAGTTAATTACAGTGATTAAAAGAGATTTATGAATGTCTTTCTCATCCTGAATTTCAACTAATAAAAAAAAAAGACACCTTAATTTCATAAAACTCCTGAGCTCTCAGGGCTGCTGTGCGTTTACCGATCTATCTCTGCCAATGGTGTCCATCTATATCTCAGCAATATTCACCAACATAGAACAAAGCACTGATGCAATCTGTCTGTTGAGTTTCTTGAACCAGGAGAACATCACAAGGTACATTGTAGTCTTTAGACTTCAGAGACACAGCACGGAAACAGGCCCTTGGGCCCTCCGAGTCAGCGCCGACCAGCATTATCCTACCCACTAGGGTCAATAGTTTAACGCCCTTTGTAAACGCTTCACTAGCATTAAAGTGCATGTCAGTGCTACAGAAATGCATGACTTTCTTTATTCTCATTTTAGCAAAGGCCAAAGAATAGTTCAGTAATAAAGTGTTAATGAAATCAATACCTTGTCCACACCAGCATTATCCAACTCACTAGGGTCAGTGTACACATTTTACTGAAGCCAATAGGAGAATCAGAAGCTTTGCACGGCATTGCACCTTTTCTCCGGTTTCCTCCCACATCCCAAAGACGTGCGGGTTTGCAGCTTAATTAGCCTCTGTAAATTGGCCCTAGTGTGCTGGGAGTGGATGCAAAAGTGGGATAACATAGAACTAGTGTTCTGAAGAAGGGTCTCGACTCGAAACGTCACCCATTCCTTCTCTCCAGAGATGCTGCCTGTCCCGCTGAGTTACTCCAGCTTTGTGTGTCTACCTTCGGTTTAAACCAGCACCTGCAGTTCCTTCCTGCACATGGAAATAATGTGAACGTGTGAATGTTGGTTGGCATGGACTCGGTGGGCCGAAGGGCATGTTTTTGTGCTGTATCTAAGAGCTGAGCCAGACCAGACTGCAGGCTGCAAATTACATGCAAATTTAAAACAATTATGCGATGAAGAAGTTTGTTTCCCCACCCGGGGCTCGGATTAATTATCTGACATTGAAATAAGATGCAAAATGTAGTGAGGGGGGCAGGATATCTAATTAACATAATTAATCTGGTTATAATGATTACTAACAGAGCCTTTGTCAAAGTGACCTTTATAAAAGATGATGCAGCCAGTGGATTGGCAGGAGGTGTGCAATGATTGTCCTTGTTAAAGCCCCCTGTGTACAAAGGTTTGCTGCTTAACAACATCAGCTCAGCAGAAATCCATCAATGTACTTCTGTGGCTGATAGTTAATGAATGCAGGGGATCTGGGAGCAATTAACATAATTAACGCTACTGACTCAATGCCCGACCCCCTCCTCCTCCCCCCTCCCCCCTCCACCTCCCCCCCCCCTCCTCTTCCCCCCCTCCCCCACCCCATCAACCCCCTCCCCCCTCCAGCCTCCTCCTTTTCCCCCCTCCCCCTCCCCTCCCCCCTCTCCCCTCCGATGGGCACAGGGACTAACATTTCACATCATTCCTACTTCACCTTACATCTTCATCCACTTTTTGTTTCGTTTTGTTTGGAGATACAGCGCGGAAACAGGCCCTTCGGCCCACCAGGTCGGCGCCGACCAGCGATCCCCTCACATTAACACTACCCCACAGCACCAGGGACAAACTTTACATTGATACCGAGCCAATTAACCTACCAACCGGCACGTCTTTGGTGTGTGGGAGGCAACCGAAGATCTCGGAGAAAACCCACGCAGGTCACGGGGAGAACGTTCAAACTCAGTACAGGCAGCGCCCGTAGTCGGGATCGAACATTGAAACATATAAGATTGTTAAGGGCTTGGACAGACTAGAGGCAGGAAACATGTTCCCGATGTTGGGGGAGTCCAGAACCAGGGGCCACTGTTTAAGAATAAGGAGTAAGCCATTTAGAACGGAGACGAGGAAACACTTTTTCACACAGAGAGTGGTGAGTCTGTGGAATTCTCTGCCTCAGAGGGCGGTGGAGGCAGGTTCTCTGGATGCTTTCAAGAGAGAGCTAGATAGGGCTCTTAAAGATAGCGGAGTCAGGGGATATGGGGAGAAGGCAGGAACGGGGTACTGATTGGGGATGATCAGCCATGATCACATTGAATGGCGGTGCTGGCTCGAAGGGCCAAATGGCCTCCTCCTGCTCCTGCACCTATTGTCTATTGAACCCGTGTCTCCGGCGCTGTATTCGCTGTAAGGCAGCAACTCTAGTAGTACGCCACCGTGAGTGCCCACTTAAAGAACATAGACATAAAATGCTGGAATAATTCAGCGGGTCAGGCAGCATCTCTGGAGAGAAGGAATGGGTGACGTTTCGGGTCGAGACCACCAGCATCTGCAGTTCCTTCATCCATTTAAAGTCGGATTCTTCACTTCAAAAAATTCATCCTCAGTTTCTCAACTTTCAGTCTATAGACACAGCATGGAAACAAACCGGGTCCACGCCGACCACCCATCACTGGTTCACACTAGTTCCATGTTATCCCACTTTCCCATCCACTCCCTACACACCAGGGGGCAATGTACAGAGGGCCAATTAACCTACAAACCCGCACCTTTTGGGGATGTGGGAGGAAACCGGGGCAGTTGGAGGGGACCCACGCGGTCACAGGGAGAACGTGCAAACTCCACACAATCAGCACCTGAGGTCAGGATCGAACCCGGGTCTCCGGCATTGTGAGGGCAGCGGCTCTACCAGCTGCTCCATCGTCTATAATAGAACAATGACCGCCCTTTGTAAAGGCTTCACTGGCATTAGAGGTGCTACGGAAATGCACGCCTTTCACTGTTTTCATTTTGACAATGGCCAAAGAATCGTTCAGCAATAAAGTGTGAATGAAATCAATAGCCTGTCCACAAAGAGGCAGGGACCCTGCTTCTGATCAGTCTGAAGAAGGGTCTCGACCCGAAACGTCAGCCATTCCTTCTCTCCAGAGACGCTGCCTGTCCTGCTGAGTTACTCCAGCATTTTGTGTCTATCAGAGACCCTGACACTGATCCACTGTTTGGGAGAGGGTGAATATTTCACAGCTCTCTGACCATAGTAGAGATGGCAGGGTGTATTGTTATTGATTAGTTACATCTCCAGCTTCTGTGTGTCTGCGCTGACAGTGCAGTTGCTAAGAGACCGGTTATTTTGAATGCTGGGTTCTGTGAAGAGAATGTGCAGAGTGGGTGGGAGATGAGGAAGTGTTTGTCGGCAATGGTGCCAGTGCTCACTCAGCACCCCAAGTGTCCGGCCGTTTCACACCTGTGCCTCAGACACCAGGCACTCTCTTTCAGAGAGGGTTGTGGTTTAGTTCAGACACAGCGTGGAAACAGGCCCTTCAGGTCTGAGGAAGAGTCTCGACCCGAAACGTCACCTATTCCTTTTCTCCAGAGATGCTGCCTGACCCACTGAGTTACTCCAGCATTTTGACCCTATCTTCAGCCCACCAAGTCCACGCCAACCATCGATCACCCGTTCACACTAGTTCTATGTTATCCCACTTTCTCATCCACTCCCTACACACCAGGGGCAATTTTACAGAGGCAGGGCTGCCAACATTGGGTGAGAGTTGAGAGTGAGAAATTGCGAGACCAAGTCCGAGGGCGCATAGCGCCCGAGGTGGGGGGGGTGGGGTGTGGGAGGGGGTCTCCCATTGGTACGGAGCTTTTGCATTTTTCAGTTTGAAATTGTGCAATCTGGTGCATTCTGTAGCGAGTCTTTTAACTTACACTTGAATGCAATATTTATGCTTTAAATTGGATTAGCTATGAATAAGGTTAGGCTAAATTACATTCCTAATTACATTACACAGTAGAGCCAGGCTCTGATCAACAGGTGCAGCACATGAATGATCTTAGTATATTCATGTATGGAAATCAGATTATAATCAAACACTTGGCCCATGTTGACCAACCTGGGTCTCACTGCACACCTGGTACTACTCCTGACCCTGACTCCAGTTGCATAACCTTCTCTCATTCCTGACCCCTAGTCCAGCCTTACACCTGGCCCCCTATTCTACCCTGATCATAGCTGCTTACCTGCTGAGGTTCCCAGTGCTGAACACTCGCATTGTCCCAGCTTTGACTGCACACCTAGTACTATTCCAGACCTTGACTCTGGATGCACACTTGGCCTTGGTCCTAGCTCCTCTGCACTGACAATATATCTGGCCCACACATAAAGTCCCATATCTGACCCCCTGGACTTAACCTATTACATTCAAGTCCACAGGTGCTTATCTAATGCAGTAATCTTTTATGGGGCACTTCACGGACCAAATTTTGTACAACAAAATTGCTACATCCATTGGCTTCCTTGTTATCTAACATGCTAGTTACTTTGTCAAAGAAGTCATCAATTGGTTGAACACAATTTCTCATCCATAAAATCATACTCACTCAGCTGTATAAGTATTCTGTTACCATTTCCTTCATTTTCCTAACAAACTGTCCTGAAGTCATTTTCACCCCCAATATTTTCAGTATTTTGCTGTCTTCCTCTCAGCTGGGACTTTTCCGAAATGCGAAGTCCAATAACTATACAGTTAAGCAATATTATTCTATTAAATGTGATCTTGAGAGTACATAATATTTTCTGTGGTATTCATAACACAACAATGATAAAATTTGATTGCACCTACCAACATGCATACATTATTATATTACGGTTAATATGTACCGAGGGCAATTTTTTGTTCCAATGCTCCCCATTCCAAATTACTTTTACATTGAAGTGATTGAAATCCAAGTGAAGTTTAAATGGCATCAGAAAAATAAAACCTCCGGAATGGATGATATTCATTACGTGGTTGGCTGGAGTCAGTATCAGCACAATTAGTATATTAAACTTTGAATCTTCAGATGTCCTGGTACAAGCTAAAACTAAAGACAAATAATAACCTCCTCACACATTCCCCTGCAAGTATGTCCATCATTCCTTTAAAATCTGCCCCTTCTTTGAACAAGCTATTAAACATCACATCTGAATCAGTTTCCATCTGATTACACCGCTTGAGGATGTTCAATTATGTGTTCAATTAATAAAACAACGAGATTGTGGACATTTCTATTCAACCTGTCAAAGGAATTTGCGGGGGCAGGGGGTTTAGAAATAGTCAGTGAAGTAAACAAACATAATAGTTGAGTGGCAAATGACAATAGTGCTACCTTCCCAATATTTAACTGAAGGAAATAATGGGTTATCGGGGCTGTATGTTGTGACAGAGCCTGACACCTTGCATGTTATTTTAATATTACACTTATGTCATCATCGTGGTTATTCCAGATTAATAAATTTTGTCAACTAATTACAAATCAGGCTAATTACGAATCAATAACATTAGCCAACTCTGAAACACAAAGCGCTGAGCATTGGGATCCAGACATCACAGACAACTGGCCTCAGTTCCCCGCTCACATCTGGCAGTGTTCTCCGTCTGAACCAGGGGCCACGGAGCGTTTTTGAAAATGGGGGGGCTGAGCGATCACTGATCACTGGCCTTGGGGTACCCGGCGAGGGAGTGGAGCAACCGAGTGGGGGGTGGGAGGGTGTGGGAGGGGGGTGTCCCTGCTCCCACGTTAGGGACTTTTTGAAATTTGATGTATTAAAATCATGTTTTAGTGCATTGTAGAAGTATGATATCAATGTTTTTTGTTTGAAGTATTTTTAAGGTAACTTTTTAAGGGGTAACTTTTTCCACACAAAGGGTGGTGGGTGTATGGAACAAGCTACCAGAGGAGGTAGTTGAGGCAGGGACTATCCCAATATTTAAGAAACAGTTGGACTGATACATGGATAGGACAGGTTTGGAGGGATATGGACCAAAAGCAGGTAGACTTGCTGGGACATGTTGGCGGGTGTGGGCAAGTTGGGCCGAAGGGCCTGTTTTCACACTGCATTACTCTATGACTACATTATACCTCCACCATGCGTCGAGAGTGGTCGGGTTTTATTGCCATATACTCAAGCATAGAAACATAGAAAATAGGTGCAGGAATAGGCCATTTGGCCCTTCGAGCCAGCACTGCTATTCAACATGATCATGGCTGTTCATCTAAAATCAGTACCTCTTTCCTGTTTTCCCCCATATCCCTCGAGAGCTAAATGTTACTCTCTATTGAAAACATCCAGTGAATTGGCCTGCACTGCCTTCTGTGGCAGAGAATTCCACAGATTCACAACTCTCTGGGTGCAGAAAGTTGGTCCTCATCTCAGTCCTAACTGGCCTACCCTTTATTCTTAAACTGTTACCCCTGGTTCTGGACTCCCCCAACATCGGGAACATTCTTCCTGCAGTTACAGTAAGTGAAAATCTAGCAGGCAAGCAGGATGCTTTCTCCAACCACCCCCATTTGAAGGCCACTATCTTCCACCGTTTCTACCCAGTGCTTGGTACCTACTTCCAGCAGCCACTGGTTGTCCTCCAGGATGCACCGAGCCGCAGCCTGAAGGGCCTGTCCCACTTAGGCGATCTTTCGGGCGACTACAAGCGACAGTGGCAACAATTTTTGCTGTCGGAGGTTGTCGTAGGTTGTCGCGAGGTGTCGTAGGTGAATGCTAGTAAAACTAGTCCCTGGCAGTCGCCTAAATAGTCGCCTCAGTGGGGCAGGTCCATAAGTGAGTGGGAATAGCGTAGATCAGGGGAGCCGAGACCAGCTGCGTCACTTGTTGTCCAGCCCACTCTCCAAGTCGCCGATAGGCACAAAAAAAACGGAGTAACAGCCAATTTCCTCTGTGTGTCTGTGGACCGACTCCAAGCACCAGAGGCCCATTCATCTGTGGCGCTGCTCGATACGTGATTGGCTTTGTGGAGATCAGAGCCAGATGTCACCGTGTCCCGGCACTCGCCCCTACACAGCCCTGCTAGCCGGGCAGGGTTCAGTTTAGAGATACAGCGTGGAAACAGGCCCTTCAGCCCATCGAGTCTGCACCGACCAGCGATCTCCGCACATTAACACTATTCTACACACACGAGGGACAATTTACACTTATACCAAGCCAATTAACCAGTCCTTCAGTCTGAAGAAGGGTCTCGACCCGAAACGTCACCCATTCCTGCCCTCCAGAGATGCTACCTGACCCGCTGAGTTACTCCAGCACTTTGTGTCTATCGGTTTAAACTAGCATCTAAACCAGCAGTTCCTTCCTGCACGTGTACCTGTCCAAATGCCGTTTAAATGTCATTGTGGTAATTTCAAGTGTAGAATGAAGACAAGAGTGTTTAGTTGTCACGTGCAGCAACATCAGAACAATGACATTCTCAGTTGCTGCACCTTAACAGGCCGTGTTAAAGCAACAACACACAGATACATGTAAATAGATTGATTTAGTTTACTATTGCCAACTGTAGCGAGGTACAGGGAAAAGCTTTTGTTGCGTGCTATCCGGTAAATGCAAGCAAGCCGCTCACAATGTACAGATAAAGGAGAACGGGCGCAACATATATGATCAATAATACAATGGATTAATAATCAGTAATATTGGGTAATCATGCCGGCATATCAGCGGAGGCCCAATATTCGCATTACAATTAATGCCCCACAGCGCCGGAGACCCGGGTTCGATCCTGGTCTCGGGTGCTGTCTGTGTGGAGTTTACACGTTCTCCCTGTGACCGCTTGGGTTTCCTCCCACATCCCAAAGACGTGCGGGTTTGTAGGTTAATTGGCCCTCTGTAAATTGTCCCCTAGTGTGTAGGATGTGGATGAGAAAGATGGTCGGCATGGACTCGAGGGGCCGAAGGGCCTGTTTCCATGCTGTATCTTTGAACTAATTATAATATTGAACAAATCAAGACTTACCTATCGGATTTGAACATGAATAATATTATCCCATGGTTGCAGAGTATTTGAATGACATTTACTGCATAATCCCTGAGGTTATTCTTTGTGAAGTGAAGGGCAAAGTTCATCTCCACAAGTTTCATTTTCTGAAGTTAATTTGTAGTTAATATTTACCATCTTGCCTTTGCTTATTTGTTCCCGCGATACATGACTCCAAGACTTACATTTAAAGATGAACAAAATATCAATTTAAAGACATATATCAACAAATATCCCCGATTGAGTATGAATATCGATTTCTTTAACATCCCCTCTCCGTCCCTCCCCCACCCGAGTGGTACTAGCTTCAAAGTCATCTTGTTGGGTCTCATTGTGTGAGAAGGAACCGCAGATGTTGGTTTAAACCGAAGAGAGACACAAAATGCTGGAGCAACTCAGCGGGACAGGCAGCATCTCTGGAGAGAAGGAATGGGTGACGTTTCGGGTCGAGACCCTTCTAAAGGTTTCGGATCGAGACCCTCAGAAGGCTCACGACCAGAAACGTCACCCATTCCTTCTCTCCAGAGACGCTGCCTGATCCATGCCAGTCACCAGGGCGAATTCGGCACAGAGACTAATGGCAGCGGCGCAACGCTTCCAACACCTCCAACGGCCCGGGACTCTTGCACTGAGGCTGCCCCATGGCCGGAGTTGCAGCGAGCGACTCACCAGCCAGGCAAACACTCGCCAGCCTGGCAAACACTCGCCAGCCTGGCAAACACTCGCCAGCCCAGCAAACACTCGCCAGCCCGGCAAACACTCGCCAGCCCGGCAAACACTCGCCAGCCCGGCAAACACTTGCCAGCCCCGGCACCCCGTCCGCATCTGCCCACGCGCTCCATCCCTCCCTCCGCCCCGGCTCTCCAACACCCGCGGCCCATGCACTTGATATGTGTTTTGAAATTCTCGTTGATCACAGAATTTCTCACGACAGAGCGTGAGAAATTTTGATCAGCGTGAGAGCGTGAGAATTTGGCCAAATGCGTGATTCTCACACTCAATGCGTGAGAGGGCTGATTAAACTACAAACTTTGGGATGTGGGAAGAAACCGGAGAACCCGGAAGGTAAGGGGGTAGGGGTGGTGGTTTGATGGGCAGATGGTTGGACAAAGGCAAGAGATGACGAGAAACAGAAGATATGGATTATTATAAAATTCATTGAAGTCCAGCAGCCTGTCGGCAGAATCTTGGAAATAGATTTGTATTGTTAGATCTTCACACCTGGGCAGCACGGTGGCGCAGCAGTAGAGTTGCTGCCTCACAACGGCTGAGACCCGAGTTCAATCCTGACTACGGGTGCTGTCTGTACGGAGTTTGCACGTTCTCCCCGTGACCTGCGTGGGTTTTCTCCGGGTGTTCCGGTTTCCCCCCACATTCCAAAGACGTGCAGGTTTGTAGGTTGATTGGCTTTAGTAAAGTTCTAAATTGGCTCTAATGTGTAGGATAGTGCTGGTGTACGAGGTGATCACTGGTCAGGGCGGGTGGGTTGAAGGGCCTGTTTCCGCGCTGTATCTCTAAAGTGTAAAGTAAAGTTTACTCAGCTGGCAACACAGCCTTTCCAGAGGGAACGTTTGCCAGCTGATAGGTGACGTTTCACAGAGTGTTGGAGTAACTCAGCGGGTCAGGCAGCATCTGTGGAGAACATGGATAGGTGACGTTTCCAGTTGGGACCCTTCTTCAGACTGATTGTAAGGGTCCTGACCTGGAACGTCACCTATCCATGCTCTCTAGAGAAGCTGCCTGAACTGCTGGTTTACTCCAGCACTGACTCTGTTCTTTCCCTGTGAATGTGATGTGGTTTGATTAAAACTTCCATGGCCAATTGGTAAGTGTGTTGCTGCCAGGGACAAGTTGGAGATGAGGTGTAAAATCTTTTACCCAGAGTAGGGAAATCAAGAACCAGAGGACATGCAGTGGCTCTCAGGTGAGGGAGGAAGGATTTCAGTTCTATTTAGTGTATTGGCCTGTGTGTCCAGGTGCGTGGAACCCTGAGGGTGTGACTTCTTCACACAGAGGGTGGTGGGTGTATGGAACGAGCTGCCGAAGGAGCTCGTTGAGGCAGGGATTATCGCAAATTTCAAAAAACATGATGACAGGTTCACGGGTAGGACAGGTTCAGAGGAATATGGAACAAACACAGGCAGGTGGGACTAGAGTAGATGGGGCATGGTTGTCAGCATGGGCAAGTTGGGCCGAAGGGCCTGTTTCCACACTGTATCACTCTAAGAGACTCTGTGTGAAATAAAATGCATGGGGTGTGTGAGGGTGGGGGGTGGGGTGGTGTTGGGGGGGGGGGGGTTCAATAATTAAATGAATGGGATGACGAAAACCATCCTAAACACATGGAGATAAACACTCCCACTCCCCCTCCCATTCCCACACTAACATTTCTGTCCTGACTTTGCTTGGGCAGCTTACACCCCAGTGCTATGAACATTGACCTCTAACTTCAAGTAACCCTTGCTTTCCCCGTCTCTCCACTCCCCCCTTCCCCCTTCCCAGTTCACCGACCACTCTTACTGTCTCTGACCACATTCTATCTCTGTTTGCTTCATTGTTCTCCCAACTAACAATGATCATAAGGTCATAAGTGATAGGAACAGAATTAGGTAATTCAGCCCATCTAGACTACTCCGCCATTCAATCTTGGCTGATGTATCTCTCTCTCCTAATCCCATTCTCCTGCCTTCTCCACGTAACCCCTGACACCCGCACTAATCAAGAATCTATCCACCACTGCCTTAAAAATATCAATTGACTTGGCCTCCACAGCCTTCTGTGGAAATGATCTATCCTACATTTTCCTTTTAGCCTCGTCCCCTTTGTCCCGTTTTCACACCCTACATTTCCTTATCTATGTATCTCCCTCTTCCCTGACTTCAGTCTGAAGAAGGGTCTTGACCCAAAGCGTCACCCATTCCTTCTCTCCAGAGATGCTGCCTGTCCCGCTGAGTTACTCCAGCATTTTGTGTCTATTCTGGAGAAAGCCATCATGGACTGGAGGGGAATGCGCACCAGCTGCATCCTAAACAGCCTCCTTCCCCCCTTCTGCCGCTGGGCTGCTGCGATCCGCACCTTTACTGGGGACGGAATGTTAAGGAAATATAAAATTATGCTGAGTTAGTACTAAACACTTTCCAATCTATAATGCAGTCATTTTATGCTGGTTAAAATTTAATCATCTTAAGTAAATTGAAGGTCAATGTACATTTAAGATAAAACCGTACTTCACAACTCTTGCAATACGACAAAAAAACTAAAAATACCGCTTTATAATGCAAGGCAGTGTCTCAGAATCCAACAATCATTCATACATTATACAGCACATGAGACATTTAGATTGTATCAAACTGAATTTCACCAGGCACCAATAACGTACTCCTCATTTAAATAATCCTTTTTTTTTAATGTCGACTTACAAAGAAACATTTAAATATTTGAGGTTTGCACTACACAAGCAGAGAAACAATTTAACAACTATTTAAACAACAATCTCGGGCCCTGTCTTCCATGCTCACGAAAGGAGAAAATAAAGCACTGGATTCAAGGGCAAAATTCTTCATCGACCAACATCTCTGCTCTCTGCCCAAACAAATGAAAATGGTCATGGGACAGGTTTCAGATAAGCTGATCGAGTGATACAGTGTGGAAACAGGCCCTTCGGCCCAACTTGCCCACACCGACCAACAATGTCCCAGCTACACTAGTCCCACCTGCCCGCGTTTGGTCCACATTCCTCCAAACCTGTCCTATCCATGTACCTGTCTAATTGTTTCTTAAAAGTTGGGATAGTCCCAGCCTCAACTACCTCCTCTGGCAGCTTGCTCCACCACCCTTTGTGTGAAAAAGTTACCCCTCAGATTCCAATTAAATCTTTTCCGTACTGTAGTAAACACAGGGGAGGCCTTCATGGAGTCTGGAATCGAGGCCGTCGGGCAGGATCTCCCAGCAGCAATGGAGCTGGAGGTGCCGAATGTAAGGGAATCCCTGATCGCAGGGAATCCCCGATCTCGCGGAGACTCGCAAGTACTGTACCTTTAAACACCGAGGAGGACTTCATAGAGTACAGAAACGTGGCTGTCGGGCAGGGCTACAAGTAAGACTGAAGCATAGGGGACTTTGGCCCCCTCTCCCTACCATCCTACTGGTCAACGTAAAGTCACTAGAAAGCAAAGTGGAGGACTTAAGGGCCAGGCTGCTTTACCAAATGGAGCTGAGGGAATGATCTGTGTTCTGTTTTACAGAGACATGGCTCACCCCCAGCTCCCCAGACTCAGTGGTCCAGTCTGAAGGGTTCTCCATCCACCGTATGGACCGTACACTGGTATCTGGGAAAGGGAGAGGAGGGGGCGTCTGCCTCATGGTCAACTCTGCGTGGTGCTCAGACGTGGCAGTCCTGTCCAGCTCCTGCTCTCCACACCTCGAACATCTGGCGGTGAAGTGTCGTCCCTTCTACCTCCCAAGAGAATTCACCTCCATCATCCTGACCGCAGTCTACATCCCACCCCAGGCAGACGTACGTCTGGCACTGGAGGAGCTGCACGCCGTGGTCAACAAGCACCAGACGGCTTACCCCGAGGCATTTACCACCATAGCCGGGGACTTCAACAAAGCCAACCTGAAGAAATCGCTCCCTAACTTCCACCAACACGTCTCCTGCTGCACCAGAGGACCAAACACACCCTCAACCACTGCTACACGACCATCAAGGATGCCTATCGTTCTATCCCTCGCCCTCACTTCGGTAAATCCGACCATACCGCGGTGCTGCTTCTTCATGCAATTGAAGAGCGCACCCGCAGAAGTGAGGACTGTACAGAGCTGGTCGGTGGGGGGGGGTGGTGCAGAGGAACAACTCCAGGACTGCTTGGAGTCTGTAGACTGGGCAATGTTCAAGAACTCGGCAATGGATCTGAATGAATACGCCACAGTCGTTACAGACTTCATAAAGAAATGTGTGGAGGAATGCGTCCCAACAAAAACCTTCCGAGTGTTTCCTAACCAGAAGCCTTGGATGAACCATGAGATCCGCATTCTTCTGAAGTCCAGATTCCGGGCATTCAGGTCTGGAGATACAGAGGTCTACAAGAAGTTCAGATACGACCTTGGTAAGGCAAGAAACAAGTAGAAGGTGAAGGCTGTGACAGCAGCGCAGGTCTATCTCCAGATTCTCCAGATTCAGGGACAGTTTCTTCCCAGCTGTTATCAGACAACTGAATCATCCTACCACCAACTAGAGAGCGGTCCTGAATTATCATCCACCTCATTGGAGACACTTGGACTATATTTAATTGGACTTTACCTTGCATTAAACATTATTCCCTGTATCCTGTATCTGTACACTGTGGATGGCCTGATTGTAATCATGTATAGACTTTCCACTGGCTGGTTAACAAAAGTTTTCACTGTATCTTGGTACACGTGACAATAAACTAAGCTGAGATGAACCAAACTAAACCAAATTAAACCCAACCCAACCCAACCCAACCCAACCCAACCCAACCCAACCCAACCCAACCCACCCAACCCAACCCAACCCAACCCAACCCAAACTACTGTATATTCAGCAGGTCAGGCCATGTTAGCAGGGGCAAGAACAATGGACAAGGCGGACAAGACAACTGGCGTTCCAGATACAAGGTGGTGCATCAGGTAGAGAGGCTGCCTCACGACGCCAGAGACCCGTACCCCTCTAATCCGTGTACCTGTCCTTTAAATGCTGTTAGAAATACAAGTGTGGTGATTCAGCGTTACTCTGCGTTTGGCACAGAGTCAGGAGAGACGGGACATAACATCTTACACAACCATAATCCACCAGAGTTTGACTAATTGTGCAGGTTCGTCACCACAGGAGCAGGCAGAGACGTTTCCTTGTTGACTAATTTTCTTGGCTAATTGTCTAAGTAGTTGAATAAATCATCTGCTGTTATCGCAATACATCATTTAGTAACCAATCAACAAACAACATACAGTGGTTGGCAAATCTGCCTGAGTACAATTATTTTAACTGCCTTTACAAATGTAATCTCTGAATTCTAGTGATTATTTTTAATGAGAGTTTTTTTTATTGCATGAGATGTGCCTTCGTGTGTCAATTATTTTTCTGAACTGAAGATACAACATAAATAAACAGACTTTAGACTTTAGAGATGCAGCGTAGAAACAGGCCCTTCGGCCCACCGAGTCCGTGCCGACCAGCGATCACCTCTTGCATTAGGTCTATCCTACATCACGTACAAATTTACCAAAGCCAATTAACCCACAAACCTGCACGTCTCTGGAGTGTGGGAGGAAACCGGAGATCTTGGAGAAAACCCACGAGGGTCAGGGAGAAGGTACAAACTCCATAGAGACAGCGCCCCAAGACAGCGCCCCTAGTCAGGATTGAACCTGGGTCTCTGGCGCTGTGAGGCAGCAACTCTACCACTGTGCCACCATGCCGCCCCTAAGATGTCCCAAATACACTAGTCCCACCTGCCTGCATTGGTTCATATCCCTCTAAACCTTTCCTATTAATGTACCTGTCTGAGTGTGCGTTAAATGTTGTGGTTATACCTGTAGTACTCCAGCACCTTCTGCCTTCTTTTGCACTAGGTGAGGATGCACCCAGCACCTTCAATGGGTAAGTGGGTTACAGGCAAATACACTGCTGCTCAGAGTCAGGCTGAGCATCAAAGTACCTCCAGCACCTGCACGTCCTACCCATCCACCACCCTCCGTGTATAAAACCCTGTACATCTCCTTCAACCTTCACCCGGAGGGATAGAGAGAAAGGAAAAGGAGGTGGGGTAGCGTTGCTGGTTAGAGAGGAGATTAACGCAGTGGAAAGGAAGGACATTAGCTTGGAGGATGTGGAATCGGTATGGGTAGAGCTGCGAAACACTAAGGGGCAGAAAACGCTGGTGGGCGTTGTGTACAGGCCACCTAGCAGTAGTAGTGAAGTTGGGGATGGCATCAAACAGGAAATTAGAAATGCGTGCAACAAAGGCAAAACAGTTATAATGGGTGACTTCAATCTACATATGGATTGGGTGAATCAAATTGGCAGGGGTGCTGAGGAAGAGGATTTCTTGGAATGTATGAGGGATAGTTATCTAAACCAACATGTAGAGGAACCAACGAGAGAGCAGGCTATTCTAGACTGGGTATTGAGTAATGAGGAAGGGTTAGTTAGCAGACTTGTTGTGCGTGCCCCCTTGGGCAAGAGTGATCATAATATGGTTGAGTTCTTCATTAGGATGGAGAGTGACATTGTTAATTCAGAAACAACAGTTCTGAACTTAAAGAAAGGTAACTTTGAGGGTATGAGACGTGAATTGGCCAAGATTGACTGGCAATTAGTTCTAAAAGGGTTGACGGTGGATATGCAATGGAAGGCATTTAAAGACTGCATGGATGAACTAAAAAAATTGTTCATCCCAGTTTGGCAAAAGAATAAATCAAGGAAGGTAGTGCATCCGTGGATAACAAGGGAAATCAGGGATAGTATCAAAGCAAAAGATGATGCGTACAAATTAGCTAGAAAAAGCAGCATACCAGAGGACTGGGAGAAATTCAGAGACCAGCAGAGGAGGACAAAGGGCTTAATTAGGAAAGGGAAAATAGATTATGAAAGGAAACTGGCAGGGAACATAAAAACTGACTGCAAAAGTTTTTATAGATATGTGAAGAGAAAGAGATTAGTTAAAACAAATGTAGGTCCCTTGCAGTCAGAAACAGGTGAATTGATCATGGGGAACAAGGATATGGCAGACCAATTGAATAACTACTTTGGTTCCGTCTTCACTAAGGAAGACATAAATAATCTGCCGGAAATAGCAGGGGGCCGCGGGTCAAAGGAGATGGAGGAACTGAGTGAAATCCAGGTTAGTCGGGAAGTGGTGTTGGGTAAATTGAATGGATTAAAGGCCGATAAATCACCAGGGCCAGATAGGCTGCATCCCAGAGTACTTAAGGAAGTAGCTCCAGAAATAGTGGATGCATTAGTGATAATTTTTCAAAACTCTTTAGATTCTGGAGTAGTTCCTGAGGATTGGAGGGTAGCAAACGTAACCCCACTTTTTAAGAAGGGAGGGAGAGAGAAAACGGGGAATTACAGACCAGTTAGTCTAACATCGGTAGTGGGGAAACTGCTAGAGTCAGTTATTAAAGATGGGATAGCAGCACATTTGGAAAGTGGTGAAATCATTGGACAAAGTCAGCATGGATTTACGAAAGGTAAATCGTGTCTGACGAATCTTATAGAATTTTTCGAGGATGTAACTAGTAGAGTGGATAGGGGAGAACCAGTGGATGTGTTGTATCTGGACTTTCAGAAGGCTTTCGACAAGGTACCACATAAGAGATTAGGATACAAACTTAAATCACACGGTATTGGGGGTTCAGTATTGATGTGGATAGAGAACTGGCTGGCAAACAGGAAGCAAAGAGTAGGAGTAAACGGGTCCTTTTCACAATGGCAGGCAGTGACTAGTGGGGTACCGCAAGGCTCAGTGCTGGGACCCCAGCTATTTACAATTTATATTAATGATCTGGACGAGGGAATTGAAAGCAACATCTCCAAGTTTGCGGATGACACTAAGCTGGGGGGCAGTGTTAGCTGTGAGGAGGATGCTAGGAGACTGCAAGGTGACTTGGATAGGCTGGGTGAGTGGGCAAATGTTTGGCAGATGCAGTATAATGTGGATAAATGTGAGGTTATCCACTTTGGTAGCAAAAACGGGAAGGCAGACTATTATCTAAATGGTGGCCGATTAGGAAATGGGGAGATGCAGCGAGACCTGGGTGTCATGGTACACCAGTCATTGAAAGTAGGCATGCAGGTGCAGCAGGCAGTGAAGAAAGCGAATGGTATGTTGGCCTTCATAGCAAGAGGATTTGAGTATAGGAGCAGCGAGGTTCTACTGCAGTTGTACAGGGTCTTGGTGAGACCACACCTGGAGTATTGCGTACAGTTTTGTCTCCAAATCTGAGGAAGGACATTATAGCCATAGAGGGAGTGCAGAGAAGGTTCACCAGACTGATTCCTGGGATGTCAGGACTTTCATATGAAGAAAGACTGGATAGACTTGGCTTATACTCGCTAGAATTTAGGAGACTGAGAGGGGATCTTATAGAAACGTACAAGATTCTTATGGGGTTGGACAGGCTAGATGCAGGAAGATTGTTCCCGATGTTGGGGAAGTCCAGGACAAGGGGTCACAGCTTAAGGATAAGGGGGAAATCCTTTAGGACCGAGATGAGGAAAAACTTTTTCACACAGAGAGTGGTGAATCTCTGGAACTCTCTGCCACAGAGGGTAGTTGAGGCCAGTTCATTGGCTATATTTAAGAAGGAATTAGATGTGGCCCTTGTGGCTAAAGGGATCAGGGGGTATGGAGAGAAGGCAGGTACGGGATACTGAGTTGGATGATCAGCCATGATCGTATTGAATGGCGGTGCAGGCTCGAAGGGCCGAATGGCCTACTCCTGCACCTATTTTCTATGTATCTATGTATCTATACCCCTCAACTTAAAACCATTCCTCCAGTATTTGACATTTCAAAGGTTCTGACTGTCATAAGTTCTTGAGTTCATAAGCGATAGGAGCAGAATTAGGCCATTCGGCCCAACATGTCTATTCCGCCATTCAATCATGGCTGATCTATCTCTCCCTCCTAACCCCATTCCCCTCACTTCTCCCCATAACCCCTGACACCCGCACTAATCATCTATCTCTGCCATAACAATATCCAACGACTTGGCCTCCACAGCCTTCTGTGGCAATTCCTCAGATTCGCCACCCTCTGACTAAAGAAATTTCTCCTCGTCTCCTTCCTAAAGGGACATCCTGTGATTCTGAGGCTGTGACCTCTGGTCCTAGACTCTCCCACTAGTGGAAACATCCTCTCCACATCCACCCTATCCAGGCCTTTCACTATTCCATAAGTTTCAATGAGGTTCCCCCTCATTCTTCTAAACTCCAGCGAGTACTGGCCCAGTGCTGACTGTTTACCCTCTCTATGCCCCTGGTGATGTTATATTCCTCCATCAGGCCTAAGGAACATATCCTCACGCTGACCGCCATAAGAAAATTACCTATCTTCCTTCAGTGACTGAATAGTCATAGAGTGATACAGTATGGAAACCGGCCAACATACCCCAGCTACACCAGTCCCACCTGCCTGTGCTTGGTCCATATCCCTCCAAACCTGTCCTATCCATGTACCTGTCTAACTGTTTCTTAAATGTTGGGATAGTCCCAGCCTCAACTACCTCCTCTGGCAGCTTGTTCCTTACACCCACCACCCTTTGTGTGAAAAGGATACCCCTCAGATTCCAATTAAATCTTTTCCCTTTCACCTTAAACTTTGTCCTCTGGTCCTCGATTCACCTACTCTGGGCAAGAGACTCTATGCATCTACCCCATCTGTTCCTCTCTTGATCTTATATGCCTCTATAAGATCCCCCCTCATTCTCCTACGCTCCAAGGAATAGAGTCCCAGTCTACTCAACCTCTCCCAACAGCTCAGACCCTCTAGTCCATGCAACATCCTGGTAAATCTTCTCTGTACCCTCTACAGATTGTATCCATGAATACACCTGTAAACACACTCATTCCCAGTGATCACAGATCCCTGCCCATTCCCGGTCTGTCATGGAGATTATGCACGTTGGTCTACCACTGTGTGTCACTGGTTAACGATGAACGATTCCCTATTTACTAGACGCTGCCCTGGGATAATGGATTAATCGATAACTCATTTGTTCTTATGAAATATTGAAGATTTTCAAGCATAAGCGTAGTTGTCAGATATTATTGCCGACAGTAGCAGCCCTCTGGCCTCAAGAATTGTCCATGTTTGCAACTTCCCGTTGAAACACAACGAATGAGTCCGCGTTCACAACATCTCACTCCCTGACAATGAACGATTCCTTCCTCACCTTTCATCATTCGCGGGAAATTAATTATTGTCCGTTTACTGGGATTTTAATCATTTATTCCACGTACAAAGCCTGTCAGTGATAAGAGTGAATTATCCCTCATTGAGTCAGCTTGTTGCATGATAACTCAGGGAGGATTCGCAGCCAGGGTAAGATGATGCATTGTCCTCCAGTGATGGTATGCCATGGCCAGATCATCAATAGCACTGTGCCGTGATTATACCAGCTCACTGCTCCTGGGCGAACACAAGTTCAAATCCTTCCCCATCACCTCGGAACAATCTGAATATGTTAAATAAAAACTTGGATCAACACACTCACTCACGTCTGGATGGAAACCAACCTGCCAACCACCATGGCCAAAATGAGCAAAGTCATATTCTGTCCCGCTGAGTTACTCCAGCATTTTGTGTCTATCTTCGGTGTAAACCAGCATCTGCATTTCCTTGCTACACAATATTCTGTACCTTAACTCTTCTCCCCGCTCCCGTCCGGCAGAAGATGCAGAAGCTTGAAAGTGCGCACCACCACACTCAGGAACAGCTTCTTCCCTTCTGCTATCAGGCTTCTGAACGGTCCCTCCACAAGCTAGGGTACTGTCCGATTCACCTCTACCCCATTGCGGACATTGGACTTCGTCTCTGGAACTGATGCGCTACAAAGCTGAGAAATATATTCTGCACTCTGTATCTTCCCCTTTGCTCCACCTATTGTGCTTGACTTAATTGTGTTTATGTGTAGTATGTTTGGTCTGATTGGATAGCATGCAAAACCAAGCTATTCACTGTAGGTCGGTATATGTGACAATAATGAACCTAATCTGTTACCCTAGGATTTTTTTTTCAATAAATTATACAAAGGCATAACATCACTTAATAGAGAATCACCTATAATCCAGCTCTCCTTGGTCGCAGACTTCATAGACTATTGGATGTTAGTCCCATAAATACCTCAGCACCATTTCAATTCACTTTGCAATAGTCATAAGCTCATACAGCAACAACGACGACCAGGCATACAGAGAGGAGGTGGAGCAGCTGGTGAGCTGGTGCAGCAGGAACAACCTTCTCCTAAATGTGGACAAAACAAAGGAGATTGTCGTCGACTTCAGAAAGAAAAATCAGCCCAGTCACACTCCGCTGTGCATTAACAACTTAGCAGTGGAGCAGGTGAAAAGCATCAAGTTCCTGGGAGTGCATATAACGGATACCTTAACTTGGACTACAAATATCACATCTCTGGTAAAACGGGCACAGCAGCATTTGTACTTCCTCCGCAGGATGAGAAGATCACACCTCCACCCTCCCATCCTCACCACATTCTACAGAAGCACCATTGAATCAGTCATGACCAGCTGCATCTCTATGTGGTGCGGCAGCTGTACAGCTGCGGACTGGAAGTGCCTTCAGAGAGTGGTGAGGACAGCGAAAAAAATCATTGGGACTTCTCTTCCTTCCATCATGGACATTGGTTACAAACGCTGTCTGACAAGAGCTAAGGGCATTACCAGAGCCCCCACACACCCACAATATGGACTGTTTACACTGCTGAACTCTGGGAGGAGGTACTGCAGCATGAAGGGCCGGACAACCAGGTTCTGCAACAGCTTCATCCCCCAGGCCATAAGACTATTGAACTCACAATCAAACCGATGCAAAAAACTGTCTTATACATTGCCACTTTTAAAAACTTTCCTTTTTTAACTATGCACATGAAGCACATTTTATGGACACACTAAGCATTTTTACTGATCGCCTGATATAAATGTTATATTCTGCTGCTACTTGGAAGAGTCAATGCAACGAAATTCCGTTCAATGTGCACTGTGTCTATGTGTATATTTGAATGACAATTAAAGTTAAAGTTAAGTTAAGTTAGTTAAGTTATACAGCACGGAAACAGACCCTTCGGCCCAACTCATCCATGCCGACCAAAATGCCCCATCTAAGGTAGTCCCACCTGACCGCGTTTGGCCTATATCCCGCGAAACCTTTCATAGAGTGATACAGTTAGGAAATAGGCCCTTCGGCCCAACTTGCCCACACCAGCCAATATATCCCAGCTACACTGCCTGCATTTGGTCCATATCCCTTGAAGCCTTTTCTGTCCTTTCACCTGTCCGAATGTCTTTTATATGCTATTATAGAACCTGCCTCTGGCAGCTTATTCCGTACACCCACTGCCCTCTGAGTGGAAAAAGTTGCCCCTTAGGTTCGTATTGAATCCTTCTCCTTAAACCTATGCCCTCTGGTTCTTGATTCCCCCACTCTGGGTAAAAGACTGTGCATTCACCCTATCTATTCCCTTTATGTTCTATCAACCTCTATAAGATCATCCATTTTCTGGTGCTCCAAGGAATAAAGTCCCAGCCAGCCCAACCTCTCCCTCTAGTTCCAGCCCTTGAGTCCTGGCAACGTCCTCTGAAATCCTCTCTGCACCCTTTCCACCTTCTCGAGAGAAAGTACGTTTGCCTTCATTGGGAAGGGTGTTGAGAACAAGGGTTGGGGGGTTGTTGGTGAGACCGTACTTGGAGCATTGTGTGCTGTTCTGATCATCCAGTTATAGTTGGAAAGGGTGCAGAAGATATTCACCAGGATGTTACGCGGGTTTGTGGGCTTGAGTTATAGGGGGAGGTTGCATAGGCTGGGGCTTTGGAGCGTAGGAGGCTGAGGGGTGACCTTACTGAGGTGTACAAGACCATGAGGGGCACGGATAACATGAACGCTCACAATCTTGTTCCCCCAAGGTAGAGGATTCTAAAAATAGAGGCTTACGTTGAGAACGGAGGGATTTAAGAAGGAGCTCGCGGCAATTTTTTCACTCAGAAGGTCACCGGTTTCTGGAACGAACGGCCACAGGAATCTTTAGAAGTCGATACAAGTACAACTCTTAAAAGAAATTTGGGCAGATATACTATAGGAAGGATTTAGAGAGATCTAGGCCAAATGCTGGCAAACAGTCTAGCCCAATATTCCAACTTGGTCGACATGGACAAGCTGGGCCGAATGACCTGTTTCTGTGCTGTGCAACTGAGGGGGGAAAGTGCTCGATTACGTTCTGCATCAAAGGACTATTGGACCTGTCAAAAAGTAATTTTCCAAATAAAGATTGAAAGGCAAGATGCGAAGTAATGATATAGAGGCCTAACCAACGTTGAAACTGTGATTAGGGGCTTTTAAAGTTATTCCCTTGATGTCCAATGATTGAATTAGTCCGAGATGGAATGTTGTGTGCGATGTACAAAAATAGCCAAGGCTATTAGAAGCAAGCTAATGACCATCAGTAAATAACCGTTTGTTCAACAATAACCATTTAGGATGAATTAATATCACAAATCCACCCAATTTACTGTGACAAAATGGATTGTGAGTGCACACGAGGTTTTACCAGAATGCTTCCTGGATTAGAGAGTATTAATTATAAGGAGATAGACACAAAATGCTGGAATAACTCAGCGGGACAGGCAGTATCTCTGGAGAGAAGGAATGGGTGACATTTCGGGTCGAGATCCTTCTTCAGACTCGACCCGAAACGTCACCCATTCCTTCTCTCCATGGATGCTGCCTGTCCCGCTGAGTTACTCCAGCATTTTGTGTCTATCTTCGGTTTTAACCAGCATCTGCAGTTCAATAGACAATAGGTGCAGGAGTAGGCCATTCGGCCCTTCGTGCCAGCACCGCCATTCACTGTGATCATGGCTGATCATCCCCAATCAGAATCCCGTTCCTGCCTTCTCCCCATATCCCCTGACTCCGCTATTTTTAAGAGCCCTATCTAGCTCTCTCTTGAAAGTATCCAGAGAACCTGCCTCCACCGCCCTCTGAGGCAGAGAATAGTAAGATTAAATGAGAACTTACCAGTTTGAAGTTTGATCTTTATTTTATTAGGAGTTACGATGAGCGATTACGTGAAGAAGGCCGTCAGCATGCATGCGCGTCAACCTTCAAAGCAGCGGTGTGAAATCACAGATAACAGTTGTTGAACTGAACATAGTAAGATTAGAGAGGACTAGAACTACCAGATGACCTTTATGATACGAGGGTTGGGAGCGGAGGGCACGTAATCGCTCATCGTAACTCCTCATAAAATAAAGATCAAACTTCAAACTGGTAAGTTCTCGTTTAATCTTACTATTTTACTTCGGAGTCACGTGAGTGACTACGTGAAGAACCCGTCCAGCACGCATGCGCGACATTAGCGTTCACGCAGTGCAACAGCAATGAACGGGAGTACAGGCGCTCCCGCTACAAGTTTAAAAAAGCGGACCATCAGGTAAGTACTTACTCTGAGGTCGTACTTAGGAAGCTTTGCTCTGCTTTGTGAATTCCAGGTTGAAGAAGCTGGAAAAATGAGCAAAGCACGGCAAGGGAAAAAGACCGCCCCCCGTTCGACTCCAACAGAACGGGAGTGTCCCATCAGTGGGGGGCGAGAGGTGGCACCTGGACCGCACATGCTGCGGTCCACAATCATTGAGACCGAGCCGAGACCAGTACCGCTAGCGCAGCCTGACCAACAGCAGCGGGCTGGAGGTAAATCAAGACGAAAAACTGACCGGCCGGTTATATCTGATAACTCCGATGAGGAGGACTCTCCGCCTGAGAGCGGCAGAGGTAGCCGCCTGAGCCGCATGGAAAGGCTCATGGAGCAAATGCTCCAGCGAGACTTGCTTCGGGAGCTGGAGCAGTCTCGCCAAGGGAACTCAGGCACTCCCACATCAGTGCTCTACAATGCACTGGCCATCGTTTCCCCCTCAGCCGAGGGCAGCGTTGGTGACCAGGGCTGGGCTGGTCAGGAACAGGGGTCATTGGCTGAAGATATCGGGAGTACGCTTGGGGTACAGGACCAGGACCAGGAAGAGCTGCTGGGTGTGGTGAATCGCTACGTGGCTACACCATGAGCAGGGCGGCCGTTGCAGCCAAAACTGGCGGCCAGCATTAACCACCTGTCCCTCAAACCCCTACAAGAACAGGTAGTCAATGAGGCACTAGAACTCTACTCGCCTCCGGAGAACTGCAGTTCAGTCAACGTACCGGCCGTTAACAGCCAAATCTGGGGGTATGTTGGACAGAGTATCCGGAACCAGGAGCTAAAATTACAGCGTATCCTCAAGCTCCTGACGACAGGGATAACATCCTATGCTCGTTCCGTGGATGGGGTGGATATGACCACCAACCAGCAAGACACTCTGGCTCTGCTGTGCAACACTCAATATGAGATAAACAACCTCCGCAAGGAGAGAATAAGACCTGCCCTCAATCCCAAATATGCAGGACTGTGTAAAACACCGGCCTCAGAGCCACAGATCCTGTTATTTGGAAAGGACTTGACAAGTGAAAGACCTGGAGGAAGAGTCCAAAGCATTTGGCCTCATGAGGGAAGGCCCCGGAACGAGCAGACCCACACAACCCAGACGGCGGTACCCCACCGTGTCCACCAGTTGACGTCAAACTTATGGGACTGGTGAAAGCTCGGGGTCCGCATACCATCCCCGAAAGCCTTTTTTAGGCCAGGGCCCAGAGCTGACCCCATGGAAAATGCGCCACCCCCAACCAGCAGTACATCCATCAGTACAACGACGGATGAAGAAACTGAAGAAAGGAACACTCCCATAACTATGGAGGTAGGTGGGTCTAGTTCCTACCAGCATATAAAAAGTTGGGGAACTGTACTAACAGGGGGGAGATTACACCTGTTCATTGAAGCATGGAGGTCTGTCACGAATGATAGTTATATACTTAACAGTATTCGTGGATACAAAATAGTTCATTCAAGAAAATATGCCACCAGTTCAGCATGTACCCCAAAGGGTCTTTACCCTCTCAGTCAAAGAAAAACTAGAGGGTCAAGCAGAACTGGTGAGGTTACTTGCAAAGGGTATCATTGAGAAATCCAAACACGAACCTTTGGAATTTGTCTCAAATATATGTACCAAAAACAAAAAAGATGGTGGATGTCGCATCATCATTGACTTAACCTCACTAAATACCTTTGTTAAGTATGTACATTTCAAAATGGAAACATTTGTAACTGCTAAACAACTGATTTCCAAAGGATGCTTTATGGCAAGCATTGATTTAAAAGATGCCTAATATACAGTACCCATTCAAAAGGGTCATCGCAGATACCTGAAATTTACCTGGATGGGGCAACTATGGCAGTTTAAAGCGTTGCCTAATGGGTTAACATCAGCCCCAAGACTATTTACCAAGATATTAAAACCAGCCTTGGCAACATTAAGAAAACAGACATATTGTCATGGCATATCTTGATGATATCCTAATAGTAGGCAAAACCATGGAGTTGGCTAAATCAGCTGTATTAGCTACCAAACAATTGTTTGAAACCCTGGGATTTGTCTTACATCCAGATAAATCTAAGTTGACGCCATCCACAACTATGGACTATCTGGGATTCACAATTAACTCAGTCCACATGTATGTAATGTTGCCAAAAGATAAAGCAGCAGAATTAGCACAGACGTGTAACGATTTAATGGTTAGCAATCGACCAACCATCCGACAAATGGCAAGAGTAATTGGCAAAATGGTAGCAGCATTTCCAGCTACACAATTTGGACCCCTGCACTATCAAAACCTAAAAGGGCAAAAGTACAGGCATTAAAACGACATGCAGGTCACTTTGACCGAACCATGAAATTACCCATTGAAGCAATATCAGAGTTACAGTGGTGGATAGAGCACATTTGGCATAGTTCCAGCCCTATCATCATCAATAACCCAACATTAACTATACAAACAGATGCCAGTGCTCAAGGCTGGGGAGCAACGAATACCATATCCAGCACAGGTGGTACATGGACTAACCTAGAATCATCTTTACTACAAACACTGGGCATAAATTATTTGGAAATGTTGGGTGCGTTTTATGGTTTAAAAGCATATTCTATGAATA
>CM075983.1:1533887-1554467 GCA_038087875.1 Malacoraja senta | reverse complement strand
TGGTTGAGCTGTGCACCATGTGCAGCATTTTGAAGGGGAAATGGCCTCTTAGTAATCACCAATGGCTGCCTGCGCCTGTGAGCGTCTGGCTGTATGTTTAGTGTCCCCCCACATCCATGGCATGTTGCTGCCACCCCCGACACACCAGCAGCACAAATGTTCTCCACCTCTCCCTCATAACATCTCTCTTTGTCCACAGATTGTGAAAAGTGCCTTGACTGAAGAAGCTGCTGCTGCTGCTGCTCCCATTTCTATTTTGGGCTATTTTTCCCCTTTTTGCAGCTGTACTTGAAGCAGCTTCGGAGACAACATTGTGCCCGTCCTGTATGTGGGTTTTTTTTTTTGGAGAAGGCTCGGATTATTTTCCTCTTCCCGGTGGTCCTCGGCAGCTTCAGCAGCGTGTCATATTTGTTTCTCTCTCTCTCTCTCTCTCTCTCTCTCTCTCTCCTCTCTCTCCTCTCTCCCCCCTCCTCTCTCTCTCTCTCTTCTCTCCTCGTCTCTCTGCTGTGCTCCATCTCCATTGCCTGTAACGGTCGGTGAATGCGCCATCGGAACGAGGGAAGCACGGAGTCTCCGTCAGCCCGGGACCAGTGTGCAGTCGGCAACCTATGCTCCGGGAAAATTAATCACAGCCAGTTACTGGAGAGAACGGCATTCCAGCCACAAGCTGCTGACATCTTCCACCAAGATCCTGGCACAAAAGGCGATTATATATATATATATATATATATATATATATATATATATATATATATTGCCAACGCACATCGTGTGGGCCTCGCCGCCAGCTATCCGATGCACGCCAGTTTGTGTGATGAATTATTTTTAATTTAAGATTCGCCATTTGACCGACGCCATGTATCAGACGAACTGAAAACCTAAGTGCTGCGAAGAAAACAACAGGAATATATTTTTTTGACCAAAGGAACAAGTTTATTTGTCGAGCTGTAATTTTAACTGACTTTTATACACTTTTTTTCTAAGACTGGTACTGCTGTCTGGGCTGGGTGGGGAAGAAGACAAGGAAGACAAAGTTTTGGGGTGTGGGTGGGTGGGTGGGGTGAGGTGGGGGAGGGGGGGGGGGGATTTTTGTTCTCCCTCCGTTGCCGAATATGGCTGTCAATGTTTCGATGATCCGGGACACAAAATGGCTGACTCTGGAGGTGTGCCGGGAATATCAGAGGGGGACTTGTTCCCGCTCCGACGCAGAGTGCAAGTTTGCTCCATCCCTCACGCAGTTGCCACGTAGAGAATGGCCGTGTCATTGCTTGCTTTGACTCACTGAAGGTAAGGACTTCATTCAGTCGGGGTCCGATCTCTCCTTGGTACGGTGGTATAATGATCGCTAAGCACTCTAAATGTCACCCGTACCGAGCTACAGTGAGATCCATTTGTGTACACACTTCAGTACGAATATCATAGAGTGATGCAGTGCGGAAACAAACCCCTTCGGCCCAACTTGTCCACACCGGCCTACATGCCCCAGCTACTCTAGTCCCACCTGCCCGTGTTTGGTCCATATCCCTCCAAACCTGTATCACAATACATAAGCACTTAGATACATCTTAGATAAGCATCTCATGTACAGTACAAGTGTATCGTAGTGGTACACTGAGACAGTAGACAGTGTCGCCAGTTTGGGGCCATTTCCAAGACCCAGTTGACCAAGTGCAGGATCTTGACCTGACCATGTAGGCCCGTTGTCATGGCGACGTTGTAGGATCGGCCTGGCCAAGCGTAGCCGTGGTGTCCTCCGCCGCTGTAAGCCGCGTGCGGTCCACGTGCCCAGTCCAGCCGAGCCCCAGGCTGCTGCAGGGCCTCCAGCGGCCACTCCCCCGTCTAGCCCGTGCACTCCCTCCCGCAGCCAGTCTGCTCACCGGCCCTCCAGCTGGTTCCCGTGGGCCCTTGGGTTAAGTAAGTACGTTTATTGGCCAAGTATTCACATACAAGGAATTTGCCTTGGTGCTCCGCCCACAAGTAACAACATGACATACAGTGACAGTTACGATGACTCAGAAAACACTAAACATGAATAATAATAAAACATTAATGATAAAACACCATAGATCATGCATGTGAACCAACAAAATACCAGTTCATCCCACTGGATCACTGATCTCCTCAATTACCTTTTGTCTAGATTAGTACGTCAGAGTTTACGGGGAGAAGGCAGGAGAATGGGGTTCGGATGGAGAGATAGATCAGCCGTGATTGAATGGCAGAGTAGACTTGATGGGCTGAATGGCCTAATCCTGCTCCTATCACTTGTGACTTTATGACGTTGCATGCCGAGTGATTGTGCTTTAGATGGGTCTGATGGTGTTGCTGTCAGACTTTAGACTTGTCTGCAGCAGAAGCACAGAACAATATGGACAATTCCCAAATTGCTCGCATGTTGCGTTTACACTCTTGCAGTTTGTGCGTCGGTTGAGTTCATAAACTACACTAAACACAGATGAAAATCAAATCAGCCTTGGAGGGATGCAGCTTCTGCACGTATGTTGACCAAGATCAGGCTGGTCTTGGTGTTGTGGTCAGTGCAGGCATTTCTCTGGTCTCAGGAAGGGTCACGACCCGAAACGTCACCCATTCCTTCTCTCCAGAGATGCTGTCAGGCCCGCTGAGTTACTCCAGCTTTGTGTGTCTATCCTTTGTGGGCCGAAGGGCCTGTTTGTGTGCTGTACTGTTGTCTGTTCTATCAAAGACAGAACACTTTCATGACGCCTCATCTCCCCATGACAGTGTGTGGATACTCCTGGCCTCCGCTCTTCCCTGGCCTGGCCACACCCACTGTAGTTGACTTAGGTTCATAAGTGATAGGAGCAGGATTAGGCCATTCGGCCCATCAAGTCTACTCCGCCATTCAATCATGGCTGATCTATCTCTCCCTCCTAACCCCATTCTCCTGCCTTCTCCCCATAACCCAGACACCTGTACTGATCAAGAATCTATCTATCTCTGCCCTAAAAATATCCACTGACTTGGCCTCCACAGCCTTCTGTGGCAAAGAATCCCACAGATTCACCAGCCTCTGACTGAAGAAATTCCTCCTCCTGAAGGAGGAACTGCAGATGCTGGAAAAATCGAAGGTAGACAAAAATGCTGGAGAAACTCAGCGGGTGAGGCAGCATCTATGGAGCGAAGGAATAGGTGACGTTTCGGGTCGAGACCCTTCTTCAGACTGATTTGGGGTGGGGGCGGGGGGCGGGAAGTAGAAAGGAAGAGGCGGAGACAGTGGGCTGTGGGAGAGCTGGGAAGGGGAGGGGAAAGAGGGAGAAAGCAAGGACTACCTGAAATTGGAGAAGTCAATGTTCATACCTCGCCTGCTGAGTTTCTCCCCTCGATTTTTCCAACATCTGCAGTTCTTTCTTAAACAAACGTGTCAAGATTGGCAGATTCCTCACCTCCACCCCACCTCAGGTGAAACCTCTCCTCTCCTGTCATTCTGCCCATCAACCTGTAACTGTGTCTCCAAGATGGGCAGGTTGTCTTTTAGCAAGAAGACCAATTGGAGAAGGCGGGAAGATATCAACGGATTGGCAAATGGAACTAAATGGTACAAGGTACAGCAGGCAGTGAAGAAGGTGAATGGCATGTTGGCCTTTATAACAAGAGGAATCAAATATAGGAGCAAAGAGGTCCTTCTGCAGTTGTACAGAGCCCTAGTGAGACCACACCTGGAGTATTGTGTGCAGTTTTGGTCCCCTAATTTGAGGAAGGACATTCTTGCTGTTGAGGGAGTGCAGCGTAGGTTTACAAGGTTAATTCCCGGGATGGCGGGACTGTCATATGCTGAGAGAATGGAGCAGCTGGGCTTGTACACTCTGGAGTTTAGAAGGATGAGGGGGAATCTTATTGAAACATATAAGATTGTTAAGGGTTTGGAGACGCTGGAGGCAGGAAACATGTTCCCGATGTTGGGGGAGTCCAGAACCAGGGGCCTTCTCTAATTTCAGGTAGTCCTTGCTTTCTCCCTCCTTCCCCTCCCCTTCCCAGCTCTCCCACAGCCCACTGTCTCCGCCTCTTCCCTTCTCTTTCCCGCCCCCTCCCCGACATCAGACTGAAGAAGGGTCTCGACCCGAAACGTCACCTATTCCTTCGCTCCATAGATGCTGCCTCACCCGCTGAGTTACTCCAGCATTTTTGTCTACCTTTGATTTTTCCAGCATCTGCAGTTCTTTCTTAAACAAGTGATTTGTGATTTTGATCACATTGAATGGCTCAAAGGGCCGAATGGCCTGCTCCTGCACCTATTTTCTATGTTTCTATTCATGATAAACCCTCTGTCAGTCTACTTTATCCTAAAGACAGCACCCTCTCCCAGAGACAGAAGGTTCCCCCCACAAGCCCATGGTTGTCCAAGTGTGGCCGCAGCCTTGCAGATGTCACGTGGCCTTCCTTGATGCATGGACCAGTGCTCTGGCGGACGTCAGCCCGCCTTACTCTTGCATTGGATGCCTTGGCTAATGCATCACCTTGACCACCTCACCTGCCGGAGGTGTGTGGATGTGTGGCACAACATCCCTCCATAACAAGAGGAATCGAATGTAGTAGCAAAGAGGTCCTTCTGCAGTTGTACAGGGCCCTAGTGAGACCACACCTGGAGTATTGTGTGCAGTTTTGGTCCCCTAATTTGAGGAAGGACATTCTTGCTATTGAGGGAGTGCAGCGTAGGTTTACAAGGTTAATTCCCGGGATGGCGGGACTGTCATATGCTGAGAGAATGGAGCGGCTGGGCTTGTACACTCTGGAGTTTAGAAGGATGAGGGGGAATCTTATTGAAACATATAAGATTGTTAAGGGTTCAGACACGCTGGAGGCAGGAAACATGTTCCCAATGTTGGGGGAGTCCAGAGCCAGGGGCCACAGTTTCAGAATAAGGAGTAAGCCATTTAGTACGGAGACGAGGAAACATTTTTTCTCACAGAGAGTGGTGAGTCTGTGGAATTCTCGGCCTCAGAGGGCGGTGGAGGCAGGTTCACTGGATGCTTTCAAGAGAGAGCTAGATAGGGCTCTTAAAGATAGCGGAGTCAGGGGGTATGGGGAGAAGGCAGGAACGGGGTACTGATTGGGGATGATCGGCAATGATCACATTGAATGGCTCGAAGGGCCAAATGGCCTACTCCTGCACCTATTGTCTATTGTCCATTATCCACCCTTTCCCACTGCCCTACCATTTAATTTTCACCCCCCCCCCCCCCCCCCCAATCCATGACCTGGTGTTTCTGGGGATCAGGGTTGATCTCTTCCTGCCTTCTCCAACTTTTCTTCTGCCTGAGAAGAAAACGAGCCAGTATTGGAGAGATGAGGAACTGCAGATGCAGGAAGCTTGAGGAAAAGCACAAAGTGCTGGAGGAACTCGGCCGGTCAGGCAGCATCTGTGGAGAAAAGGAATAGGTGACGTTTCGGGTCAAGATTCTTCTTCAGACTCGGGGAATGTTTGAAGAAGGGTCCCGACCCACATCGTTCTCTGTCCATTCCCTCCACGGATGTTGCCTGACCAGCTGAGTTCTTCCAGCACTTTGTGTTTTCCCTGAAACCTTCTGAACACTGGCGGCAACGATGAAGCCTGAATCGTTTCTAGGCTTCAACACCGTCCCAAGCACCGAGCAAGGTTTCTTCTCCCAGTCACTGAAACCTCCTCCACCATTAGCCTTCTATTCTGCCACCACTCCACTTCACATCCTGGCCTCTGATCCTAAGGGTGTGTTTACTTCAGGAGGAGACTGAAGATATTCAGCCTGTCCCCAATCATTCTTGCAAACCTTCTGCAGATGCTGCGTAGAAAGCAGACTGTCTGATGCATCACATCTTGATTTGGGAACAGCTCTGCCCAAGACCACAAGAAATTGCAGAGTTGTAGATGTAGCCCAGTCCATCACACGGACCACACTCCCCACCATTGTAGATATAGCCCAGTCCATCACACACACACACCACACTCCCCACCATTGACTCCATCTACACTTCACGCTGCCTCGGGAAAGCAGCCGACATCATCAAAGACTTGTCCCTGTCCCACCCCGGTCACTCCTCCTCCCCGCTCCCGTCCGGCAGAAGGTACAGAAGCTTGAAAGCGCTTGCGCACCACCACACTCAGGAACAGCTTCTTCCCCTCTGTTATCAGGCTTCTGAACGGCCCTTCCACAAGCTAGGGTACTGTCCGATTCACCTCTACCCCATTGTGGACATTGGACTTTGTCTGTGGAACTGATGCACTACAATGCTGAGAACTATATTCTGCACTCTGTATCTTCCCCTTTACTCCACCTATTGTAGTTTACTTTGGAGAAAACCAGCATGGTTTGAGTGTTTAAGAAAGAACTGCAGATGCTGCTAAAATTCAAAGGTAGACACAAAATGCTGGAGTTACTCAGCAGGATAGGCAGCATCTCTGGAGAGAAGGAATGGGTGACGTTTTGGGTTGAGACCCTTCTTCAGACTGATGTCAGGGGAGTAGGAGAACTGGGGAGGGGAAGGAGAGAGAGGGAAAGCAAGAACTATCTGAACTTAGAGAAGTCAATGTTCATACCGCTAGGTTGTAAGCTACCCAAGCAAAATATGAGGTGCCTCATATTTCGCTTGGGTAGTTTATACCCCAGCGGTATGAACATTGACTTCTCTAAGTTCAGATAGTTCTTGCTTTCCCTCTCTCTCCTTCCCAGTTCTCCCACCAGTCTTACTGTCTCCGACTACATTCTATCTTTGTCCCGCCCACTCCCCTGACTTCAGTCTGAAGAAGGGTCTCAACCAGTAACGTCACCTGTTCCTTCACCCCAGAGATGCTGCCTATCCCGCTGAGTTACTCCAGCTTTGAGTGTCAATGTTTGGTTTGACTTTGAGTTGAGTTTATTGTCACGTGTACCGAGGTACAGTGAAAAGCTTTTGTTGTGAGCTATCCAGTCAGCGGAAAGACCATACATGATTACAATCGAGCCATTCGCAGTGTACAGATACATGATAAAGGAATGACGGGATAACGTTTAGTACAAAAAGTCTAGTAGAATCTGATCAAAGATAGTCAGAGAATCACCAATGAGGTAGATAGTAGCTCAGGACCACTCTCTAATTGGTGGTAGGATGGTTCAGTTCCTTGATAACAGAGGGAATGTACAAACTGTGTACAGACAGCACCCGTAGTCAGGATCGAACCCAGATCTCTGGCGTGTGAGGCAGCAACTCTACCTCTGTGTCACTCAGACTTGAGATTGACTTTATTGTATTGAGGTACAATATCATCTGATGTGTTTGGAGAGCATGCAAGACAAAGCCTTTCCTTGCACCCTGGCCACTCCCTCTTCTCCCCCTCTCCCATCAGGCAAAATGTGTAGAAGTGTGAAAACGCACACCTCCACAGATTCAGGGACAGTTTCTTCCCGGCTGTTATCAGGCAACTGAACCATCCTGCTACAAACAGAGAGAGGTCCTGAACTACTATCTACCTCATTGGTGACCCTCGGACTATCCTTGACCAGACTGTGCTGGCTTTACCTTGCACTACACATTATTCCCTTATCATGTATCTGTACACTGTGGATGGCTCGATTGTAATTATGTATTGTCTTTCTGCTGACGATAGCACACAACAACAGCTTTTCACTGTACCTCGGTACACGTGACAATAAACTACACTAATGTGTCACCAGTGGTGACCAATGTGTAGAAGGAACTGCAGATGCTGGTTAATACTGAAGATATGCTGGAGTAACTCAGCGGGACAGGCAGCAACTCTGGAGAGAAGGAATGGGTGACCCTTCTAGTTTTGTCTGAAGAAGGGTCTTGACCCGAAATGTCACCCATTCCTTCTCTCCACAGATGCTGCCTGTCCCGCCTAATAATAAGTGTTTAAGAAGGAACTGCAGATGCTGGAACATCGAATGTAGACAAAAGTGCTGGAGGAACTCAGCGGGTGCAGCAGCATCTATGGAGCGAAGGAAATAGGCAATGTTTCGGGCCGAAACCCTTCTTCAGACTGATGTATATAAATAATAATAATAACCTAATAATAAGGTTGACCCTGGTCACACTGACAGTTGACCACACTGACCGAATCCCCTTCTGATCTTCTGGTCTCATCAGCTGATCAGCCCTGGTCTGCCACGCCTGTCCTTCACAGCCTTTAGCTGCTCCAGTGCTGATCCATGGCACCCTGCAGATTCCAATCGCCCGCCCTGCCCCCAATGTACTCGCTAGAATTTAGAAGATTGAGGGGGGATCTTATAGAAACGTACAACATTCTTAAGGGGTTGGACAGGCTAGATGCAGGAAGATTGTTCCCGATGTTGGGGAAGTCCAGGACAAGGGGTCACAGTTTAAGGATAAGGGGGAAGTCTTTTAGGACCGAGATGAGGAAAAAAAATTCACACAGAGAGTGGTGAATCTGTGGAATTGTCTGCCACAGAAGGTAGTTGAGGCCAGTTCGTTGGCTATATTTAAGAGGGAGTTAGATGTGGCGCTTGTGGCTAAAGGGATCAGGGGGTATGGAGAGAAGGCAGGTACGGGATACTGAGTTGGATGATCAGTCATGATCATATTGAATGGCGGTGCAGGCTGGAAGGACCGAATGGCCTACTCCTGCACCTATTGTCTATGTTTCTATGTACAAACGCCGTACAGACAGCACCCGTAGTTGGGATGGAACCCGGGTCTCTGGCGCTGTGAGGCAGCAACTCTACCCATGTTTTGGGGAAGGATTATTGAATGACCTGGGTTTTAACGCTGCTGGGTCCTGTTTTCTGTCCTCTCCCTCCCGCCCACTCCATCTTCTCCAATCCTCTTTCTTCATCCTTAGCGGTGATGTGTACAGTTCTGCTCGCCCGTTTGCAGGAAGAGTGTGGACAGAGTGCAGAGGAAGTTTACCAGAATGATGCCTGGATTCAAGGGCATCAGCTACAAACCTGGAATGTTTTCTCTGGAGCATCAGAGGTTGAGTTGAGCCCGGAGAGAATAATCATTTTATTTATTGTCAAGTGTACTGTGGTACAGTGGAAAAGCTTTTGTTGCGTGCTCATCGTTCAGGGGGAAGCCACCACATGATTACAATCGAGCCGTCTACAGTGTATAGATGCAGGATAAAGGGAATAACGTTTAGTGCAAGGTAAAGCCAATAGACAATAGGTGCAGGAGTAGGCCATTCAGCCCTTCGAGCCAGCACCGCCATTCAATGTGATCATGGCTGATCATCCCCAATCAGTACCCCGTTCCTGCCTTCTCCCCATATCCACTGACTCCGCTATCTTTAAGAGCCCTATCTAGCTCTCTCTTGAAAGTATCCAGAGAACCGGCCTCCACCGCCCTCTGAGGCAGAGAATTCTACAGACTCACAATTCTCTGTGAGAAATTGTTTCCTCGTCTCTGTTCTAAATGGCTTACTCCTTATTCTTAAACAGTGGCCCCTGGTTCTGGACTCCCCCAACATCGGGAACATGTTTCCTGCCTCAAGCGTGTCCAAACCATTAACAATCTTATATGTTTCCAGTAAAGCCAATAAAGTCCAATCAAAGTTAGTCCAAGGGTCTCTGTGCGTCTACCCGATCTATTCCTCTCATGATTTTATACACCTCTATAAGATCCCCCTCATCCTCCTGCTCTCCAAGGAATAAGGCTCTAGCCTGCCTCACCTCTCCATCTTGCTCAGTCCTTCAATAGACAATAGGTGCAGGAGTAGGCCATTCGCCAAGTCCTGGCAACATCCTGGTAAATCTTTTCTGAACCCTTTCAAGCTTGACAACATTTTTACTCGAACGCGGTGCCCAGAACTGAACACAATACTCTGAATGTGGCCTCGCCAATGTCTTATACATCTGCAACATGACCTCCCAACGTCTATCCTCGTCCCTCTGGGGTACATGGAACATTGAAGCCAGCTGGGTGATGCCGGAATTGGAGGTGTAACAGCTGTAGACGGGTTTGTGTGCGGCATGTTTGCTCGTTGGTGGTTCTAATGATTGTGGTCAGAGCTGGAGAGAAATGATATTCTTTGGTTGCCTTTTCAGTCAAAATCTGCTGGAACACGAGCGGTTAATACCACTGAGGCGTCCAGTGTGTAACTGTGAGAGACATTTATTGCAAGGGACAAGTAAATTCCTATGATCAAACAGTTTGTTTCACACGTTTAAGATGCCCTAAAGCAACTCTCAAACAATTGCTGGCCCTCCTTCAATAGTCCACTCATTCTGTACAAACAAGGAACTGCAGATGCTGGTTTACCCAAGAAAAGACACAAAGTGCGGGAGCAACTCAGCAGGTCGGGCAGCATCTTTGGAGAGCATGGACGATCAGTTTGACGTAGGGTCTCGACCCAAAACGTCACCTATCCATGTTCTCCACAGATGCTGCCTGACCCACCTGCTGAGTTACTCCAGCACTCTGTGAAACGTCACCTATCCATGTTCTCCACAGATGCTGCCTGACCCGCTGAGTTACTCCAGCACTCTGTGAAACGTCACCTATCCATGTTCTCCACAGATGCTGCCTGACCCGCTGAGTTACTCCAGCGCTCTGTGAAACGTCACCTATCCATGTTCTCCACAGATGCTGCCTGACCCGCTGAGTTACTCCAGCACTCTGTGAAACGTCACCTATCCATGTTCTCCACAGATGCTGCCTGACCTGCTGAGTTACTCCAGCACTCTGGGAAACGTCACCTATCCATGTTCCGGCAGCATCTATGGAGCGAAGGAAATGGGCAACGTTTCGGCCCGAAACCCTTCCGGGTTTCGGCCTGAAACGTTGCCTATTTCCTTCAGGGTTTCGGCCCGAAAGGTTGCCCATTTCCTTCGCTCCACAGATGCTGCCTGACCCGCTGAGTTACTCCAGCACTCTGTGAAACGTCACCTATCCATGTTCTCCACAGATGCTGCCTGGCCCGCTGAGTTACTCCAGCACTCTGTGAAACGTCACCTATCCATGTTCTCCACAGATGCTGCCTGACCCGCTGAGTTACTCCAGCACTCTGTGAAACGTCACCTATCCATGTTCCGGCAGCATCTATGGAGCGAAGGAAATAGGCAACGTTTCGGCCCGAAACCCTTCTGGGTTTCGGCCCAAAACGTTGCCTATTTCCTTCAGGGTTTCGGCCCGAAAGGTTGCCCATTTCCTTCGCTCCACAGATGCTGCCTGACCCGCTGAGTTACTCCAGTGCTCTGTGTCTCTGGCTCCACTCAACACTGCTGGTAATTTGTAAATAAAATACCACAAACAGCAATGAGGAGACACTTGGTGTTTCTTTTTTATCAGATTGATGTTTGTTGAGCAATAATGGTTTGGGAGTGAAGGTGTGGAAAAGGAGATGAGATGTGGAATAGCCAGCAGTTTCTCACTATCTGGAAACTGCACCATTCCAGCCCCAAAGTGAACCAATCCCCAGTGGGTTAACCTATGATGAGCGTTTGTCGGCACTGGGCCTGTACTCGCTGGAGTTTAGAAGCATGAGGGGGGGGGGGGGGGCGCCTCGTTGAAACATACAGAATAGTGAAAGGCCTGGATAGAGTGGATGTGGAGAGGATGTTTCTACTAGTAATAATAATAATAATGGATGGGATTTATATAGCACCTTTCTAATACTCAAGGCGCTTTACATCGCATTATTCATTCACTCCTCAGTCACACTCGGTGGTGGTGAGCTACTTCTGTAGCCACAGCTGCCCTGGGGCAGACTGACGGAAGCGTGGCTGCTAATCTGCGCCTACGGCCCCTCCGACCGCCACCAATCACTCACACACATTCACACGCAGGCAAAGGTGGGTGAAGTGTCTTGCCCAAGGACACAACGACAGTATGCACTCCAAGCGGGATTCGAACCGGCTACCTTCCGGTTGCCAGCCGAACACTTAGCCCATTGCGCCATCTGTCGCCCTACTAGTGGGAGAGTCTAGGACACAGCCTCATAATAAAATGATGCGCCTTTAGAGAGGAGATGAGGAAGAGTTTCTTTACTCGGAGGGAGGTGAATCTGTAGAATTCATTGCCACAGCCGACAGTGGAGGGCAAGTCCATGAATATATTTAAGGCAGAGATAGACAGATTCTTGAGTGGTAAGGATGTCAGGGATTATGGGGAGAAGGTAATAGATTGTGGTTGAGAGGAAAAGAGATCAGCCATGATTGAATGGTGGAGTAGACCTCTTCAGAATGGCCTACTTCTGCTTACATATATACAGGGATATGGGCCAAACGCAGGCAGGTGGGACTAGTGTAGCTGGGACATGTTGGCTGGTGTGGGCAAGTTGGGCTGAAGGGCATGGTTCCACGCTGTGTCACTCTGTGACTCTGCTCCTATGACTAATGAACCAACCAGAGAGCGGCCCTGAACTCCCATCTACCTCATTGGAGACCCTTGGACCATCTTTAATGGGACTTTACTGGACTAAAGACGTTGCACTAAACATTATGCTCTTTATCATGCATCTGTAATCTGTGCAGGAAGGAACTGCAGATGCTGGTTTAAACCAAAGATAGACACAAAAGGCTGGAGTAACTCTGGAGAGAAGGAATGGGTGACATTTTGGGTCGAGACCCTTCTTCATACTAGTCTACTGATGCTGCCTGTCCCGCTGAGTTCCTCCAGCTTTTTCTGTCTATCTGTACAGTGAATGGCTTGATGGTAATCATGTGTTGTCTTTCCGCTGACTGATTATCAAGCAACAAAAGCTTTTCACTGTACCTCGATACACATGACAATAAACTAGACTCTTCCGGCTCTCATGGGTTTGTGTTCCCGATCCCGTGTTGGCATCTTGAATGTCCGTGGAAGACAACAGACAATAGGTGCAGGAGTAGGCCATTCGGCCCTTCAAGCCAGCACCGCCATTCAATGTGATCATGGCTGATCATCCCCAATCAGTACCCCGTTCCTGCCTTCTCCCCATATCCCCTGACTCCGCTATCTTTAAGAGCCCTATCTAGCTCTCTCTTGAAAGTATCCAGAGAACCAGCCTCCACCGCCCTCTGAGGCAGATAATTCCACAGACTCACCACTCTCTGTGAGAAAAAGTGTTTCCTCGTCACCGTTCTAAATGGCTTACCCCTTATTCTTAAACTGTGGCCCCCGGTTCTGGACTCCCCCAACATCGGGAACAAGAAGAGGTTCGACCCAAAACGTCACCTAAAGGGCCTGTCCCACTTGGGCTTCATTTACGCATCACGATGCACGGTGTGCACACATGGCGCGTGGTGAGGCGTAGGCGCCCCAGGATTGTGTGATTCACAAAATCTTCACGCGCCACTTGCGTGACGCGCAAATGACGCCCAAGTGGGACAGGCCCTTTATTTTTCTCCGAGGATAATGCTTGACGCACTGAGTTACTCCAGTACTTTGTGTCTTATCTTCGGTATAAACCGGCATCTGCAGTTCCTTCCTACACGTGTACAAGCAGAACATGAAGTGCAAAGAGGAAAATACCAGAGTGCCAGAATGTAGTTTTTCAGCATTCTAGAGGCACAGTTGCAGAGAGCCCATGGGACATGGTGATGGGTTGGAAGTTTAGTAGACAGACCCCAGTGTATGGAAGGATAGTTCAGAAGTCTGACAATGGAGAAGCAACTCTTCCTAAATCTGATGGTGCCTGCTTTTCAGCTGTTGTATCTTCTGCCTGATGGGAGCGGGGGAGAAGAGGGAATGATCAAGGTGAAAATGGTCCTTGATTTTGCCGGCTGCTTTCCCGAGGTAGCGTGAAGTGTAGATGGAGTCGATGGTGGGGAGTGTGGTGTGTGTGATGGACTGGGCCACATCTACAATGGTGGGGAGTGTGGTGTGTGTGATGGACTGGGTTACATCTACAATGGTGGGGAGTGTGGTGTGTGTATGGACTGGGCCACATCTACAATGGTGGGGAGTGTGGTGTGTGTGATGGACTGGGCCACATCTACAATGGTGGGGAGTGTGGTCTGTGGGACTGGGCCACATCTACAATGGTGGGGAGTGTGGTCTGTGGGACTGGGCCACATCTACAATGGTGGGGAGTGTGGTCTGTGGGACTGGGCCACATCTACAATGGTGGGGAGTGTGGTGTGTGTGTGGACTGGGCCACATCTACAATGGTGGGGAGTGTGGTCTGTGGGACTGGGCCACATCTACAATGGTGGGGAGTGTGGTGTGTGTGTGGACTGGGCCACATCTACAATGGTGGGGAGTGTGGTGTGTGTGATGGACTGGGCCACATCTACAATGGTGGGGAGTGTGGTGTGTGTGTGGACTGGGCCACATCTACAATGGTGGGGAGTGTGGTGTGTGTGATGACTGGGCCACATCTACAATGGTGGGGAGTGTGGTGTGGTGTGTGGGGACTGGGCCACATCTACAATGGTGGGGAGTGTGGTCTGTGTGATGGACTGGGCCACATCTACAATGGTGGGGAGTGTGGTGTGTGTGTGGACTGGGCCACATCTACAATGGTGGGAAGTGTGGTCTGTGGGACTGGGGCCACATCTACAATGGTGGGGAGTGTGGTGTGTGTGTGGACTGGGCCACATCTACAATGGTGGGGAGTGTGATGTGTGTGATGGACTGGGCCACATCTACAATGGTGGGGAGTGTGGTGTTTGTGTGTGATGGACTGGGCTATATCTACAATGGTGGGGAGTGTGGTGTTTGTGTGTGATGGACTGGGCTACATCTACAATGGTGGGGAGTGTGGTCTGTGTGATGGACTGGGCCACATCTACAATGGTGGGGAGTGTGGTGTTTGTGTGTGGGACTGGGCCACATCTACAATGGTGGGGAGTGTGGTGTGTGTGTATGGACTGGGCCACATCTACAATGGTGGGGAGTGTGGTGTGTGTGTGTGATGGACTGGGCCACATCTACAATGGTGGGGAGTGTGGTGTGTGTGTGGACTGGGCTATATCTACAATGGTGGGGAGTGTGGTGTGTGTATGGACTGGGCTACATCCACGACTGTGTAATTTCTTGTGGTCTTGGCAGAGTTGTTCCCCAACCAAACTGTGATGCATCCTGACAGTCTTCTTTCTGCGGTGCATCTGTAGAAGTTGGGAAGAGTTGTTGGAGGCATGTACCACTTCTTTAGTCTCCCGTGTTGTCTTGTCTTGTCTGTTGCTTCACAGCAGTTGGTCCAGGACAGAGTTGGTGACTTGTTGGTGAAACCTCTCTTCCTTTGTCCTTACTATTGATGGGCAGCCCTTTATCTCTTTGGCTTCTTGCTCCTGTCAGCTGCTTTGGAATGCGTTACTCTGATGAAAGCTGTTGAAAGATGCAAGTATTGCTTCCTGGAACATGACCCGGATTCAATCTGTAATAAGCCACAATGAGGTTGAAGTTCAACATGGGCATGTACATGTGATTTGGTGACCAGTATACTGGTGTGTGTACATGTCATGGACATGTACATGTGTTCAACATGTGTTTGGTGAGAGTATGGCGGTGTGTGTGTACTGGGTCGAGGGGGAATCTGAGTTTTATACGTTGATGTGAGTTGCTGTGAAAGATGCGAGTGCAACAGGTGGTTTTGGAATCGGTTTATTATCGTCACATTTACCGTGATACCGTGAAAAACGATCTTAGCGTGAAATCTAGGCAAATTATTCTGGAATAGACAATAGACAATAGACAGTAGGTGTAGGAGTAGGCCATTCGGCCCTTCGAGCCAGCACCGCCATTCAATGTGATCATGGCTGATCATCCCCAATCAGTACCCTGTTCCTGCCTTCTCCCCATATCCCCTGACTCTGCTATCTTTAAGAGCCCTATCTAGCTCTCTCTTGAAAGCATCCAGAGAACCCGCCTCCACCGCCCTCTGAGGCAGAGAATTCCACAGACTCACCACTCTCTGTGTGAAAAAATGTTTCCTCGTCTCCGTTCAAATGGCTTACCCCTTATTCTTAAACTGTGGCCCCTGGTTCTGATTCCCCCAACATCTGGAACATGTTTCCTGCCTCTAGTGTGTCCAAGCCCTTAACAATCTTATATGTTTCAATGAGATACCCTCTCATCCTTCTAAACTCCAGAGTGTACAAGCCCAGCTGCTCCATTCTCTCAGCATATGACAGTCCTGGGAATTAACCTGGTGAACCTACGCTGCACTCCCTCAATAGCAAGAATGTCCTTCCTCAAATTAGGGGACCAAAACTGCACACAATACTCCAGACGTTCAGTTTTGTCGGTTAATTGGCTTCAGTGAAATTGTAGATCATTGGTTGTGTGAGAAGGATCGTGTAGGTGTAGTGTGTAGCAGTGTGCTTGCTGGTTGGCGCAGTGGCCCAAGGGTCTGTTTCCATGCTGTATCTCCAAACTAAAAACCTCCATGATAATCCTGAACACGTTTGCCCCACAGGGATGTGTTTCAGCCTGTTACAGCACTCCCTGTACACTCACAACCAAGTTGTATTGTCCTCTCATTCCACGGACTAGTCTGTACATGACTCCACTCCAGCAGGTCGGTACTGAAACAACAACACGACAGTGTACTGGAAGGAGAGGGGGGTTATTAACTTGACATCAGGACCACAAGTTGTCCCATTGTCAACAAGATGATGGAGCAGGCCATTGTGGACAGGGACGGGACGGTGTACAGACCTCAGCAGCAATGGTGCATCTACACCTCACGCTGCCTCGGCAAGGCCAGCAGCAGCATCAAGGACCAGTCGCACCCTGGCCACTCCCTCTTCTCCCCTCTCCCGTCAGGCAAGAGGTACAGAAATGTGAACACGCACACCTCCAGATTCAGGGACAGTTTCTTCCCAGCTGTTATAAGGGAACTGAACCATCCTACCACAACTAGAGAGCAGTGCTGAACTACTATCTACCTCATCGGGGACCCACGGTCTGAGGAAGGGTTTTGACCCGAAACGTCACCTATTCCTTCGCTCTATAGACGCTGCCTCACCCGCTGAGTTTCTCCAGCATTTTTGTGTACCTTCGATTTTCCAGCATCTGCAGTTCCTTCTTAAACACTCGGACTATCCTTGATCAGACTTTGCCGGCTTTTCCTTGATTCAAACATTATTCCCTTATCATGTATCTGTACTGTAAAACGGCTGAATTGTAATCACGTATTGTGTGTCTGCTGACTGGATAGCACGCAACGAAAGCTTTTCACTGTACCTTGGTACACGTGACAATAAACTGGACTGTAGAATGGTGATGGTGGAGAACGTTCCCGTTTCCAGGCTGTAGATGTCAACAACAGTTCTCCTGGTCCAACCATATGGTCTCTTCTTCCTCAGAGACTGTGGAAACTCCAACCTCACTTGTCCACTTCTACACATGCACCCTGGAAAGCAAAGATCCTATAGCGAGCAAGATAGATCACACGACGAAAAAGACGTAGTACGGTCAAGGGCAGATTCACGGGTAATTATTGGCCCCATTTCCGTAACCGGCTTCCGTCTCCGCACCAAAGATCCCGTAGGATACTAGTGCGGAGACGGAAGCCGGTTACGGAAACATCCTCGTAAAAATAAAAGTTCTTTGGGAAAAATCTTCTCCTCATTTTTAGAATTATAATTTATTAACACAAACTGTTTCCCCGCAACGTTGATTACACTGCGGGTCGGGTCGGTGGGGTTACTGAAATGGATGATAAAAAGGCCCACGTTCCGATCCGTTGCGTACTACACGTCAGCCCATTGCATTTAGAAGGAGTGGTCTATCTTGCTTCCTATAGGATCTTTGCTGAAAGTATTCTGTCTGATGCATCACAGTTTGGTTTGGGAACAGCTCTGCCCAAGAGCACAAGTCATTGCAGAGTTGTAGATGTGCCCAGTCCATCACACACACACACCACACTCCCCACCATTGTAGATGTGGCCCAGTCCATCACACAGACCACACTCCCCACCATTGTAGATGTGGCCCAGTCCATCACACAGACCACACTCCCCACCATTGTAGATGTGGCCCAGTCCATCACACAGACCACACTCCCCACCATTGTAGATGGAGCCCAGTCCATCACACACACCACACCCCCACCATTGTAGATGTGGCCCAGTCCATCACACAGACCACACTCCCCACCATTGTAGATGTGGCCCAGTCCATCACACAGACCACACTCCCCACCATTGTAGATGTGGCCCAGTCCATCACACAGACCACACTCCCCACCATTGTAGATGGAGCCCAGTCCATCACACACACCACACCCCCACCATTGTAGATGTGGCCCAGTCCATCACACAGACCACACTCCCCACCATTGTAGATGGAGCCCAGTCCATCACACAGACCACACTCCCACCATTGTAGATGTAGCCCAGTCCATCACACAGACCTTCTTAGAATAAAGGGGAGGTCATTTAAGACTGAGGTGAGAAAAAATATTTTCACCCAGAGAGTTGTGAATTTATGGAATTCCCTGCCACAGAGGGCAGTGGAGGCCAAGTCACTGGATGGATTTAAGAGAGAGTTAGATAGAGCTCTAGGGCTAGCAGAGTCATGGATATGGGGAGAAGCAGGCCTGGGTTATTGATAGGGGACGATCAGCCATGATCACAATGAATGGCGGTGCTGGCTCGAAGGGCTGAATGGCCTCCTCCTGCATCTATTTTCTATGTTTCTATGTTTCTATGTTTCTGGCCCACACTCCCCACCATCGACTCCATCTACACCTCAGCTCCTTTCATACGCCCACTACCCTTTGTGTGAAAGAATTACTCCTCGGGTTCCAATTAAATCTTGCCCCCCCCCCCCCCCCCCCCACCTTAAACCTCTGTCTGGTCCTTGCCCTCCCCCTCCCCCTGGGCTCCTGGTCCCCGAGACCAGGCAACATCTGTTGCAGTAACTCGATCTTGGAGATGTTTAATGGGATTCATGTGTGCCACGATCTGATGCTGTAACTCTGCCAATGAGCCAGCCTACAGATGGCCGCCCGTGTATTCCTGCCTGGTGCGCTTCTAAATGGTGGAGATAGCGATGAACCAGGGTGGCCAAATGTAAAGAAGCTTCACCTTGACAAGGGCAGGCTGTCACAGAATCACACCTTGATTCTCGTACCGTGGGAGATCATATGTTGTGGTCACCTCATTCGTCTGTGACCAGAAACTGCCCCAAGGTCATGTGGGAGATGCAAGGAACTGCAGATGCTGGTTTACAAAAAAGACACAAAGTGCTGGAGTAACTCAGCGGGTCAGGCAACATCTCTGGAGGAAAGGAATGGGTGATCGTGTATGGTCGGGACCCTTCTAGAGACTGATTGTAGTAGGGGGTAGTTCACCCAACGGGGCCATCTCACCTAATGGGCACATCGTGATGTATCCCACCCACCGCGCTGTACCCTACCCATCGTGCCAATATCACCCAATAGTTCAACATCACCCACCACACCCCCCCTCACCCACCCACACCACCCCCGTCATCCACCCTCACCCACCCTCACCCACCCCCCTCATCCACCCACACCCACCCGCCCTCACCCACCCTCACCCAACCGCCCTCACCCACCCTCACCCACCCCCCTCACCCTCACCCACCCACACCCACCCTCACCCACCCTCACCCACGCACATCCCACCCACCCACCTCATCCACCTCACCCACCCTCCCTCACCCACCCTCACCCACCCTCACCCACCCTCACCCACCCCCCTCACCCTCACCCACCCCCCTCACCCTCACCCACCCTCACCCACCCTCACCCACGCACATCCCACCCACCCCCCTCATCCACCCTCATCCACCCTCACCCACCCACCTCATCCACACCCACCCTCACCCACCCCCCTCATCCACCCACACCCACCCGCCCCTGTACCACCACCATGGTTGTTGTGTTCTTGCCCCCACAGGGCCGCTGTACGCGGGAGAACTGCAAGTACCTGCACCCACCGCCACACTTGAAACCCAGCTGGAGATCAACGGCCGCAACATCTGATCCAGCAGAAACCGCCGCGGCCATGTGGCGCAGCAGATGCAGTTCATGCTGCCTGGCACCAGCTACAGCACCCGTGGTGAGTGGGCACTCGCCCTCACTCACCTCACTCGCCCTCACTCACCCTCACTCACCCACCTCACTAAATAGATCAATCACCCACCCTCACCCTCACCCACCCTCACCACCTCACCACCACCCTCACCCTCACTCACCCCTCACCCTCACCCTCACTCACCCTCACCCTCATCCACTCCTCACCCTCAACCTCACCACCCTCACTCACCCTCACCCCCCTCACCCTCACCCTCACTCACCCTCACCCTCACCCTCACTCCACCCTCACTCACCCTCACCCACCCTCACCCTCACTCACCCTCACCCTCACCCACCCTCACCTCACCCTCACTCACCCTCACCCTCACTCCACCTCACCCCACCCTCACCCTCACTCACCCTCACCCTCACCCACACCCACCCTCCCCTCAATCCACCCTCACCCTCCTCACCCTCACCCTCACCCTCCCTCAACCCTCACTCACCCTCACCTCACCCACCCTCACCCTCACTCACCCTCACCCTCACCCACCCTCACCCTCACTCACCTCACCCTCACCCACCCTCACCCACCCTCACCCACCCTCACCCTCCTCACCCTCACCCACCCTCACCCACCCTCACCCTCACCCACCCTCACTCACCCTCACTCACCCTCACCCTCACTCACCCTCACCCTCACCCTCACTCACCCTCAC
>CM075983.1:1475198-1528687 GCA_038087875.1 Malacoraja senta | reverse complement strand
ACATGATATGTTAAGCAATTACTAATCTACAATGGAGGATCACAAGTGGGCTAAAGTACATAACTTCCTTAGTTAATTTGAAATATTCCAACACCATTTTGAGAGTTTCCTCAACTGTTAATTCTATTAAGGGGCTGTCTCACTTGGGCGACCTAATCGCGAGTTCTGACGAGTTTGTCCTCGACTCATACTCGCAGCATGGTCGACACGAGGTCGTAGGAGGTCTTCGTAACTCTCCTTCGTGCTCGAGAGTAGTCTCCGCATACTCGAGGCCTCAGCTAGGTCGCGGCATATTTTTCAATATGTTAAAAAATGCCCGCGGGTAAAAAAGGTCGCCATTGAAAAAATGGAGGGAGGTCGAAGGAGATCGAAGGAGGTCGTCTTCACTCTCCACTATTCGGTGTCCAATTTTCCCCGAAGTTAGTCGTAGCTAGTCGAAGCTAGTCTTCAACATAGTCGAAGGAGGTCTTCTACATAGTCGAAGGAGGTCTTTAACATGACATTTTTTTAAACTCCTCAAAACTCGCCAATTAGGTCGCCCAAGTGGGACAGCCCCTTTACTAAATCAAAAATCCTTGTTTGTGCTGATAATTGCTGCCTGTCAGGCTTAAGTGAAGTTCTGCTGTTACACCCATTATGCATCTATTTTACACACTTCAATACTCTTTGGCCATCCTTGATGTTACATCTTCAAATGAATGGTATTCATTGGGTACATCAACTTTTGACTTTCAACCAATTTCTGAAACTGGAGCTTTAGAACTAGTACCAAATGAACTCTGAGGTAACCAGATTTAAATATTAATTAAATTATATTGGGAAGATATGCAACGATGCATATTGTCAGGAATCTCCTTTTCTAAGAACATATAAATTATGTGCAGTGTATCAACTGGACTGCTGGGTATTCATTGCAAACTGACAACCACTTTGTGCAACATAACTTAGAGCTACGTTGGTTTACAGCAGGATTCGTCAGCATCTTGAATGCAAAGTAATAATAGGGACACTTGTCAGTCATCTCACTCCCGAGGCTGACAAGCCTTGACTAGAAAAGGACCAATCATTTTGCCAAGCCAAACACTTAAATGAATAGTTGAGGATATGGTTGACTCAGCCCTGGGACTCTGGGCTCCAAATGTTGTCTTGTCTCCAAAACAAAACCACATCTTTTCCATTACTGACTAACTGCACTGAGGGAATGCAGCTGAGATGACATATTTTACATATGGAGTTAAACCTAGGTCACGTTTGTACTCTCAATTAATTTGAAAACATCCCTAGCACTAATCAAAGAATTGTCTTTATATATGGCTGCACATTTGAGCCTCAAATAACCTTGCAAAAACATTTACCATTTATTTAATTTATGGCTTTTAGGATCTTGCTAACAACAAATTACATACATTGGTACAGCACTTACTGTGGGATGTTATGAAAGCCCTATCTAAATAGATGTTCTTTCCTTAAAGCAACTACATAAGCAAAATTTCCTGATGGAATTTGCAGGAAATGTAAAACTGTAAATTTGCAAAAACAAAAGCTTCATAACTCCAATTGTTTATACTAAACAGTTTCTGGAGGAAATGAAGGGAATTCACATTAGTCAGGAAATGGTGTTAGGTAAACTGTCGGGATAGAAGGCAGATAAATCCCCAGGGCCTGATGGTCTGCATCCCAGAGTACTCAAGGAGGAGGCCCTACAAACTGTGGATGCATTGGTGATCATTTTCCAATGTTCTATAGATTCTGGATCAGTTCCTGTGGACTGGAGGGTAGCCTATGTAATAGCAGGGCATTTGGAAAGTAGTGACAGGATTAGTCAAAGTCAGCATGGATTTATGAAGGAGAAATCATGCTTGACTAATCTTCTGGAATTTTTTGAGGATGTATCAAGTAGAATGGATAAGGGTAAGCCAGTGGATGTCTTGTATCTAGACTTTCAAAAAGTCTTTGACAAGGTCCCACACAAGAGATTAGTGTGCACAATTAGAGCACATGGTATTGGGGGTAGGGTATTGACATGGATAGAGAACTGGTTGGCAGACAGGAAGCAAAGAGTAGGAATTAATGGGTCCTTTGCAGAATGGCAGGCAGTGACTAGTGGGGTGCCGCAAGGGTCAGTGCTGGGACCCCAAGTTTGTGTCATCCAAGTTTGCAGATGACACAAAGCTGGGTGGCAGTGTGAGCTGCGAGGAGGATGCTATGAAGCTGCAGGGTGACCTGGATAGGTTGGGTGAGTGGGCAGATGCATGGCAGATGCAGTATAATGTGGATAAATGTGAGGTTATCCACTTTGGTGGCAAGAACAGGAAGGCAGATTATTATCTGAATGGTGTCAGATTAGGAAAAGGGGTGGTGCAGCGAGACCTGGGTGTGCTTGTACATCGGTCACTGAAAGTAAGCATGCAGATACAGCTGGCAGTGAAAAAAGCTAATGGCATTATGGCCTTCATTGCGGAGAGGATTTGAGTTTAGGAGCAAGGTCCTACTGCAGTTGTACAGGGCCCTGGTGAGACCGCACCTGGAGTATTGTGTGCAGTTCTGTTTTCCTAATTTGAGGAAGGACATTATTGCTATTGAGGTAGTGCAGCTTAGGGTCACCAGGTTAATTCCCGGGATGGTGGGACTGTCATATGAATGGGTCGAAAGAATGTATTCACTGAATTTAGAAGGATGAGTTCAAGTTCAAGTTCAAGTTCACATTTATCGCCACATGCACCAATTAAGGTACAGTGGAATTTGACTTACGAAGCAGCCATACAATCAAAAAGAGCACAATACACAATAGAATATAACATGAACATCCACCACAGTGGAATCAACATTCTTCATTGTGGTGGAAGGCAATAACGTTCAGCCAGTCCTCCTCCTTTGTTCACCCGCGGTCGGGGCCATGAACCCTCCACAGTCGCCACTATGAACGGCCCGATGTACAGGCACTCTCGTCGGGATGCTCGAAACTCCGACGTCGGGACGGACGAACACTCCACGGCTTGGAGGTCCCGAATTGACCGCTTCCTACCAGAGACCGGAGCTTCACGATGTTGTAGGTCGCAGGCCGGCGATCGGAGGTCTTCTCCGGTGATTGCTGGCAAGGGATCCCAGACTTAGCAATGGAAAGTCCACGCCGCTCCCGCGGCTAGAAGCTCCGCTAGAAGCTCCGCAGACCGCTGCTTCAGGATGTTATAGTCCGCGGGCCAGCGATCGGAGCACTTCTTCTGGCGATCCCCGACAAGAGATCGCCCGGCTCCGCGATGGAAAATCCGCGCTGCGCCCGCTGCTGAAGCCCTGGGCCCGTCTCGGGAGAGGCCGCACCAATCCAAGCTGTTAGGCCGCGAGGGAGGGCAAAAATGCGACTAGGAGAAAAGTCGCATTCCACCGAGGTAAGTGACCAAAAACCTTTCCCCTATTTCCCGCCCCCACGCCCCCCCCACACTAAAAAAGGACTAAAACACACCTTTAGACGTGCTAAATACAAAAAAAAGTCGAAAGGATAGAACTGGCCCTCTGCATTTATAGGCCGCATGAAAGGGGATCTTATAGAAACATATACATTCTTAAAGGATTTGACATGTTAGATGTTGGAAAAATGTTCCCCTATGTTGGGGAGTCCAGAACCAGGGGGTCACAGTTTAAGAATAAGGGGTAGGCCATTTAGGACTGAGATGAGGAAAACCATTTTCAACCAGAGAGTTGTGAATCTGTGGAATTCTATGCCACAGAAGGCAGTGGAGGCCAATTCATTGGATTTTTTCAAGAGAGTTAGATTCAGTTCTTAGGGCTTAAGGAATAAAGTTGCCCATTATGACTCCATCATGCTGTTCAGCTTCCAATTTTAAATGATACTGACTGAACTAAAATGATAACTTTAAATACCATGCTACTTTGTTCTGTACTACATCCTGATCATGTTAAAGTTTATTTGATATTCTCCTTTGATCTGATCAAAGCAAGGACAGAGAATTGAACAAGAAAAATTAGCTAACTATTTTCTCTAGTCTGCCTCTTAACCTACTAAGGAATAATAAAATATGGGTGAAATAAAGAAGCTGGGATGGAATAGAAGCCAAACGGCTAAATATATTAGCAACTAAATATCACAACCAGGCACAGGCTCCTGGTGAGCTATGTTACAATACCCCTTATTATTAAAGAATTGCACTCGCAATAGATACTTTTCCAATTAAGGCTGGATAAAGGATGAGATAATAAGGAATTTAAAATAGATGTTTTTCCAGTAATTGTAAATTTAACAAAAGGGAAACAAGGCTCAATTGTTTTAGTCAGCTGTCTTGATCCTGATAGCATCAGAAATGGAAGAAAACAATCCATTTTTGAATGATTCAATTGCCATGAATACTCGAGGTGGATGACAGCATTGTCTCAAACGCTGGCATACTTGAAGCAAATGGAAACACTATGTACAATGCAAACTATTCAGCTGGTTATCTTAATTATGGAATTACATTCCTGAGTAGTATCTGTACCCTAGTGTATTGTGATTCCACAAACAAAATGTGATAGATTTTTAACATGGTCTCAAATGGAAATGAAAGCTTCGGTGCTGGAATGAGAGAAACCAGCAAAGGACCTGAACCCCACGTTCTCAGGGAACCCACAAACATTCGTTGGAGATTCAGGCAAATGGGACTGACTCCTTGGTCGGGACAGGCAAATTCAGCCAAATTGTTTTATTTCATGCTGAATTGTTTCGCCATTTGAACAAGAACTTGAACTTGAACGCCATTTGAATGAATTGTTTCGCCATTTGAACAAGAACTTTCAGGCTATAAAAGGCATTTTGTTTTCTAAACTTATTTTGTTTTCAATAATTTGTTAGCATTTTGCTTTTTATTTAAACTTTCAAATAATAAGTTATTTACAGTAATTTTAATTTGTTTGAATGTCTCTCAATCCAGCAATAATACAGAGTACAACTGTGCTGGTATGTGTCACTCCACGTATCAGGAAGGACATCTGAAAGAGTGGTTAAAAAAACTTCAAGCTTTGATCGACAACAAAGTTACGCCTCCTGTCAAAGGCAGTCAGACATCCTGGGGGTGGAGCCTCAGCAGTTGCCCGAGTCGACTCTTCATGGAAGATTTAGATTAGATTAGATTAGATTTAGCAGCTTTTATCAGAACAACTTACAAATGCAGAGGGCCAGTTCTATCAACCTTTTGTAACTGACTTCAATGAATGCAAATGCCTGTTCAAATCCCAATTCTACTCAGCACACAATCATTTCCAAGACTTCCTTTGTTTCTTTGCCTTCTTCCATCCAGAGAGTAATTCAAGTATTCCTGGTAGTTGTGTCCCTCCAACAACATCCTCAAATATTTGTTCTTGATATCTTCAAATATTCCAGTATGAACATCTATTCATGGGCCATAGTCCGAAACACTTCTCTAACAAAAGACTAGCGCACAAGTTTTTTGCTGTCCATTCCTCACTGGCTCGGCCAATCCAGAGAGAAGGATCAACCTCATGGCTGGATCCATAGTCACATGTGGGCCAGGAAGGTATCCCCTCTCTCTCCCCCCCCCTCTCTCCCCCTCCCATCTCCCCCCCCCCCCACTCTCCCCTTCCCCCCACACTCTCCCCCCCCCACTCTCTCCCCCCCTCCCACTCTCTTCCCCCCCCACTCTCTTCCCCCCCCCCACTCTCTTCCCCCCCCACTCTCTTCCCCCCCCACTCACTCTCTTCCCCCTACACTTCAAAGGTCTTCACCGATCTCTCACGTACATGGAAGAATTCATGAAAATCTAACAATGGGGTTAAAATATGATGGGTACATTGTTTCTTGTACCCAGCAGATTCCATGTATATATTTTCATAGATTTTAATGAACCCAAACCAGAATGGCTGGTGTTTATACTGCTGATGCTAAGATCTTGTTTTATGAATGGTTCTCAGAGGGTAAATTACTTCTAATGTATTGCAGAGTATGTCTTCAACTCAGTGACATGACACAAGTAGCAGATAACACAAATCTGAGAAAGGGTGGTCATGATAAGAATTTGAGGAGATGCAGTGGGGTAAATGTCACAGATGAATGCGGGTAATACAAGTTCAAGTTCACATTTATTGTCACATGCACCAAGTGGTACAGTGAAATTTGAGTTACCATGCAGCCATACGAATAAAAAGAACACAATACACAGAGTTTAACATAAACATCCACCACAGTGGAATCAACATTCCTCACTGTGATGGAAGGCAATAAAGTTCCGTCATTTTCCTCTTTGTTCACCCGTGGTTGGGGCCATTGAACCCTCCGCAGTCGCCGCAACAGACGGCCCGATTTACAGGCCCTCTCTCTGGGATGATTGAATCTCCAACTCTGTGGCTTGGAGTTCCCAAATTGGCCGCGGCTTCAGAGACCAAATGCCCCGCTGGACGGAGCTCCATAACTGGCAAGCCCCGGCAAGGGATCACCCCGGCTCCGTGATGTTAAAGTCAGCGCCGCACCCACGGCTAGAAGCTCCGCAGACCGCTGATCCACAATGTTAAAGTCAGCAGACCCAACACTCCCGGAGCTCCAACACTGGCGATCCCCAGCAAGGGATCGCCCCGCTCCGCGATGGTAATTCTGCGCTGCGCCTGCTGCTGAAGCTCTGGGCCGGTCTCCGGTAGGAAAGGCCGCGCCAATCCAGTTGGTTGGCCGTGAGGGGGGGAGAGGGGGACGAAGTTGCGACACTGAGAAAACTCATCTCCGTCCAGGTAAGTGACTGAAAAGTTTCCCCCTATTCCCTCCCCCCACCACCCCCCACATAAGACATACTGAGAAACATTAAAACATACATTTAGACACTGAAAATAGCAAAAAGGGTGAAAGGACTAACGAGCTGCTGGCGAGGCAGCCACTGCGGTGGCGCCACCCGATGATGCAATAGGTGAGGTACAATAATATTCTCATAACCCATACCTGACCACTCAGGAAAGGAACTCAGTGGATGACGTTCGCCATGGACCCTGCCAATACACCAGCACTGTGGTTGTCCCGTCACTGACAGCTCTCCAGGTACACTTGCAAATTATAGTATTATGTAATGTTTAAAACAAGGGAATAAAATATTTATTGGGCATTAATATGGTAGAACGTTCAATAGTCCAAAATATTTACTGGATGATACAATAATTGCAGTGAGTCAATCAGAAATTTTAATTTAAATATCAAGCCAAATGTGTTGAACTAAACATCGATCTGCCTATCGACATATAGGAATAATCCTTTCCATGTACTGTTTTCCATGCATTAAGGACACTTAAAAACAAATACAAATGTGAGAAAGGAGTCACGTTGGCTGTGATAATCCCGCTGATGTGATATTTTGGGAAACATCTCAAGTTTAAAAGTGAACGTTGTAAGTAAATACAATGTGACAGACTTAAGAATGTTTACAATATTGAATGCCAGACTTATCGCAAAGCTACAGATGGTGGCAGGAAAGAATGCTGATTCCACCTGGAAATCATAAGAACCTGAAGACAGTCCTCCTGATAAAAAACCTGGCACTGCAGACAGCCCCTGAAGCCACCTGCTCTTCCACCGCACTAGAAAATGTAGTAAATAATTCATCGTAGAAAGGATGAAAGCCGAATTGAACCCCACTGGAAGCTCAAATCAAAGATCTTATGTTTAATGCAGATACACACACAAAAAACTAAAATGAAAACAGAAACTGCTGAAGCACACAGAAGATCAGGTAGCATCTGTGGAAAGAACAGTTAACATTTCAGATCCAAGACCTTTGTACCACCAGTGAGGCCTGACCTGGTTTATTTCAGCATTGTATGTCTTTATTTCACTTTTCCAGCATCTACAGGGTTTTTTTCTTCACTTTCAAAAGGGCTGGGTATTCCTTGGAGCTCAGGAGGATGAAGGGTGATCTTACAGAGGTTTATAAAATCATGAGGAAGAATAGAAATGTTAAATGCAGTCATTTATCACGGGGAGGGGAATCACCAACTAGAGGACATGGGCTGAGGGTGAGAGGGGAAAGTTTTAATAGGAACCCCGAGGGTAGCTTTTTTTTTTGCACCGATGGTGGTGGGTATATCAATTGAGCTGCCAGAGGAGGGAGTTGAGGCAGATACTACAAATCACATTTAAAAGACATTTGGACAGGTACATGGATAGGAAAGGTTTAGAGCAGGGGTCTCCAAACTATGGCCCGCGGGCCACATCCGGCCGGCCAAGAAATTTTATCCAGCCCGCAGCAAACTCTTAACACGTTCCGTGCGGCGGGATATTTAGCGGGTTCTGTTGTGGCGCGGGAACTTACACGTCAGTTTGGCTGTAAACTTTAGAGCAGCGCGGAAACAGGCCCCCACCCCCACCACCACCACCACCACTGACACTATCCTACACACGCACATACACTAGGGACAATTATACCAACCCAATTAATCTACAAATCTTCGGTGTATAACCAGCATATGTAGTTTCTGTAAGTATTTGGAGTGTGGGCGCAAACCGGAGCTCCCCGAGAAAATCCATGCAGGTCACTGGGAGAACGTACAAACTCCGTACAGACAGCACCCGTATTCAGGAACGAACCCGGCACTCTGGCGCTATATGGCAGCAACTTAAGACTGCGCCACCGTGCCGCCCAATTATCTTGTACAACTGTAACATAACAAATTATTGCTGTTGTTTTTAAAATCCCTCCAATATTTTTTTTACAAAAGGCAGATTCTCCCTTTTGTACATTTACATTTTGACTATGGGGAAAAAAGGGGAAAAGATCAATTTTTTGCGGACCATGACCTCGTTGTATTTGTTGGGCCAAAGGGTAAATTATGTGGGAGCAACCTGTTGAAAGTTATCATATGGCCATGCATTTATTGTAGGTTGGTGTATAAGTGGCGATGTTGCTGCAGATGAATGTGTCAAGGCAGTGTTTGTCAAAGGTGTTTGTTTGTCAGGTGTTTACCCTAAATATTAATGTGGGAATTTGGGTGCAGAGAAACTAAAATCAAAAGTTTATTGAAAATAACACGCATGGGAATCGAATCCCAGTGGAATATACCACATGCTGAGCAATTTTGCATCAACCCATACAATGCTGTACCTGTACATTGAACTGATCGCACACCCATTCAATGTAATTGTCCAGGTAGATGTGTTAATTGTTGATGCGCATTCACGCTCACTTTCTTCTTCCGCTTGACGGTCACCTAACTACAGAATGACTTGTGCGCCCCATTAATAGGAAATCTTCGACCGATGTAGTCTTCGGAGCCTTTTAAACATTTATATTTAGAGTAACCCGGGTAAGGCTGCTTCTCCCGCTTCCATTGGTCCCTGTCTGTTAGGGCGCGTCACTGCTTCCTCCATCGGGTTTGGTTGGAGTTGCCGTGGGTGGGGGGAGAGAAAGAAGGGCCAGGGTGTTGGGGGGTGGGGGCAGGGTTTATCCATGCTCCCGACTCGCTGCAACAAACCCTCTCGGTGGGAAACCGGTAAGAGAGAGAGTGTGAGTGTGAGTGTGAGTGTGCATGTGCGTGTGTAAATTAATTCACCCGCCCTTTAGCTTAAAGTTTAACCTTAGTTGATGGCTACAAGTTTTGTTTTGAATTTCTTCCATTTGCTTCACTTAAGTTCTTTTTTGAGTTCATTAAATTTATAAAACTGACATTTCTTTATTTCTTCCTACGGCCCGCAAAAATGTGCCAAATATATAATGTGGCCCTCGTGCTGAAAAGTTTGGAGGCCCCTGGTTTAGAGGGATGTGGTACTCATGCAGCTGGAGCAAGTTGATGGGCATGGACAAGTTAGGCCGAAGGGCCTGTATCAATGCTGTATGACTATGACTCTAAATTGCAGTACCATACAACGTTTGGAGCTCCAGAGTGTTGGGCCTGCTGCACCGACATCGCGGAGCTGTGGTTCGCGGAGTTCCCAACGCGGCGGCGCTGATCAATATCGCGGAGGCCTGGGACCCTTTGCCGGGGGTCGCCAGCGTGAATCTCCGCCAGCTCGGCCTGTGGACTTCGGGAGCCCCGGACTCCGGTGGGAGGTGGCCGATTTAGAGGTCCGGGCCGCTGAGGATGTTCTCCCGTTTGACGTCGGGGTTCCATCATTCCCGGCGAGAGGGCCTGAACATCGGGCCACCCGTAGCGGCGACTACGGGGTGCTCGGGAGGCCCCGACCACGGGTGAACATCTGGGAAGATCAGCGAGGAGGCTGACTGGACTTTGGTTCCTTCCCTCATAGTGGGGAACTTTAGTGCCGCTGTGGGGATGTTGTGTCGTGGACTTCTGAGGGGGGGGGAGAGGGGGGGGGGAAGAAAGGAAGAGGCGGAGGCAGTAGGCTTTTCCAGCATCTGTACTTCTTTCTTAAGCATCAATGGAAGGGAGGTTGGTTTGTGTGATGGTCTGGGCTACGTCCACAACTATCTGCAATTTCTTGGGGTTGTGATGGAGCTGTTCCCAAACCAGGTTGTGATGCATTCTTGATAAAATACTTTCTAGGACACATGTGTAGAAGTTGGTGAGGGTTGTTGGGGGCATGCTGAATGTCCTAAGCCTTCTAAGGAAGTAGAGGTGTTGGTGTGCTTTCTTGGCCATAGCTTCGATATGGCTGGTCCTGGACAAATTGCTGGTGATATTTAATCCTTGGAACTTGAAGCTTTTGACCATCTCTACATCGGCGCTATCAATGCATCATTCATTCTATTGAACTATTATATACTTCTTTTATCCCATCTGGTATTTCACACATTTCCTACCTAATTACAACATCACCATTAGCCACCTTTGTTGTAAAGAGTGTTACAAAGTATTCACTTACAACTTTATTCTTTACTTACCAACACAGATTACGTTTGGTTACCTTTTCAGTTCCTAACAGATTCTTTACTCAGTGACTTTCTTGATCTTTGTACATGCAAAGCTTCTTTGGATTGTCTCTGTTTTTACTTGCTAATATATTTTTTAATATCTTGAATAGCTAATTTCCATTTTAATTTGACCTCCACATTTCCCACCCTCTTCTTGGCTTCATGCTGGATTCAGTTTTAATAATCTGACATAAGCTTCTCTTTATAGCTCCTATCCTCTATGGACGTTTAACCAGAGGGCTGTAAATTTGGCAAGCCCACCCCATTCTCTGTGGGAATACATTTACCCTGAAGCTCTGGAATCTCCGTCTTCAAATGGCTCCTATTGCTCGGAGAAGGATTTAACTGTTGAGTGGCTGATTCCAATTCACTTTTGCTCAATCAGTTCTTAGCCTTGTGATGTTAATCTTATCCTTTTATAGGATCTTCGATCCTTTTTTATCTTTATTCTTTTGCTAAATGCTAAATGCTAAATCTAACCATGCTAAATCTACCAAAATTATGGTAATTACTACAAAAGTGCTCTCCCATTAATACTTTTTCCACCTGACCTACCCATCTTGCACACAATCTGCTCCCACCCCCACCATCACCTGCTAAAGCGCACTTGAATGCAATTTTGATATTCCCTGTCCTCTATCTGCTTTAGATTGAATTTATCCCAGTTTTTGCTGAAGTAAATGAAATCCCATGCTATCTCTGTCCTAGTGTTTTTGCACTTATCAGAAATTTCCCCACAATTTTTCTCCAGTTTCTCAGGATCAATATCCTCACAGTAGTCAGGTTTGCTAGTACTGCTGAGGAGGGTTTAAACTAGATTGTCCAGAAGGTGAGAAGCTGTGCAAAGATTCAATAGGAAATAAGACAGATCTGAAAATGGAAGACAAGACAAACATTTTTATATGACATAAAAGAAACCAAAATGTGAAGGTGTACTGCACAAGGAAGATGGGCTGAAGGCACTGATATATATTTATTACAGAAATATAGATTAAAATGCAGCAGGAAAGACAACTGAACATTTTTGGTGCAGCGCATTCCAATGAGATAGAGGATGTAAAAGGAGAGGAGAGTTTCAGAATTGGTTCAAGAATCAATAATAGCTGCAAGGGGAAATGTAAGTATTTTCTGCTATGCACACATATTTAAAACATTTGTTGTTGGAGGCTGCCATTTACTCATTATTAATTCCCTGTCTCATTCTCTAAGGGCCCAACATTTATTGTACTTGTTCTCAAATATTTGACATATTTGCAGAATCTGCTTGTGTTTGCTTTTGTATTGCTAGCTCGGCCTCAATCTAGTTTTTGTTTTTGTTCTCCTTTAATTTTTTCTGAAATTACTATCATTCCAACAATTACAAATAAAATATAAACTGGGAAATAATCAATATTTTAAATATTTTCAAATATGTGACTATTTGAAAAAATATACAAAAGATCATTATAATATCCCCAGCAGATGTATTGGATGAAGCAATGCAGATAAAAGCTGAATCAGCAAACTTAATATCATATTTGTATAATATTATCTTAAATGTAGAAATACCATCTACGGAAGGTATTAGAAGAGACTGGGAACAAGAATTAGCTATTAAAATCTCAAAGGAAAGGTGGAATGAACATTTATTAAACGTGCATAAATGTTCGATTAATGTAAGACACACTTTAATACAATTTAAAATTTTACATAGATTATATTATTCAAAAACTAAAATTAATAAAATGTTCCCCAATGTATCATCCATTTGTGATAAATGTCAATCTCAAGAAGCTACTATAGCGCACTCATTTGTTTTTTGTACAAAAATTCAAAAATTTTGGATTGACATTTTTGAAATCTTTACAAAATTATTTAAAATAAAACTGACACAAAAAGCAGAAAGGATTATCTTCGGAACAACGGAAGATAGCCCTGAACTAAATGTGTTTCAAAAGAAATTAATATATTACGGGTTAATAACTGGAAAAAAGTTCATCCTGAAATTCTGGAAAAACGCTCCAATACCAACTATAAACATGTGGATTTCAAATATGTTTGAAACATTACACCTAGAAGAGATAAGACTCCTCCTGGCAGGTAAACCAGATCACTTCCACCTGACGTGGTCTGCATTTATAGAATTATTACAAGTATAAGGTGCAAAAGTACTTTAAAAAAAAACTGCGGTCAGATAAGGGGGGATGAAAGCTGGAGAGTTGGTATGTCCCATTTGCGTGATGCTTATAATAAAGTATTTGTTTTTCTCTTTTTTCCTATTTCTCTTTTTTTTTCTTCTTTAGGGTCTATCTCTTAATCCTTTCTTCTTAATTTCTTTTCTACAGGGTCTCTGTTCTTTCCTGTTGTCACGTTTTTTCACCTTCACTATTTTCCTTCACTTTCTCTTTTTTCTTAATCTCAACCTTTCCTTTTTATTAGTGTAAAAAATGACGGAGTACATTAATTGTAATAAGATATACGTGATGAGTACTAATGTAACTAGTTGTAATGTAATGTACTTCTAATAAATAAAAATTAAAAAAATATATATATATAATTTTTTCTGAAATTGCCCGATCTTCTAAACATGATATGCCCTTTTCAATTTTCTCATTTACTGCTCCTAACTACACTTAACCTGGATCAGACTATTTAGTTTATTGTCACTTGTACCAAGGAACAGTGAAAAGCTATTGTTTATTGAACAACAAACTATTTATACACATTGTAACTATAAGAATCCTTTACAAATATATTTCTTCTCACCAAAATGTATCATAATTTCACACTAATCCTTAACTTCAGGCATTTTGGCTGCTGTTTTTACAAGTATTCCTTTAGTGCCACAACTCAATCTTCACTTAAGGGGCTGTCCCACTGCGGAGACCTAATCCGCGAGTTAAGAAGAGTGTCTTCGACCTTCAAGCTCGAGGGCACTCGCCTGGAAAACCTCGAGCTGGATCGACCGTCAGCGTTGAAACCGCGAGCTGGATCGACCGACTGCACACACACACACACAAACACATCGCAAAGGCAGGGGCCAGGGAAAGCGGTGGAGCGCTGTCTGAAATTCAGACCCACGATGAAGAGGAAGGTAAAAGACAGCTGCACATTGTACGGTAAGTCCTTTAGAGAGCCCGGAGAGGTGGGGGGGGGGGGGAGAGAGGGGGGGGGAGAGAGGGGGGGGGGGAGAAGGGGGGGACTTGCTAATCTTGTGTGCACTTGCTAATCTTATCATATTATCCTTGTATTTTAATAATATCCATTTAACATGTTGCCATTTGTTTCTTCCCCATCTGTTCCCTATTAATTGCCAGAAGGATATCTCAACTCTGGAGCAAGATTCAATTAGCGTTAAAAACAGTAAAACAAGTGTATTAACACTTCTTACCCACCTGGCCCATCTGTTCACTCATAGTCTTGACTTGCAAAATTAGTCTATGAAAATAATCTACAACCAATTCATTCAATATTGAAAACAGACCAACATAGAAGAGTGCAGCACCGAAACAGGCCGCTTGGCTGATGATGTCTGTCAAGTAAGATACCAAATTAAACTAATATCTTCCACATCCCTCCACTCCCTGCATATCAATGTGTCCATCTAAAAGGCACTTGAACACCAGTATTACCCACAGTGTGCTCAGCCCCTTCCAGGCAACCACGCGTGCACTTCTGTGGGGGTCACCACCTTGTGCAGGAAAGACCTGCAGATGCTGGTTTACACCGAAGATAGACACAGAATGCTAGAGTAACTCAACGGGACAGGCAACATCTCGGGATAGAAGGAATGGGAAACGTTTCGGGTCGAGTCTGCAGAAAGGTCTCAACCCAAAATGTCATCCGTTCCTTCTATCCAGGGACATCAGCTTGTTGTGGTGGGGATGCATGCGTATGCTAAGATCCTGAGAGCTAAACCGTCTGGAGGTGAGCTCCTGGCAGGGTCAACCATGGCGGGCAGGTTGAAAAAGCGCGGCCGAAGACGACCTCGAGAGTGAAACTGGCAGATGATGGTGGCTTTGCCAACGGATGGAGCAGCACGATGGATGAGAAGGTGGAAGAAGACTGTAGCAGGGATAGACTCCCAACCGTGGTGAAGTCCATGCCGTTGGACCCGGGTCTGTCTCTGTCAAAGACTGTGTGATGGCTGTCTGCGCATCCGTCTCCCCACGTTAAAAGATGCCACGTACAAATGTCCCACCTGAAGGAACATAGCACCTGCAAAGTCAATGGCTACAGGATCAGCCTTTTCAGCCATCTCAAGACCCACAGAAGGGACTCACAGGTCGGACAACCGTACTTGACTTTGAGTGATCATCGATGATGACAACTATGCTAAAACACTTGCCCCAAACATCCTCTTCAAATGTCCTCTCTGAATCTTTACTCTCTAGTATTTGACAGTTTCACCAGAGAAAAGGGTACTGACTTTCAGAGAGCTATAGACTTGGATCACAAGATCCTTCCATTCATCAACGCTGATAATGGTCATGCCATTACATTTGACAGAATCATATTCTGATATTGTTTAATCCCAACTGTAAAAGTAATCCAACATATAGAAAAACAGGTAGAAACATTTTAATAGTTTTCTCTGTAAGCCTCACCTCAATTACTGAACATTTTCCATAAAAGATTATAGGACAGCATCTCCTCATTGAAAAATCACGCAAACATTGCAGCAATTGACCTTGGCCCATTCATCAAGTGAATCGTGAAATGCTCTTTGATACTACACAAAGATTGAAAATGCTTAAATGAAAAATTGCTGTAGACAAGGAGCAACCCAGCCACAAAATGTCTTGCAAAATGGACTTGTACCTTGCTCGGCCATCAATACCATTGACAGCATTGACAGCATCACTAATAATTGTAAAGTACTCTACCTGCACATATAAATACACCAGCTCTGCCTCAGGCTCTATGGTTGGCATGTCACAAGAGTGTCTCCAAATAAAATAGGCCTAAAACCAACTTTTGGTTCAGTGCAAACACCAGCTTTAATTTAAATGAAGCAGATTCTGGAAAGTTCTGAAACAAATTAGGGGGAAAAAAATCACGTAACCATGGGGCTTCAGCGTAGATGATGAAACAATTCTACACTCTTGTTGTCATTTCAAGAGCTATTTCTGCTTTTTATAGCTTTATATTTGTATCCTAAATCTCAAAAGATCTTCATTTGTGGTGACTCCATCAACAACTTCTGCATTAGTAAAGATCAAAGTGTTTCGTTAGTACCTTCGCCATGCCCTCCCTCAAAAGGGATCCATTTTGTAATGATCTGATCAGGCACTTACAATCTTAAGTGACATAAAGTCTACTTCTGTGGCCTAATTGTCAGATAAAGCACAAGAATCAGGAATGAGGAACACTAGCTGTGGTGGAGTTTGTATAAGTAGCATCACTAAGGCAGCAGATACACTCATTTAATAATTCAGTCCAAATCCCATTCCGCTTCTGGCCATTTTGATGACAGCGGACAATTGTAGCAATGCACATAATGTTTGTGAGTTGTCCATAATGAAAAGTCAAACAGAAAAATACATCAAGCCACAAAATAAATAGTAATCTCCAGTTGGCCTCTACTCTTCCTGCCACTGGGCTCCGTATCACCCTCTTGTCAAATTTGTCTGTTTAACATTTCCACTGTGTCAAAAAATGTTCTCTGGGCAACAAGTAAAACAAAGTCAGTAGTTCACCGCAAATACCAAGAAATAAACATTAGACCTTGTTGGTTTTCCATTGCACTCACTGGGAACCTGACAGTTCTGTAAGGAGATTACAATGCATTAGATGATCCCAAGGGGGGTGTTGTAGAGCAGAGGAATCTAGGATTTGAGGTGCATGGTTCCTTGAAGGCCCAGTCACAGGTAGATAAGGTGGTCAAAAATGCATTTAGTACATTGGCCTTCATCAGCCAGAGTATTGAGTATAGAACTTGGGAGGTCATGTTGCAGTTGTATAAGATGTTGGTGAGACTGCATTTAGAGTATTGTGTCCAGTTCTGGGCACCATGTTATAGGAAAGATGTTGTCAAGCTGGAAAGGGTACAGAGAAGATTTACGAGGATGTTACCAGGACTAGAGGGTCTGAGCTATAGGGAGAGGTTGAGTAGGCTGGGACTCTATTCCCTGGAGCGTGGGAAGATGAGGGGTGATCTTATAGAGGTGTATAAAATCATGAGAGCAATAGATCAGGTAGATGCAGTCTCTTGCCCAGAGTAGGTGAATTGAGGACCAGAGGACATAGATTTAAGGTGAAGGGAAAAAGATTTAATAGGAATCTGAGGGGTAACTTTTTCACATAAAGTGTACGTATGGAATAAGCTGCCAGAGGAGGTAGTTGAGGCTGGGACTATCGCAACGTTTAAGAAACGGTTAGACAGGTACTTGGATAGGAGAGTTTTGGAGGAATATGGACCAAACACAGACAGGTGGGACTAGTGTAGCTCGGACATGTCGGCCAGTGTGGGCAAGTTGGGCCGAAGAGCCTGTTTCGCACGCTATCACTCTGGATATTTATCAATCGGTCTATGCACTTGGTTTTGATACGTCTTTAGGGAAATAAGTCCTTCCTGTTCATCTATTATTATATATAACAAATCTCATTTAGGTCTCCCATGTACCAAAGAAAACAACTGAAGTTTATCCCTTCTTTCCTCTTAGGAGTTTCCCAATCCAGACAACTTTCTTATAGGATCCTCTACAGTGCAATTACTTAATTCTTCCAATCCATTTATTGTCCAAATACACCAGGTTGATTTTTACCCTGCCCACACACACACACAAAACACATGGGCACACACTTCATGAATATTCCCAACATTTGTTTTTATTCCAGATTTCTCAACATCCTCATTTTGTTGCTTTTTGATCACGACAGGTCCACAAAATACACCGCCATTAATAACGAGGAAGGTACAGTCAAACTTATGACCTATGATTGTTCCAAGTTAAGCAACGAGTAGGTGTTTAAATCCTTATCCTATTTTTTCATTCCTTACACAACCTTGCCGTCCCCTTTCCTTCAGATCTACAACAATTAAATATCTGTATTCCAATTCTGGCACCTGGACCATCAAGTGTAAATCAGCTCTCTGTTGGAGCCTTGTCATTAGATATCATAGCCTACAGCTCTGGAATTCCCTACCAAAACTTCTCCAACTTTATCTTTCCTCCCTCCAGGCATTCCTTAAAACCTACCTTTTTAATAAATGTCCTTTTGGTTCAGACTAATTTTTCAACTAAAGCATTTTTTTTTGTTGCTTCATTTAAGGAGGAGTTGTTAACTATTTCTGGTTTATGCCTAATTACATTCTCCAGCACACTATTTCAGAATGGATTACGTGAGAAAAAGACAGAATATACTATGCCTGTTTGGAGTCAAAATAGCCAGGCATACTAGGCAGCTCCCAAGAATACACATCCCACTGCCAATTAAAGAGGGATTTACATACTGACGTTCATAAACAGGATCCACATGATTGCAAGAGCGCTGTGCAGCTGAGGCATGATGTCATTGCCATAGCCAAAAGCAAATTGTAAAATCAGCTTACCTAATCATGCAATGTGTGTTGGACGGAGTTTAAAAAACAAGCAGATATCATGTACAACACCCAGATATGTTTCTGGAACATCGAGCTGACCAGTTCTCAAGAACCTCGAAACTAAAAGAATACAGACCCACGTAACTGTGGTCATTGCTCTAGGCTAAGATAATCGAAAAGGGAATAAAATATTGCAGGAGCAAAACAAAACATTTAAAAATTATGTCCATGCTTTCCATGTAACAAATGTTCTTTATTTATAATAAATAGAATATTTGTTCTTTTATTTGCTGCCTAATATAGGATGACACTAAAATTCAGCATTAATTCGCAAAATCCCTTCTGATCTGTAAATTAGTTGTCACTTAGACTAACCAAGTGTACAGAACTACAAAAGTCAGTCAGAAGCATGTTGAATGACTCACCCTCTAATTTCCAAAGACTACAGCACAATTCACAGGGAAGGATTGTGAAGGAATACGCCCCATTTACCTGGATGACTGAGCTCCAGTGACACTCAGAAAACTGAATACAATCAAGAATAAAGCAGCCTCCAAACAGCCAAGCCTTCAGCAGCACCATCTCTTAATCTGACATTAAAATAGGAGTATTTCCTTAAAGGCCCTCAAGTTGAATCCATAATTCGCTAAGCTCAAGGTTATTTGGTTGCAGGCCCCTCATCTATTCCCCATAGCCATCAGTATCCCTACAGATCAAATATCCATCTCAGTTTTAATTGGAGTCCTCAGCTGAAATACTGCATACAGTTTTGCTCCCTTTATTTAAACAAATATATTGTAACTATAAGGAGATGGTGAATCTGTGTAATTCTCTGCTCTGTGTAGGAAAGAACTGCAGATGCTGGTTTAAATCAAAGAGAGATAAATCTTTCTTTTGTTCTTTTTCGATCTATCTTTTCACTTTCTACTTTTTTCCTTTCTTGTTTTCTTTTTCTTTTCTTTTTTCAGTTTCATATTTTAGGTTATAAGGTTAAAAATGAAGCTGTACAATAATTGTATAATTTTAGATGCCGAATGTTTTATCTTTGTACAATTGCTTCTAATAAAAAAATGTAAAAAAATAAAAAAATCAAAGATAGACACAAAACGCTGGAGTAACTCAGGACAGGCAGCATCTCTGGAGAGAAGGAATGGGTGACGTTTCGGGTTGAGACCCTTCTTCAAACTGATCTTCAGTGACCCGAAACATCACCCATTAATTATGTACTCTGGCAGGTGAGGGAAGCTGGATTATGAGAAGTATTTAAAGTGAGTAAAGTGGAGATATATCGAGCAAGAGAGGGGTATGGAGAAATGAAGCCTGCATAGATCAGCCATGATCATATTAAAGGACCGACAGGCCAGAAGGCATACTCCTGCTGCTATTTTCATGTTGTGTTCTTCTGTTTGTTATATAAACCTAATGGGATCAATGTTGGAGTGGATTCAGTGGCTCTGACCAAAGTTGCCAGCTTTCAGCCATTAACTCAGTCTGCAACTCCCACAGTCACCAGTGCACCCTTAAGTCTTTGCTTTAGACTTTGAGATACACCGTGGTAGCAGGGCCCTTCCGCCCACCGATCCTAAAATTGCAGATAAGGAGACTAAAGGGAAGGTGAGTAGTTGTTTTTAAAAATTAATTTAACATCAGTATAATACATTTCGTTAACATTTAATTATTGAAGATTTAAAAACTGAATCCAAACAATTGTGCGAAATGCGTACCTCCTCTGGTACCTACACCCTTTCCAACTTTAAATGTTCCTCCCCTGTAAATTTCAGATTCAATAAAAACATTTTGAAGAATAATTTCAAGAAGAATTCCAAAAGAATATTTTAAAAATGTTGCTGAACACAAGTTGTCAGCCATGACTGCATTAATAATCAAAGTTCTCTGAACATATCATATCTTCACCATGTTATTGTAAAAACTAATTTGCGCCCAACACTTTCAGATTTTAATGCAGTTCAATAATAGGTCATCATCTCACTAAAATGCCATAAGCTACTCAAGTTCTGCTATGTTCATGACTAACAAAAGCTATGTGTTGGAAAACTCCATTCCTCATGCTTCCCACATGCTCAGTGTCCTCAATGTGTCCCACATGCTATGCTGCCTGTTTGGAAAGGTGGGGAGAGAGATGGAATGGCCAACACAAAAGCAAGCATCTGTGAAACAAGTGGCTCCTCCAGTCCCAGAGTTCACCCAGAAGTCTCCATTACTGATGATGGATGTATACAATTTTTGTTGTTGTAAAGTATGTATATCCTGAAAATTTGAATAGGGTTCGGACCTTCTTCAGACTTGGCAGTATCTCTGGAGGACATCCTTATTTCTGTCCTCCTGAATTGCTGCCTGACCTGCTGAGTTACTACTGCACTTTCTTTTATTGCAAACTAGCATCTGCAGTTCCTTGAGTCTACAAATCAACTGATTGCTGTATTACAACGTTAAGCAGTTAAATCAATAATGTTTAGTGTGAACAGTACAATGTAGCAGCTGTGAAAGGCAATGCACAATACTCAGAAGGATAGTTTTATTAGCAGTTGGTACTGGCAATTCTCTTAACTCTGTCATCACATTTGAAATATCTGCAAGCTATACTTACAGAGAACACTTGTTGAATTCCAAACCTCTGAAAGCCAGTAAACATTAGAAGAAAAGAAAAACTATTGATCCCTAAATGATCATTGTGCGGGTGAACAAGTGTCACATTTACTGTTCATAGACTTTGGCAGCAACAACAGACAAATGAAGAGGGATATAAAACAACTAAAAATAAATCAGAAATCATACATAAAAAAAGAAAAAATCTGGTCAGTATGAAATTGTTACAGTTTCAAGTTAACTTGTTGAGTGTTTCGAGCAATTTTTTGTTTTTATGATGGAAGTGAGAATTTAATGGAGGTAGGGAAACAATTTCTCCACCATAACAGCAACGTTTATCATCCTGTTAAACATATCAAAACAATAAAATGTTTCTTTTGCCCCAGCCCGCAATGTAAAAGTGACTTTGGAATATGCCTGGAAGGCAAAAGACCTATAAGAAGTCCTGTGATTCATTTCATGCTCCCAACTGCCCAAAACTGAAAATATCTTGGCGACAATACAACTAACAAAAACACAAATTCTATTGCAATTAGATGAAAAATATTTCCTCTGTAAAACTGCGTTCAATTTGAGCTCCAAAACCAAGGATATATTTGCTTTGGAAAGATGAAATTGTGGATTCACTAGAAAACCATCACCGTCAAAGGTGTTAATTATTCTGATAGGTTGGATGGTGGTAGTTTATATAACCTTAGGTTTAAAAATGGAAATAGTCTAAGTGTTTACGATGACATAGAATACACATTATAGGTACAAAACCATTTAGTTTCTCCAATCCACAATATCAGTTTCGTTCCACTCGAGAGCTTCCTCCCAGCCTTTGTTTGAAAGAAGTGAGTGGAGGTAAAGGAGAAGTTCTTCACTGAGAAAACAATTTCAGCTTAGTGTGGTTCAGTTCGAAAGAATTTTTAGAAGTTCTTGCACTGATTAACTTCTCCGTTGACTCGCTCACTTCCTCCAAAGATAAACGGTAGTGCAATTTACGGGTACTGCCTCTGGCTTATGATTTGGGGTCTGTTTTTTTCATCCAAATGTAGATCTATCTGATCACTCACTTTTTTCCCCAGGTACATTAATAAATGCATTATTACCACTTTCAGCTCTTACCTCAAACTGGAACACCTTATTATCATGCTGCTGATTTCCATCTCTCAACTGGCTGCAGATAACACTGCCCTTCCAACCCTTTATCTGTTTCATAGACAAAGAAAATAGGCCAGGATTAGGCCATTCGGCCCTTTGATTCAACATGATCATGGCTGATCATCCAGAATCAGTACCCAGTTCCTGCTTTCTCCCCATATCCCTTGATTCCATTAGCCCTAACTATATCTAACTCTCTCTTGAATGCATCCAGTGAATTGGCCTCCGCTGCCTTCTGTGGCAGAGAATTCCACAGATTCACAACTCTCTGGGTGAAAAAAGGTTTTTCCTCATCTCAGTCCTAAATGGCCTACCCCTTATTCTTAAACTGTGACCCCTGGTTCTGGACTCCACCAACACGGGGAACATTTTTCCTGCATCTAGCCTGTCCAATCCCTTTAGAATTTTACATGTTTCTATAAAATCCCCACTCATCCTTCTAAATTCCAGTGATAAGCCCAGTTGATCCATTCTTTCATCATACGTCAGTCCCGCCATCCCGGGAATTAATCTGGTGAACCTACGCTGCACTCCCTCAATAGTAAGAATGTCCCTTCTCAAATGAAGAGACCATAGCGTAGGGAATTTGGAACAGAGTTCTGGAATTTCATGCTATCTTAACCAAGTCCTTTCAAAGGAAGTTGATGAGTATCTGTTTTGTGATAGTATAATTCTATCATCATCAGTGCAATGTTGATTGGATAAAAGGGTTCCGACCTCTTGCCTATTCCCCTCGCACACCACTGTCTCAGAGGCACAGAAGATGCAACATCTGTATTTTTTAATCTCCTTCCTTTCCCCCTTCCAAAGTCAAAAGCAAACCTTCTCTGTGGAACGGATATTTACTTGTACTTTCAATGATATATTTGCTGTTTACAATGCAATTTCCTCTACCCTTCAGAGCCCACCCAAACAGACTGGATGATTGCTTTGCTGAATTTTGCTTTGCTGGCAGCTCAGTCTGCTTGAATCTGAGCTTCCGTTTACTTTCCACGTTAATCCCACTTCCCTTTCTGCCTGTGGCTTCCTCAGCCGTTCCAATGAAGTTCAATGAAATGTTCACGGAACAGCATTACGACCCTCCAGATTCAAACGGAGCTCAATACATCTGGACCATCCCCAGCAGGAAAAGGAAGAGAAAAATAAACGTTTCATTCATAACAAAATATAGAAATAAATATCACAAGAGCAAATTTAAAGCATGAACATTTGTACCATTAAATGTTCAGCAAAAGCAAATGGTAGAAATATCTAAATAAACATTAAGATGTATTTAATTATACAAATTTCTCACATGATCACAAAATAAGCAGCAGGATGCCTGGGCCAACCTCAGTCGCATATCCGTCAAGCTAGCCCCATTTCCTGGATCTTACTCTGTATTAGTACAGGCAAAATAGTTGCTGGCACAGCAATCTGATGCCTTTACTGAGCAACGGTGACTTTTACTTTATATATTAATTCACAGGACATGGATATCGCTCGTAAAACCAGCATTTATTGCCCTTCCCCAACTGCTCCCTCACAGAGTCAGTTAAGGGTCATCCACATGCAGCCACACACGTCAAAAGACTAAAGGGCCTGACCCACTCACGCAATTTTTTTCGGCGACTTGCCGGCATGTCGCGGGGTGACGCCTGTTTGGTGGTGAGTAGTCGCCCAAAGAGTCGTACCTTTTTCTGATCGCCGCTGGATTTTCAACATGTTGTAAATTTTCGTCCACCTGCTGTGACTATGACGGGTGCCGGCAAGTTGCCGAAAAAAATCGTGTAGTGGGACTAGCCCTTTAAGATAAGCCATTTTTCAAAATACTAGTCCTTTGGCGGTCATTGTTGCTGTGCCGAACGTTATCTGAATAAAACACAAAGTGCTTAAGGAACTCAGTGGATCAAGCAGCATATAAGGAGGGAATGGACAAGCGACATTTCAGGTCAACCTGTCGATTCCTTCTACATTTGCTGCCTGACCCACTGAGTTCCTCCAGTGCTATGTTTTGATCAAGTTTCCAGCGTCCGCAGTCTTGTGCCTCCATTCATCTTGAATGACCATATTAATTTAATTACAAGAATTTAAGTTCTTCAGCTGTCATGGTGTTTGAAATCATTTCTACAGATCAATGGTCCAATCCACTGGATACTAATGGATCCAGTAGTTTACCAAGCGCACATCTCTTAATCATTTAACTAACTGCACAGGAGATCTGACATAATATTTTTTCTTTTCTATTTGAAGAAATGTCATCTGCAATGGCTGTCGGTCAGTGAGAAAGGATACCTGCAGCTGTTGATTTAATTACAACATTAGTTTGTGTCCACTGATATTTCTAACCAGCGTCCATTAGAAGCAATGAATTTAATTGCTCCTTAAATCATTCAAATTTGCCAGCTCACACAGTCTTTTCCTTCTGGTCTTCCTCCCCTCAAACTTTCCCCAGAACTATACTTGCTGAAGACATGCTTCACTTGAACTTCTTTCAAATCCTAGCAAATACTCACAAATTTGAACTCGTATTCTCACTTCTATCGATCCTCCCTCCGCATTAACTACAACCTCAACAAACAGAGGAACTTTAGCAGGAGTATATCATGTGGGACCATACGGCTACTCAGCCATTAGGATCATGACTTCTACCTCAGCACTTGTTCTATTCCAATACCTCTCGAATTCTATAGCATTCAGAAATCTATTGGCCCGAGTTTGAATACACACTGACCGAGCTTCCACAGCCTTCAGGAGTAGAGAATTCTGACCATTGAAGAAATTTGTCGTCATCTTAAGCCCTTTATTCTGAGACCCTGGACTCCTCAGCCAAGGGAAACATCCTCTGCATTTAGCCTAACAAACCCTTAAAGACGTTTGTATGTCTCAGTGAGCCTTTTCAGGGTTTTTTTAAACCCAGTCAATGCATCTATTCAATCTGTCTCCAATCTGGCACACTCACCACCCTCACAACTAGTCCAGTAAATCATTACTGCAAATCCTCAGTGGCAATTAGCTCCCTTTTTTGAGGTAAAGAGATTAAAACTGTACACAACAGTCTCACCAAGTCCTATTCAATTGCAGATGGCTTTCCTTACACTTGCATTCAAATTACCTCATAATAAAGGATTATACCATTTATTTCTTAATTATTTATTGCACCTGCACAGTTGATCCCTTTGAAGATAGATATGACCCAAACTTTCAACATTTAACAAATACTCCGGTTTGCTATTGTGCACCAAAGTGGATAGCCTCAATTTTCCACATTATATTACAGGCACATGGATATGCAGGAATGGAGGGATATGAATCATGTGCAGGCGGATGAGATTAGTTTATCTTGGTATAATGGCTAACACAGACATTGTGGGCTGAAGTGCCTGTTACTGCACTGTATTTTTCTATGTTCTATGTTCAAAATGCCACATCCAGGCACTTCTGCAATTGAATGGGACTCGTTGAGACTGCACCTGGGGTATTGTGTACAGTTTAAAAAAGAAGCTAATTGCCACTGAGGGGTTGCAATAATGATTTCCTGGACTAGATTCGAGGGTAGTGAGTATGCCAGATGAGAGACAGGTTTAATAGATGCACAGACCGAGTTTAAAAAATACTGAAAGGCCTCAGCTTAGCCGATCCCCTTCAACAACACCAGTCTTAATTCCATTGGTCTACAAACTTTAAGATTTTGTCTACTAGACTAACTAGTTTAGTTTATTGTCCCATATACTGAGGTACAGTGAAAAGCTAGATGATGTAAAGTACGGAAAGCTCCGGCTCCAGCACAAATCCTCGCAGTACCTCACTTGTCACAGTCGAGCAATCTAGAACAGATTCTCACTAATTGCTTTTGATTCAAGACAAAAGTAGGCTGTTAAAATGATAAAACGGTAACCAATAAAAAAACACTCCCTTCATTCCTGGCTGCGGCTCCTATTTGTAGCATCTACCTAGTGTACTGTGGCTTTTCACCTTCCAGACCTGTGCATTGTGCCAATGAAAGACAAAAAGACAAGTGCAAGATGTCTTCCATGTCATATACCATTATGACATGAAAATATATTCCAGTTCTTCGTAGTTGCTAGGTCTAAATCAAGGAACCTCCTGTAGATCTTCCCTCTGTTATCAGGATCCTGATGAAAATTCCATAAAATGGAGTACTGTCCAATTCACTTTTAGCTTATTGCGGACATTGGGACTCCTACCACCCTGCAACGGTCAGGCAAGCGCCTCCGCTGTCATGCTGTGAAAACAGAGAGGACGAGACAGTTTCTTCCCACAGTCCATGAGGACTGTAAACTCTTATCTTACCAGGGATTTTTTTTCTCTAAAAGGTAAATACTGGTTCTGTTGTTGTTTTTGCACAATCCACAGGCATTGCCACTTTCATTTCGCTGCACATCTTGTATGTGTATGTGACAAATAAAACCCCTGTCTCACTGTGCGAGCTGACCCACGAGGTACCCCGAGTTTAAAACAAATTTAAATCGTGGTAATCACGTACAATTAACGTAGCGGGAACGTCGGAACTCGTGGACGCAACTTAGCGACTCTTGGCGCTAACGGGAGGTACCCGTGATACTTGTTAACTCTTGAAAAAGTTCAAACATGTTTGAACTTTTCCACGAGTAAAATGTACTCTTGAGGTTAAAATTTGAAACATTTAAACTCGTTGTAAGAACGTAGTGGCCCGTGCGTTTAACTTTGTGACTCGTGATTCTACCGTGGGAACTCTTTTTAGAAAAACAATAATCAGGGACAGAAATATCAGTTACTTAGACTTTTTAAAGACAAATTATGCTTAACAAAGTTAAGCAAGTTATTGATAAGGTGACAGTGGGTTGAAAAGAAAAAATTGCTTGAAGTTTATATATAAATTTGTGTTGTGTTGTGTTGTGTTGAAAAGCTTTTTGCTGATCCATTTGATTCTCACTGTTTGTTTACTTCATTGCACAATAAAAGAGAGTTCTTTGCTATCAAGATCAAATTGATGTCTGGAAGTCTTCATTTTAATATCACTACAAAGTCTCATGACTTGAATGTAATATTCCTTTCATCATAAAACACAAAATAGAGGAAGGCAAAATATATTCACATCTTGATTCTCACAATCATTTGTGAGATTTAAGGACTCAGCTGCCTCATATGCTGTGCTTTTTAAATGTTTAAAATTGTCCCCTCTCAGTAGATCAGAAAATAAGACAAACAGCACGGTGAATGTGAAACAAAGTCTTTATTCATCTTGTTCAATATAAAAAACGCTTTTTTGCACATATTGAGAAAAGGAGCACCACAGCAAACAACACAGTGGTCTGAAAAAGGGCTTCTCATACATGAAAATCAACAAATGAAGCACAAATAAAAGTATTTCCACTATATACTAATTCAGCTGAGAAATGCACAAGTCTAAATTCAGGCAATAAAAGATACAATGCAATGCGCTAAATGACAAGTTTTGAGATCTACAATCAGATAAGCAGATGCATGATAACCACGTTTTAAAGGAAAGACAGATGCAATGAAATTACTTTTACACCACAATAAAAAATAAAATCCACACTTAAAGTTAAACAAAGAAAAGTCAGCAGGATTTAAACTAAACATGAAATTAACTGGATTTTTCTGCATGTGGGCTCTCCTCATGAGGTGATGTACCTGTGGTCGGCAGCCGCTCAAAATAAGCTGTCCTGCCACGGCACACTGCCCAATTCTGAATTATAGTAGGAGCAGAGATGGTCTCTCTGCTCTTTTGCACTGTTGGTCCCCGTGTTACCTCGAAAACACTGCAGTGGCACCAAAGTCTCGTCGTTTGTACCACTCCTCCACGCACCTAGTGTTATTCTCCTTGTTTGACTGTCCACTAAGTCACCGTCCTGCATGGCTGTTGCTGATCCTGAAGCTGCACCTCTGATACGGATCAGGTTGTGCAGAACACATGCAACAAACACAATAGTCTCTACGTTCTTTGGCTGACATGACATCATTTTTTTAACATGTGATGATTTTTCAACACTTCGATATACATTGTTGCCTCAAGATTAACGGGAGAGGAACTTGGTACACTCGGGAGACGAACTTGGAACATCGCAGAAATGAGAAGTAAACGGGAAACTTAGACATACTCGGTTAAACTCTGGATCATAAACTTGTAGTATCGTACGCAACCACGAGTCTTTCACTCGGGGTCACTCGTGGGTCAACTCGCACAGTGAGACAGGGCTTTAAAGTTGACTTGACTTGATTGGGCTTTATCTCTGGAATTGTTGCACTACATTGCTGAGAACCATATGCTTCACTCTGTACCTTCCTATTTGCTCCTCGACTTTGACTTGATTGTATTGCATGTAAGCAAAGCTCACACGTGACAATAGTAAACGCAAAGTTCTCAGCATATCACACTAATACTTTCTCAAGGACAATTTGTGATAAGCCATAATGCTGGCCTTATCAGTGATGCCAACAATAATTGAAAATCAACATTTCACGGTTTAACTGTTCTGCCAAAAACATATCCCCTTCTGTACTCACCATTAGCTCCACCTCAAGGATACCATTTACAAGAGTTATAAATTTACGAGTTGAAGTCTGACATTTAAGCCCAGGGTTGACACTTCGATTATACACAGAAAGTAATGCTGTTATTTTTTGGATGAGATATTAAATAGAGGATCTCATTTGGACACAAACTATTCCTTTGTTTGATTTAAAGAGAAACTAGGGAGTTCTCCCAGTATCCTGCCAAACATTTATCTCTTAGTCAACCACACCAAAAACGAGTCACCTGGATATTATCATACATCATTTGTGGAGCTAGCTGTGAGCAAATAGAGTGCCTACATTACATCCCAAAGCAACGTCCAAGTTCAGGAACAGCTTCTACCTTAGAGCCATCAGGCTACTAAACACTACAACCTCAAATTAGCTCTGAACTACAGTAGACTATTATTATTATTATTGCACTACTGTTATTTGTTTTTTGTATGTACATGTGTGTGTGTGGGGGGGGGGGGGGTTTATGTGTATACGTATGTATATATCTTCTTCTTCTTCTTCTATAGCCCTTTGCTCCTCTGGGGAGCACAGGCCAATGACAAATGTCCTCCACCTCACTCGCTTGTTGGCAGTTCTTTCCAGATCTCCCCAGTTGAGCCCACTCTCAGACATTTCCGTCTGGACACCTCTTCTCTTGCCGTTCCTCGGGCGACCTCTTTTCCTTTTTCCTTGGGGGTTCCATTTCAGGGCTTGCCGGATGATGTTTGAGGCAGGTATATATATATATATATATATTTTTTATATGATCTGTATTTGTGAGTATGTGTGTATATATAGGTGTATATATAAAGGTGTATATATAAAGGATGGGTTGCACTTGAACCTGAGGGGGACCGATATCCTGGCAGGGAGATCTGCAAAGGCTACTTGGGAGACTTTAAACTAGAATGGTTGGGGGGAGGGACTCAAATAGAGAAAGCTATTAGACAGTGTGTGAGGCAGGAGGCAGAGAAGGAAAGCACTCAGACCCAACATGTAGGGGGGGGGGGGAAAGAAAACAATAATAAACAGAGAATAAGAGGTGGTGGGGTTCTTAAATGGGTGAGCAGAGAAACAGAGGGGTGTAAAATGCGGGCGGAAGCAAAAGATAGCAAGGTGAAAAGTAAAAGTGGCAGGCAGACAAATCCAGGGCAAAAATCAAAAAGGGCCACTTTTCAACATAATTGTATAAGGAGTAAGAGCGTTGTAAAAACAAGCCTGAAGGCTTTGTGTCTCAATGCAAGGAGCATTCGTAATAAGGTGGATGAGTTGAACGTGCAGATAGCTATTAATGATTATGATATAGTTGCGATCACGGAGACATGCCTCCAGGGTGACCAAGGCTGGGAGCTGAACATCCAGGGATATTCAATATTCAGGAGGGATAGAGAGAAAGGAAAAGGAGGTGGGGTAGTGTTGCTGGTTAGAGAGGAGATTAACGCAATGGAAAGGAAGGACATTAGCTTGGAGGATGTGGAATCGGTATGGGTAGAGCTGCGAAACACTAAGGGGCAGAAAACGCTGGTGGGTGTCGTGTACAGGCCACCTAGCAGTAGTAGTGAAGTTGGGGATGGCATCAAACAGGAAATTCGAAATGCGTGCAACAAAGGCAAAACAGTTATAATGGGTGACTTCAATCTACATATAGATTGGGTGAATCAAATTGGCAGGGGTGCTGAGGAAGAGGATTTCTTGGAATGTATGCGGGATAGTTATCTAAACCAACATGTAGAGGAACCAACGAGAGAGCAGGCTATTCTAGACTGGGTATTGAGTAACGAGGAAGGGTTAGATAGCAGTCTTGTTGTGCGTGCCCCCTTGGGCAAGAGTGACCATAATATGGTTGAGTTCTTCATTAGGATGGAGAGTGACATTGTTAATTCAGAAACAACGGTTCTGAACTTAAAGAAAGGTAAATTTGAGGGTATGAGACGTGAATTGGCCAAGATTGACTGCCAATTAGTTCTAAAAGGGTTGACGGTGGATACGCAATGGAAGGCATTTAAAGACTGCATGGATGAACTACAAAAATTGTTCATCTCAGTTCGGCAAAAGAATAAATCAGGGAAGGTAGTGCATCCGTGGATAACAAGGGAAATCAGGGATAGTATCAAAGCAAAAGATGATGCGTACAAATTAGCCAGAAAAGGCAGCATACCAGAGGACTGGGAGAAATTCAGAGACCAGCAGAGGAGGACAAAGGGCTTAATTAGGAAAGGGAAAATAGATTATGAAAGAAAACTGGCAGGGATCATAAAAACTGACTGCAAAAGTTTTTATAGATATGTGAAGAGAAAGAGATTAGTTAAAACAAATGTAGGTCCCTTGCAGTCAGAAACAGGTGAATTGATCATGGGGAACAAGGATATGGCGGACCAATTGAATAACTACTTTGGTTCCGTCTTCACTAAGGAAGACATAAATAATCTGCCGGAAATAGCAGGGGACCGCGGGTCAAAGGAGATGGAGGAACTGAGTGAAATCCAGGTTAGTCGGGAAGTGGTGTTGGGTACATTGAATGGATTAAAGGCCGATAAATCACCAGGGCCAGATAGGCTGCATCCCAGAGTACTTAAGGAAGTAGCTCCAGAAATAGTGGATGCATTAGAGATAATTTTTCAAAACTCTTTAGATTCTGGAGTAGTTCCTGAGGATTGGAGGGTAGCAAACGTAACCCCACTTTTTAAGAAGGGAGGGAGAGAGAAAACGGGGAATTACAGACCAGTTAGTCTAACACCGGTAGTGGGGAAACTGCTAGAGTCAGTTATTAAAGATGGGATAGCAGCACGTTTGGAAAGTGGTGAAATCATTGGACAAAGTCAGCATGGATTTACGAAAGGTAAATCATGTCTGACGAACCTTATAGAATTTTTCGAGGATGTAACTAGTAGAGTGGATAGGGGAGAACCAGTGGATGTGTTGTATCTGGACTTTCAGAAGGCTTTCGACAAGGTCCCACATAAGAGATTAGTATACAAACTTAAAGCACACGGTATTGGGGGTTCAGTATTGATGTGGATAGAGAACTGGCTGGCAAACAGGAAGCAAAGAGTAGGAGTAAACGGGTCCTTTTCACAATGGCAGGCAGTGACTAGTGGGGTACCGCAAGGCTCAGTGCTGGGACCCCAGCTATTTACAAATTATATTAATGATCTGGATGAGGGAATTGAGGGCAACATCTCCAAGCTTGCGGATGACACTAAGCTGGGGGGCAGTGTTAGCTGTGAGGAGGATGCTAGGAGACTGCAAGGTGACTTGGATAGGCTGGGTGAGTGGGCAAATGTTTGGCAGATGCAGTATAATGTGGATAAATGTGAGGTTATCCACTTTGTTGGCAAAAACAGGAAAGCAGACTATTATCTAAATGGTGGCCGATTAGGAAAAGGGGAGATGCAGCGAGACCTGGGTGTCATGGTACACCGTCATTGAAAGTAGGCATGCAGGTGCAGCAGGCAGTGAAGAAAGCGAATGGTATGTTAGCTTTCATAGCAAAAGGATTTGAGTATAGGAGCAGGGAGGTTCTACTGCAGTTGTACAAGGTCTTGGTGAGACCACACCTGGAGTATTGCGTACAGTTTTGGTCTCCAAATTTGAGGAAGGACATTATAGCCATAGAGGGAGTGCAGAGAAGGTTCACCAGACTGATTCCTGGGATGTCAGGACTTTCATATGAAGAAAGACTGGATAGACTTGGCTTATACTCGCTAGAATTTAGGAGATTGAGAGGGGATCTTATAGAAACGTACAAAATTCTTATGGGGTTGGGCAGGCTAGATGCAGGAAGATTGTTCCCGATGTTGGGGAAGTCCAGGACAAGGGGTCACAGCTTAAGGATAAGGGGGAAATCCTTTAAGACCGAGATGAGAAAAAACTTTTTCACACAGAGAGTGGTGAATCTCTGGGACTCTCTGCCACAGAGGGTAGTTGAGGCCAGTTCATTGGCTATATTTAAGAGGGAGTTAGATGTGGCCCTTGTGGCTAAAGGGATCAGGGGGTATGGAGAGAAGGCAGGTACGGGATACTGAGTTGGATGATCAGCCATGATCATATTGAATGGCGGAACAGGCTCGAAGGGCAGAATGGCCTACTCCTGCACCTATTTTCTATGTATCTATGTATCTATATACACACACATTGAAATTTTTTTTCTCTCGTTTATTATATTGTTTACAGTGTACTATGTTTACATATTCTGTTGTGCTGCAGCAGGTAAGAGTTTCATTGTTCTATCTGGGACATATGCCAATAAATCACTCTTGACTCTTCCTCCCCATGGGTCCAGTGCCTCATAATTTAAATAACACGGCCTGACACAAAATATCACATAGATTTAAAGTAGCTGGTAAAGCGATTGGAGGACAATTCAAGCCTTTTATTATTCGGTACGTTTCAATGAGGTCCCCCCTCATTCTTCTAAACTCCAGCGAGTACAGGCCCAGTGCCATCAAAGGCTCATCATATGTTAACCTATTCATTCCTGGGATCATTCTTGTAAACCTCCTCTGGACCCTCTCCAGAGCCAGCACATCCTTCCTCAGATATGGTGCCCAAAATTGCTCACAATATTCCAAGTGCAGCCTGACCAGAGCCTCAGCATTACATCCCTGTTTTTGTATACAAGACCTCTTGAAATAAATGCTAGCATTGTGTTTGCTTTCTTCATCACCAATTCGACTTGCAGATTTACTTTTTGGGAATCCTACACCAGCACTCCCAAGTCCCTTTGCATTTCCGATTTCTGGATTCTCTCCCCATTTAGAAAATAATCTACATGTTAATTCCCACGACCAAAATGCATGACTCCACACTTTGCGACACTATATTCCATCTGCCACTTCACTGCCACTTCACTGTCCACTCTCCCAAACTGTCCAAATTCTTCTGCAGAGTCCGTGCTTTCTCTACACTGCTCTGCCCTTCCACCTATTTTTGTATCATCCGCAAACTTGGCCGTAAAGCCTTCAATCCCCTCATTCAAATCATTAATATACAACGTGAAGAGCAGCGGCCACAGCACCGACCCCTGCGGAACTCCGCAAGTCACTGGCAGCCAACCAGAAAAAGCTCCTTTATTGCCACTCTTTGTCTTCTGCCATTCAGCCAACCTGATATCCATGCTAATATTTGCCCTTTGATACTATGGGTTCTCATCTTCCTTAGCAGCCTCCCATGTGACACCTCATCAAAGGCTTCCTTAAAATCTAGGTATATAACATCTACTGACTCCCCTTTGTCTGTCCTGCTATTCACTTCTTCAAGGAATTTTATCAAATTTGTCAGGCAAGGCCTCCCCTCTCAAAGCCATGCTGGCTTCGGCATATTTTAACCTGAACTTTTGAATACTCCATAACCTCATCCTTTATAAAGGACTCTAAATTCTTTGTTAGAGCTCCCAACATTTATCAAATGCCATATAAAGTCATTTCGCTGTTGCTTGTTCCAAGAGCTGACCTAATCCACATAATTATAACAGTGAGACCAGCACTGATGTGCGGACATTCAAGAAAGATCCCCATAAGTCAGCTGCTGCAGTATAAAGATGCCCTAAACCTAAGTGTTCCATCAGTGAACACATAACAGCCGCTGGTATATGAGGTAACATGATAGATGGACATCAAAAACAGCTATTAAAGAAACAGTAAAACACAACTCACTTTGAACATATTTCTCTCAAACAACATTCACATCTCACTGAATGATAAGCAACTGCATACCTCTCATGGAGTCCCGTTGCCATTAGATCCCCTCGGAGTGGAGAATTGTCCATTTTCTCACCACCAGCACCTCCTCTGTTCACAACAGAAAAAAGTGTGGTTAGATCTAGAGCTTTTTTAGTACAGTGGATGTACATGAATAGGCATTTAAAGCAGAATTGTTACTTGTTGGCAAATGTTAATTCATGTCATTTACATGACAGCAATATTTTAAATTATTTAGGTGGAATTTATAGACTGAACCAACCCTCAGTATGAAAATGCTGAAGTATACATGCTTCTAAGCTGCAAGTAAGACAGCCACAGGAGATAGACACAAAATGCTTGGGTAACTCAACGGGACAGGCCGCATTTCTGGAGAAAAAGAATGGGTGACGTTTTGGATCGAGACCCATCTTCAGACTGATGTCAGGAGAGAGAGAGGTACATAGATAAGGACGTGTATATTTAAGGAAGTGTAAGGTGTGAAAACAGGACAAAATGAATGGAGATCAAGGAAGATGTAGAATAGATCACTGTTAGTTGGGAGAAGGTAACAACAAAGCAAACAGAGATAGAAGTTTCTCCAGCATTTTTGTCTACCTTCGATTTTCCAGCATCTGTAGTTCCTTCTTAAACAAACAGAGATAGAATGTGGTCGGAGACAGTAAGACTGGTCGGAGAACACGGAAGGGTAGGGATGGAGAGAGAGGGAAAGCAAGGGTTACTTGAAGTTAGGGAAGTCAATGTTCATACCGCTGGGGTGCTGTTCCTCCAATTTGTGCTGGGCCTCACTCTGACAATGGAGGAGGCCCAGGACAGAAAGGTGAGTGTGAGAATGGGAGGGGGGGTTAAAGTGTTTAGCAACCAGGAGATCAGATAGGTTTAGGCAGACTTAGCGGAGGTGGGTCAGCGAAACGATCGCCGAGCCTGCGCTTGGTCTCGCCAATATACAGATGTCCATACCTGGAACAGTGGATACAGGAGATAATGCAGTCAATGACCAAATTTGGAACGGATATGAACAAGCAAATAAATTGTACATCAGCAACAAATTTTAAAAATGGCACATTGGTACCTTCTTTAATATTCTCACTTGTCTACCAAGCTATTTTCTTAAAAGGCTGTATTGCCAATATATAATCTAGATTATAGACACAAGAGATCACAGATGTGAGAATCTTGAACATAACAATCTCATTTGCACTTTAACTATTCTCTAATTGTAATTTATCCTTATTTTCATTTCAGATTTCACTCCATTGATTTTAATTCCCAATCTAATTTTTCCATTTTATCTGCTCTTTCCTGTGCTTTATATTCCGTTTCTTATATTCCCACCAAATATTTATCTTTTCCAATTTATATTTCTTTGTTGCCCCTTCCCTCTAAAGCTCCTTTCCAAAATTATTGACTTGGGCTTTTATGTTTTGATACCTGAACTGAGATTTCTCAGAAATTAAAATCTTTGGATGAAAAGGCTAGACAATTTTACTGCGCAACATTTTGTGGTGTGTGTCACATTTCACTTAATGCTGTGGGAGGTTTAAGTGAATGATTTTGCATTCTCGGCTGCTGAACAAATATCAAGAGCAAACATTCCTTTTAGAGGCGAGTATTAATTCATTGCTAACGCATCCACAAATGCATGAACCTTTATTTCGAATACTCCATTTCAGAATGTTCGATAGTTAAGAGGCCATGGAAGTTCACTTCAAAGTTTGTTAGTCATCAGAAAAATTGCAAAGGGAAGGCTGCAAACTTAAGTCATTGACGATAATGACCGTGCCTTTCCCATCCCACGTACAATTCAATTTCAACTTTTATTTCCATTTCCACTCTTGTCTCCGAGTACAATTTATTATAACAATCAGCCTTTATATGAAATACGTTTGAATCAATCATAAATTCACCTTTAGCTGATTTGGTTATGTATCTCCTTGTCCTATTTTAAAAATTAAAATTCACAAACTTTTCTGGATTTATGTTTTCAAACTTTTAACCATCACACACCTCTTCTTTAAAGTTTGAGAAAGCAATGGAGCAAACACTAATCTCCATCATATGATTGAACTCAACATCTATCTGAAAGTTAATTTAATTTCCAAATAATCACCACAGGTTATTAACTATTCAAAATGTATATTGCTATTGTTTATTAACTCAGCTAATCATGGCAAGAACCTTTCTATTCAATCAAAATTCTCATCTTAAAAACCTCAGGTCATCCCACACTTCTCTATTCGGAGGAGCAAGTTTTCTATTTCCTTCAAGCTCTCCTCAGAAGTAAGGTTTCTCAGTCCTAAGACCATGCAGGTAAACCTTGATCCTTCTTTCAAAATCTTTTCTGAATTGCAATGTGACCAGAATCATTCACAAGTCAGCATCTGCGGAATACCTTGGGGCATGTAAATTTCAAACATCATCCAATTAGCTTCATATCTTTTTCCTCTGCAACTCAAGTTGACAAATTCTTAGAAACAAGGAACTACAGATGCCGGTTTACAAAAGAAGACACAAAGTGCTGGAGTAACTCAGCAGGTCAGGAAGCATCTCTGAATCTCTTGGACTGAGTCTGAAGAAGGGCCCCGATCCCAAATGTCTCCATGTTCTCCAGAGATGCTGCCTGACCCGCTGAGTTACTCCAGCACTCTGTGAAACGTCACCTATCCAAGTTCTCCACAGATTCTGCCTGACCCGCTGAGTTACTCCAGACTCTGTGTCTTCTTTGTCAAAAGACACAGCTAATAAAATTCTGAAATACAAATTGCTAAATTGTCAATCAAGTTGGAGTTTGGGTCATCAATAATTCTTTATGCCCAATGAAAATCAAAGGCGCGTAGTCAATTATGATCACTGTACTTAGTCGGATCCTATTCTCTCATCCATGTTGTGTTGGTAATGAACAACTTCCTGTCCAAATATCCAGCACTAATGCAGTAGATTGCCATCCCTCCCTCAGATACATTGAAGTAACCATCTATTTGATGGTCCTGAATGAAAATTTGGCAATGACAACGTTTGTTATGTACTAACATGTCTGAACAATTTTTAAAGAAAATGGTGAAAATACGAAGGTCAGGTAACATGTGAAGAGAGCCAGACTGTGAGGGAAAGAGTCATGACCACAACCTTTCAGGATTCTTCTCAATTATCTGGTGATTGCAAGTGTTTAATGTTTCATCTGCTGTTGCTAGTTACAAACGCATCTCTGCCTTTCAAGTGAGCAGAGCACAATTAGGTATGGTAATGCAGCAGTCATGTTACTGACTAATAACCAATGGCCCAGATTAACCATCAGTAATAATGTCATACGGTCATAAGGAATACGAGTAGAATTAGGCCATTCGGCCCATCAAGTCTACTCTGCCATTCAATCATGGCTAATCTATCTCTCCCTCCTAACCCCATTCTCCTGCCTTCTCCCCATAACCTCCGACACCTGGATGGACTAATCAAGAATCTATCTATCTATGCCTTTAAATTATCCACTGACTTTACCTCCATAGCCTTCTGTGGCAAAGAATTCCACAGATTCACCACCCTCTGACTAAATACATTTCTCCTCATTTCCTTCCTAAAAGAACGTCTTTTAATTCTGAGGCTATGACCTCCAGTCCTAGACTCTTTCACTAGTGGAAACATCCTCTCCACATCCGTTCTATTCTAGCTTTTCACTATTCTGGATGTTTCAGAGGTCCCCCCTCATTCTTCTAAACTCCAGCGAGTACAGGCCCAGTGCCGACCATTGTTCATCATAGGTTAACCTACTAATTCCTGGGATCATTCTTGTAAACCCCCTCTTGACCCTCTCCAGAGCCAGCACATCCTTCCTTAGATAGGGTGCCCAAAATTGCTCACAATGTTCCAAATACAGCCTGACCAGTGCCTTATAGAGCCTCAGCATTACATCCCTGTTTTTGTATACAAGCCCTCTCGAAATACATGCTAGCCTTTGCTTTCTTTACTACCGATTCGACTTGCAGATTAACATTTTAGGAATCCTGCACCAGCACTCCCAAGTCCCTTTGCACCTCCGATTTCTGGATTCTCACCCCATTTAGAAAATAATCTACACCTTTATTCCTACTACCAAAATGCATGACTCCACACTTTGAGACCCTATATCACATCTGCCACTTCTCTGCCCACTCTTCCAACCTGTCCAAGTCCTTCTGTAGAGTCCCTGCTTTCTCTACACTACCTGCCCCTCCAACTATTTTTGTATCATCCGCAAACTTTGCCACAAAGCCTTTAACCCACTCATCCAAATCATTAATATACAACGTAAAGAGTAGCGGCCCCAGCACCGACCCCTGCGGAACTCCACTAGTCACTGGCAGCCATGCAAAAAAAAGCCCCCTTTATTTCCACTGTTTGTCTTCTGCCATCCAGTCAACCTGCTGCCCATGCTAGTATCTGCCCTTGGGCACCGTAGGTTCCCATCTTCAAAAGCAGCCTAATGTGTGGGATACTGAGTTGAATGATCAGCCATGATCATATTGAATGGCGGTGCAGGCTCGAAGGGCCGAATGGCCTACTCCTGCACCTATTTTCTATGTTTCTATGTTTCTACCTTATCTGAAAATCTAAGTAAACAACATCGACTGACTCTCCTTTGTCTGTCCTGCTATTTACTTCTTTAAAGAATTCACTTCTTCGAAGAATACCAGAATTTCATTTCAAATTTTTTGAGGAAAATTGTCAGTAACAAAATGACCTTGGTCCTTAAAAATCTAATCAGTTCATGAACATAAGGGTGGAGACTTTTTCCGAGACAGGTTACTGCGGAATTCCACTTCTATGTGATCATCTCTTCCCTGCCCACTGAAGCAGTGTACTTTGTTCCATCACACAAGAGCAATAGCCCACCATTGCCACCACCTCAATTAAAAATAACACAAAAGAAAGCACTTCCTTAAGAATCTGTGAACTCAATGTCACAACAGCCAATTAAAGTTTTAAATGTTACCTTTATCTGTTCATTCCATTCAATGCTATCAAAGGAGAAACTGAAAATATTCACTTATGTAGCAGACGCAAATATAATGGGACACAACAATACCAATATCATAAATATTAAACTAGACATTATCACTTGCCAATTTACAAAACACTTTTTCTGTTTCAACTGACCAGTCTGAAGAAGGGTCTCGATCTGAAATGTCACCCATTCCTTCTCTCCAGAGATGCTGGCTGTCCCGCTGAGTTACTCCAGCATTTTGTGTCTACCTTCTATTACAACTATCTTTTTTAATGTTGTCAAACCCCACTAAGATCATTGCTGTTTGGTTGACATGACCTCTCCATTCAGAGACATGCTGAACTCGCTTAGTTAGATATGCTGCAATTGATAATGGACGGGCCTTAGGGGTTCACTTTTTTATTACTGGAGCTTGATAATCTAAACCCCCAATTGCTTCCAGCATGCACCACTAGTTCCTTTCCCATTCCTTGCTCAAGCTAAACCAAGGCAGGAGTATTTATGGATGAATAACCTCAGTCAATGGAGAACTGACACACATTATTCCAAAGGGGAAAAAAGGACCACCAAAACTCAAGTACCTGAATAAACCAGCGCACGAGAAGTGTGATTCATATGCCATTAACTCCATTATTGTTTTATAAATTAACCACACAACCTGTGAAATGCAAAATCTTTTGTGGAATTAGTGAATTATTTTTCTTGTGCAGCCAGTTTAACTTTCCATACACATTTTCTCATTTGGGTGCAAGTTCCTTTCCTTCCCTACTACTGCAAAACATTGTTTAAGGTGCTGTCATTCAGATGAGGCAGCAAACAGATGTCAAGGATTTCCATACTATTTCAAGAGATCAAAAAAGTCCTTTTAATCAAAAAAGTCCTTTGATATAGTAATCAACATTCATAGATACATAGAAAATAGGTGCAGGAGTAGGCCATTCGGCCCTTCGAGGTCAACTAGATCAAAAGCACAAAACAAGTCAAAAAATAATCTCAATGTATGCAAAATACCTCAACATGTGCCCATACAACAATGCTCACAACACTTGCCAATATAAATCCAAGCCTTTTTCAAAACATTTTCATCATTTACCTTTAACTAATGAAGTTGGACAAATAAAACAATTTCAAGCATGTTTCTGCACTTCCCTTAAAACTATCTAGACTTTAGCCAGATTGTCCCAGCACACACACACTGGAACAAATGCAAAAAAAATATTGCAACTCTGATCTAGACTCTGTTTTGTTTCTTCTTTTGTCCTAGACCATTGATGTATAATGCTATAGTTTAAAAAAGATAATAGAATATAAGTTACTAAACACTTTCAGTTGAAGAAGCAAGGTGTTAGAAAGTCATTGCGCTGAACTACTAAATCAAATAAAGATAGCGTTCGATCATAACAGGTTCAGTGTAGTCAAGTTCCATAAAATAAATATTTTGTCATAACACAGATCGAATCTATCTATCCTATTTCTGCAAAGTAAATTTACAGTTCAATTATGTACTATTTTATCACCTTTATATTCAATAAAAACTCTTGTCATAGATTAATAACATGACATAAAAATAGGCTAAAGATGATTTTCTTTTACATTCAGAGTCAATGTCACATAGAAAAAACAACACCTAGTTAAAGCCTGACGGCCATGTTTGACAAACAGAGTATTCTGGTAGCATCATCAAATGTACAGTCCAAACTTCAAGGAGATCTGTTCACCTGTTACCTGCAAATGAAAGAGTGGGAACCTTTGGATAATCCCAGACTATCTCCTCTGCATTCCTTAATTATCTTCCATTACTACTCAATTAATACCATTAGGCAAAGCTGGTGATCTCAAAGTAATAATGCAAGGATACCAGATAAAAGTAGGCCAACAAAAATAAGAGACTTTTCATAAAATAAAGGGAAATAAAGTAATGGAAAGTTCTGATATAGATACATGGCTCATTTCCTTCAGATCAGCTCATTACGCAGTAACTTTGCATGGCAACTTCACATGAACATTCTTTAGAACCAACATTTCACATGCTCAGGAAATAGTTGGAATTTCACAGCATCAAATGAATATTAAAAGGAATCTCCTACTGACATGCGACACGGGTTTGCAATGCCATGAGTTTCCCCAGCGAGAAGTTAGGAACATGGGCAAAGAAATTCTACACATGTTCTACCTGTGTACCTTCTGTACATTGTCAGAACAGAAGGTTGAGAGTAGAAAATTCAGGTATGATTCTGAGTGATATGCAGCAAAACTATGCAGTAATGTATCTTGTCTCCAAATATACTAAACACAGCATATCAGTCATCTTATTTGAAGTTTACAGACTTGAGTTAAGACTAGACAAGTAAAGAAGCAAAAGCTCCTCTGGAAAACCTGACAATATAAAACCAGGCTACTGGTGCCCTGAGAACCCGGCTTCACCCACACATACCTTGACGGCGGTTGAGGTGATCCGATATTGGCCAGCCGTAATCCTGCGAACTGCATCAGGATGCCCGCTTGGTGCCCCACAACTTGCTGACCCGATGTTAATGAGGCCGATGCCTGAAAATCGTGGCTGCCTCTCCTCTGTGGGTACGGGTGAGCTCCTGGTGTGCTCCGCCTGTTGATCGCCCAAAAGTCAAAATCAACCCCATTAACTCTTGCCTTTCACACCTTGCCTCAGTTTCAATACTAACAGCATCTAATTAAACAATTCTCAATCCTCTTCCATTCGAACTTTCAATTTTCTTAAAGAAAATATGCTAGCTTCTCTTTTTGTTCAGGGACAAACTGCAAATAAATAGTGTCACCTTGTTCTAAATAAACAGCTCTACTTCAGAGTTTATTCCTCATGCAAGAGTAGATTGTTAGCGCACATGAAAGATAAAGTTCCAAAAGCTTACCTGATCTTCATTAAACTACAGAGCAATTTAAAAAAAGACTGGTTAGCATTTCTGTACCATACCAAACTTGACATGCTATCACAACCTCAGTTATAGAACTGAATACTTGTACTTTTAAACATGGCTAATGTCTCGTGAAGGTCAATTCATTTTCTGAATGGTGGTCCAATTTAAAATCAGAGTAAATAGAAAGTAAATTTCCAGGGAGTGTCAATTCAATCTTTTATTTTTGTCCATAATGGAGATAAGTCGAAGGCTGTCTATTATTATTTTAGAACTAGATTAATTATTTGTAACAAATGTTCGCTCATTTTCCCTTGGTAAATTTGATAATTGTTCGTTTTTGTTGAGATTGGTGCGCTCATCCAATAGCTCGATTCCATTCAAGGTCCGAGGCAGACGTTACCCTGATTCTTGTAAGACTGGAAAGATACTTTACTTTTTGCTAATATCTACCATTCGAGAAGGTCAGAGCAATACTTAATTCCTTGCAAAGATCAATGTGATTTACTACCAATTGCAAAAGACAAAACAATATGCTACCCTTTTCCGAATAATGGAGTGATACTCCAACACTTTGAAAGATCAAAATGATTTATTATCCCTTTCAGTGTCGAATGAACTGAAGTCATAAGATAAATTAGGAGCTAAATCTAGCAGGGTTTGTAATTTTTCTTCTTGGGTTTCAAAATATAAATCCTTAAACATTAATAGACATTTGTCAAAATATGGTGAATTAGGATTCAAGCTCAATTTTTCTTCTCAGCTTGCTTTGCATAATTTTGTAAATGGGAACAAGGTAATCAACGGGAATTAAGGTAAAGTTACAAAATTGGTCCCCTGATATTCCAATCTATGGGTTATAAGCAAGGCCTCCTCTAGGAAATGAAATATTCAGATTATGTCCTATTTGAATTCGATTGCATAGCAAACCTGATACATTCCTTGCAAATACCACTAGATCTCTGAACAATCTCTGAGAACTGAAAGTGATCTCTGATTGTGATAGGTTACAGAACAGTCAACTAACTGCAGGGTTATACTTAACATCTTTTAATGAGCTGAAACACTCCAGTTCTTAGTTGGAATATATATCACTGTTCAAGTATCACAGATATTGACCACAGCAGACCCTAATCCATTCCTTGTTTAGATAGTAAAGTGCACAAATCACACCTTTCAAAGTACCAGTGCATCCCAAAGGACTGTGCAGCAAACTGAGTAATATTGGAGTGTAGGAAAGAACTGCAGATCCTGGTTTAAATCGAAGGTAGACACAAAATACTGGAGTAACTCAGCGGGAAAGGCAACATCTCTGAAGAGAAGGAAAGGGTGACGTTTCCGGTCGAGACCCTTCTTCAGACTGATGTCAGGGATGTGGACGGGACAGAGATAGAATGTAGTCGGAGACAGTAAGACTGGTGGGAGAATTGGAAAGGGGGAGGGGGAGGGGATGGAGAGAGAGAAGGAAAGCAAGGACTATTTGAAATTAGAGAAGTCAATGTTCTAGGGTGTAAGCTACCCAAGCGAAATATGAGGTGCTGTTCATCCAATTTGCGCTGGCCCTCACTCTGACAGTAGAGGAGGCCCAGGACAGAAAAGCAGTGTGGGAATGGAAGGGGGAGTTAAAGTGTTGAGCAACCGGGAGATCAGGTAGGTTAAGGTGGACTGAGCGGAGGCGTTCAGCGAAATGAACGCCGAGCCTGCACTTGGTCTCGCTGATGTACAGAAGTTGACACCTGGAACAGCGGATATAGTAGATGACATTGGAGGAGGTGCAAATGAAACTCTGCCTCACCTGAAAAGACTGTTGGGGTCCTTGGATGGAGTCACGGGGGGAGGTAAAGGGACATGTGTTGTATCTCCTGCGGTTGCAGGGGAAAGTACCCGGAGAGGGGGTGGTTTGGGTGGGAAGGGACGAGTTGACCAGGGAGTTGCGGAAGGAACAGTCTCTGCGGAAAGCAGAAAGGGGTGGAGATGGGAAGATGTGGCAAGCAGTGGGATCCCGTTGGAGGTGGCAAAAGTGTTGGGAGGATTATATGCTGTATGCGATGACTGATGGGATGGAAATGAGGACAAGGGGGACTCTGGCCTTGTCGTAAATGGAGGGGAGGGGGAGCAAGAGCTGAGCTGCGGGATATTGGGGAGACTCTAGTGAGAGCCTCATCTATAATGGAAGAGGGGAACCCCCGTTTCCTAAAGAATGAGGACATCTCCGATGATCTAGTATGGGAAACCTCATCCTGAGCACAGATATGGCGTAAATGGAGGAATTGGGAGCAGGGGGATAGAGTCTTTACAGGAAGCAGGGTGGGAAGAAGTGTAGTCTAGATAGCTATGGGAGTCAGTTGGTTTGCAGTAAATGTCGGTCAATAGTCTGTCTCCTGTGATGGAGACGGTGAGATCCAGAAACGGTAGGGAAATGTCGGAGACGGTCCAAGTGAATTTGAGCGCAGGATGGAAAATAGTTGTGAAGTTGATGAAGTCAGTGAGTTCTGCATGGTTGCAGGAGGTAGCATCAATGCAGTGGTCAATGTAGCGGAGGTAGAGTTCGGGGATAGGGCCAGTGTACGCCTGTAACAGTGATTGTTCAACGTATCCAACAAAGAGGCTGGCATACCTGGGGCCCATGCGAGTGCCCATAACTACACCTTGGATTTGGAGGAAGTGGGAGGAGTCGAAGGAGAAGATGTTGAGGGTAAGGACCAGCTCTGCTAGGCGGTGGAGAGTATTAGTAGACAGAAATTGGCTGGTTCTGCGGTCAAGAAAGAAACAGAAGGCTTTAACACCTTCCTGGTGGGGGGGTGGAGGTGTAGAGTGACTGGACATCCATGGTAAAGATGAGTGAGTGGGGGCCTGGAAAACGGAAGTTGTTTAAGAGACGAAGAGCATGAGGTGTCTTGGACATAGGTAGGGAGGGATTGAACCAGGGGGGTGGGGGGGGAAGGATGGAGTCAAGGTATGTGGAAATTAATTTGGTGGGACATGAACAAGCAGAAACAATGGGTCTGCCAGGACAGTTCCATTTGTGGATATTGGGGAGAAGATAAAATCGGGCCGGGCGGGGCTGGGGAACTATAAAGTTGGAGGCTTTAGAAGGCAGAGCGCCAGAAGTAATAAAATCAGAAATGGTGTGTGATATTAAGGTCTAATGCTGGAGTGTAATGACTGCTGCTGTAGTGTACAGCAAGATCCCACAGAAGCAGAGACAATTAGCCAGCTAAAGTGCGTTAGTTGAGGAGGTAAATGTAAGCCAAAACTAATTAATCTTTTACGTCTACTTGTGAAGGCAGACTGGATCTTGCCTCAGATTCAGATCAGATTCAACTTTATTGTCATTGTGCAATGTACAGTACAGAGACAACGAAATGCAGTTAGCATCTCCCTAGAAGAGCGACATAAATATGAGCAATAAATAAATCTATTTACGTGCATACAGTCATAGTATTTTTTTTTCCTGGTGGGAGGAGTGTCCGGGGGGGGGGGGGGTGATTGGCAGTCACCGAGGTACACTGTTGAGTAGTGTAACAGCCGCAGGGAAGGAGCTGTTCCTGGACCTGCTGGTCTGGCAACGGAGAGACCTGTAGCGCCTCCTGGATGGTAGGAGGGTAAACAGTCTGTGGTTGGGGTGAGAGCAGTCCTTGGCGATGCTGAGCGCCCTTCGCAGACAACGCTTGCTTTGGACAGACTCAATGGAGGGGAGTGAGGAACCGGTGATGCGTTGGGCAATTTTCACCACCCTCTGCAATGCTTTCCGGTCGGAGACAGAGCAGTTGCCATACCAATCTGTGATATAGTTGGTAAGGATGCTCTCGATGGTGCAGCGGTAGAAGTTCACCAGAATCTGAGGAGACAGATGGACCTTCTTTAGTCTCCTCAGGAAGAAGAGACGCTGGTGAGTCTTCTTGACCAGAGTTGAGGTATTGTGGGTCCAAGAGAGGTCATCGGAGATGTTGACCCCCAGGAACCTGAAGCTGGAAACACGTTCCACTTCCGTCCCGTTAATGTGGATGGGGGTGTGCGTGCCACCCCTAGACTTCCTGAAGATTACAATGAGCTCCTTGGTCTTCTTGGAGTTAAGGGCCAGGTTGTTGTCAGCGCAGCGTGCTGCTAGGAGCTGGACCTCCTCCCTATAGGCCGACTCATCGTTGTTGCTGATGAGGCCAATCACCGGTTCAAGGTTTCATCTGAAGGTTTCATCTGAAGATAATATCTTAAAATCATACAGCAATCCCTCAGTACTGCAATGGAATTTCAGTTTTATGACTGTAGAATGGTAATTAGTGTGATAACTAGGGTACCATTGAGCAAATCTTTGAACAATTTCACTGAACAGAAGGAGGTGTATACTCGCACATTCAGAGCTTCTCAATTAATCCAATTCTTTCTTTAGGGAACAGGGGTTCCCCTTTTCCATTATAGATAAGGCTCCCACTAGGGTCTCCTCGATATCCCGCAGCTCTGTTCTTGCTCCCCCTCCCCCCATTTGCAACAAGTACAGAGTCCCCCTTGTCCTCACCTTCCACCCCGTCAGCCGTCGCATACAGCACATAATCCTCCGACATTTTCGCCACCTCCAATGGGATCCCACCACTGGCCACATCTTCCCATCTCCACCTTACCGCAAAGACCGTTCCCTCTGCAACTCCCTCCTTCCAACCAAACCACACCCTCCCCAGGTACTTTCCCCTGCAACCGCAGGAAATGCAACACATGTCCCTATACCTCCCCCCTCGACTCCGTCCAAGGTCCCCAAAAGTCTATTCAGCTGAGGCTATTCACCTGCACCTCCTCCAACCTCATCTACTCTATCTGCTGGTCCAGGTGTGGACTCCTGCAAATCAGCCTGACCACACCTACCTGAACTCCTGGTTGCTCAGCACTTTAATTCCCCCTCACATTCCCACACTGACCTTTCTGTCCTGGGCCTCCTCCATTGTCAGAGTGAGGCCCAGTGAAAATTGGAGGAACAGTACCTCATATTTAGCTTGGGCAGCTTACACCCCAGCGGTATGAACATTGACTTCGCTATCTTCAAGGAAACCTTGCTTTCCCTCTCCATCCTCTCCCCCTTCCCAGTTCTCCCACCAGTCTTACTATCTCCGACTACATTTTATCTCTGTACCCGAAACGTCACCCATTTCTTCTCTCCTGAGATGCTGCGTCCTGCTGAGTTACTCCAGCATTTTGTGTCTATCTTCGATTTAAACCAGCAACTGCAGTTCTTTCCCACACAATCCAATTCTCCTGCTCTTACTTATGGACTGAGTTCCTGTTTTTCAAAGATGTACAGGTATCCATTTTCATTTAACAGGTATTATTGAAACTACATCCACCACCCTTTCAGAATGTGCCTTCCAGACATTAACATCTTCTTTACAATCCTGTCCTTCTTCTTTACTTACTTACTGCAGTAATGGGAATAATGGAAACACATTTTAGTTACCTACTACTTTATAAAAACTATCAAATCTTCTGTTAATTCCCTTAATATTAACAAAATACAATCTTAGCTTCTCTAGTCTCTCCACACTACCAATGTCCTTCCAGGTCACTATTTATTTTATTTCAGCCTCTCCAAGGTCTTGGCGCCCATCTTAAAGTGTGATGCTCAAAATTAGGATGTAATAACAATGAAAATCAAATCCTGGGGAAAAAACTGTCAATTGCATTCAGTCATTGCAATTCTCCTCCAAAAGCTAAGGTAGTTTTGATACTCACTCCACAGAGTTACCAGCCATGTCTAATATGAAGGAAAATCTCAACTCTACAACAGATTTCTATATTGCAGTCAGACTTGCATGGCTGTTGAGTGACAGCTCATTTTATATATATTATATATATTTATAAAAAATATATAGAAAGTTAAAAACTCGCTGCAATTTGAGGAGCACAGCAAGTCATTTTCTGTTGCTAAGCTATGATGTCATAATGGATGTAACTGGTTTTAAACTCATTGCCATCCTGGCATCGCATGTTTTATTACACTGCACCATGCTGCTGCCCATTCTCACTGCATGTAAAATAGGCTCTGGAGATTCACCAAAAGCATGTTTTTCAGCATAAAAATATAGTTATCCACCTCCCTGATGATGTTTTAAAAGCGATATTCTTTTTAAAAATAAAAATCACAAGTATTAACACCAGCTCCGAAACTGCATTAAGTAATTGGAGAAATAAGAAATGGAGATGCTGATTTACAATAAATAACACAAAGGTCTGGAGTACCTCAGTCAGACAGACAACATCTCTGGAGAACATGGACGGTCTGAAGAAGGGTCTCGAACCTAAACGTCACCCATTCCTTCTCCCCAGAGATGCTGCCTGTCCAGCATTTTATGTCAACCTTCGATTTAGTTCTTTCCTACACATGGATAAGTGACGTTTTTTGTAGGGACCGTTCTTCAGACTATTGTGGTTGGGGAGAAGAAAGCTGGAAAAGTGGAGGGGCAGGACAAAGCCTGGCAAATAATAGATGGATACAGGTGAGGGGAGGTTTTGATTTCCTTCTTTTGTATGCATGTGAAATGTAATGTTCCTGTAGCGCTGTTCACAATTTATAGTTATGGCAAAAATTGTAAATCCAAACCGCTGCATTTGCTCACTTATCAAGCACGGCTCCCAATAGCCAAGGCATCAGTTCCGGGGCCATCCCATGAATGGCAACCTGGCTTGGTATTCTGAGGCCCCGCGAGCTGAATGCTTTTAATAGCTTGTGAGCCCAAAGGCCTACTAAAGTTTTTAATGTCTTTGATAGTCAGAGATATTTAAAAATTATTGAAATTCATAAAAATAATTTGAAATAAATATTGAAAAACATTAAAGTTAGTTAAAAACAGTGAAATTAACAAAAACTAAAAAGTAGCTAAACACCCTCATAATAGAAAGCAGAATCAGCTATGGTATTTGTTCAAATAAAGCCTCAACAGTCAAAGATAGACACAAAAAGCTAGAGTAACTCCGCAGAACAGGCAGCATCTCTGGAGAGAAGGAACGGGTCACGTTTCAGGCCAAGACCCTTAAAAATCAAAAAATAGGAAAAAATTTAAAAAATCTCCATCTCAACAGTCAAATGTTGTTTGCCTAAATTCACAATTGACAAAGGTGTTGGTGTCTAGTCAATAATTCAGTCCATGATGTATAAACCTCAGGGGGTTTTACTAATGTTCTGTCAGTAAAATTGCCCACGAGGTTGTAATCTAAAAATAAGTGCACAAAGTCTTGTTTATTGCCACAAAGCTGAACTGCACCGATATGGTGCAAAGTCTGAGAACATTTGCATCCTTCCAATCTATGTCTGCTGCTTTCGTTTGAACATGCCCTATTCTTTTCCTTTCCTTCTCTTTTCTATAGTGCCCCTTTCAAACATCTATTTATTTACTCCTCCCTTTTTGTTGGGAAGCAGTGGACAGAATAACAGGGAAGGTACAAGCTCCATTTGATGTAGCTGTGCATTCAAGGCGTTGCCTGCCACATCTCTTCATACCACTTCCATCACTTAACACGTTTTATCTCGACGAATCATCAGTGCAAACTTCACTTGTGGTCTAACTAATGTTTTATCTAGCACCATAACCTCCAAGCTCCAATATTCAAAGCCCTGGTTGATGAAGGCAAGTATCCATTTTGACTTTTTAACCTATTTAACTACTTGTACGACTAAGTTGAGGGATCCTCAGATGTAGACACCAAGGTCACTCTGATCTTCAGTGATTGCTAAGGTCTTAGCATTCATTATGTATATCCCAGTCAAAATGCATCACCTCATTCTTCCCACATAATTCAATCCGGCAACATTCCCCACTCACTTTGCATATTTGTATTTCTGGTAGGAATTCAATAAGGTACCACATGAAAGATTGCTATAAAGAAAAATCAGGATGGGAGTAATATATCAGCATGGAGAAGGGAGTTGTTAACTGACAGAAAACTAAATAAATTTCGGCTTGGCAATCAGTAACTAGTGGGATGCCACAGAGATCAATGCTGGGGTCTCAACTATGTTTAATCAATACTGATGAATTGGATTGATTATATTGTAACAAAATTTGCTGGTGCACAATGATAGGTGGATTGGCACGTTGTGAATGGATACAAAGAGCCTGCAAAAAGACAGATCACATTAAGAACATGATCCAGTACTGGCATATAGCATGGGCTGCACGGTGGCGCAGCGGTAGAGTTGCTGCCTTACAACGCCACAGACCCGGGTTCGATCCCGACTACGGGTGCCGTCTGTACAGTTTGTACGTTCTCCCTGTAAATTCACGCCTACTATATTCTGTTGTGCTGAAGCAAAGCAAGAATTTCATTGTCCTATCTGGGACACATGACAATAAACTCTCTTGACTTGACTCTCTTGACTTGACCGCGTGGGTTTTTTCCAAGATATTCAGTTTCCTACCACGCTGCAAAGACGTACTGGTTTGTAGGTTAATTGGATTGGTATAATTGTAAATTGTCCCATATGTAATAGGATAGTGCTAGTGTGCGGGAATCACTGGTCGGTGCGGACTCGGTGGCCCGAAGGACATGTATCCGCCCTAGGACAGGTGGTCTTATTGAAACTTACATGATTGAAGCGGACTGACAATGTGGACAGTGAGATGATTCCCTTAGTAGTGGTATCTTGAACTCGAGAACTTAGTTTCAGAATATGGGGTCACCCAATTCACATGAATGTGAGGAGGATTTTCTTCTATTAAGGCTATGAATCTTCGTAGTTCTCTACGTACTGAATTGTGGTGGCAGAATCCTTGATTATACTAACAACTTGCAGACATTTAAATTAGAGGATCAAGGAGGATGGGAGGGAAGGAGAAAGGGCGGCCTAGACCAAGATGCAATCAGCCGAGACTAATGGCACAGCAGGCTCAAGGGGGCAATCCCTGTTTATGTTCTCATAGGTGCAAAAGCCCACAAACACTTCCAGTATCAATCTCTGGACGGTTTTCCAGAGTGGATAACATTTCCCTTTGTTGACCAAGGAGTTGTTCAGACCAGCTGCAGTTCTCTTCTATTGTGATGAGTCAATAAGAGCTAACCCTAACCTAGAGGGATAACTTTCCTGTTGGAACTCAGCTGTTCAAAGATTAAATACAAAAGCCACCCAAATGCAGAGTTAGATTTCACCCACAGTTCTGAAAGAAGCTAAAGTGCACATCAATTTGCATGCTGTAAAATCTTTTAAAGCAATTTATTTTATTTATTTAACAATAGCTATCAATGTTCAAGGTATTCTTAATAGCATTAGGTCTCTATTTCTTCTTTCTCAACAACCTTTGGTGGTCAGCACACTGAAAATCTCCCTGCAATAAAACAAAAACAAGATGCACTGATTTCTCAAATGCATTGATCCTCAATTGTTATCGGGGATCAAAGGTAAACTCACACATTTGAGAAGGTGGAGACAATTACACGGAGTGTCTCTGACTGCCAGTCATTCTACAATTCCGTTTTGGCAGTACGTTCCCCATTGATCACCAAGTTGAAGCAATATCTCACTAATAACAGTAAGTAACCTGCTCCCACAACACTCGCCACCATAATGACAAGGAAACCTAAATGTTTTTTTAAACAGCGGTTTATTTGAATGTTTTTAGATCTTTAAAATATTTTAATGCTTTGAGTGCTCACATGTTCTTTGCAATAATTGTTCATCTTCACATTCTGATTCATTTTAATAGTTTTGGAATATTTTAGTGCTACAAAAATTAAATAATAAAAGCTTTGACAGCAGCTACACCGGAAGATTAGGGAGTGGGGGGGTCAATGCTGATTGAAAAGGTTTATCAGCTGTTTTACGGCTATGACTTGTCAATCTGATTCCTTGCGTCATTATTACTTTCCAATCCCATGATATGATAGCATTTACATGTGGAAACCCCTTCCAACTCTCATGGCTACATTTGTGACAATCTGGCTTACTACTGCAAGAGCATGTGATAGATGCTGAACTATTATCATATGGGTAAACCATCCAAGTGAGTATCCCAAAGCGGAATTACAAAGAAAATGAGATACAAAAAAAACAGCAGCAAATAGAGTCATAAAGCCATACCCATCACAGAAACAAATGTAAAAGAGAATGCAAAGTCATTCAACAATGGCGACACAGTGGCATAACTGGTAGAGCTGCTGCCTCGCAGCACCAAAGATCCGGGTTCAATCCTGACCTTGGGAACTGTCTGTATGGAGTTTGCACGTTATCCCTCTGACCACGTGGGTTTCCTCGAGGTGCTCCAGCTTCCTCCCATATCCCAAAGATGTGCATATTTGTAGGTTAATTGGCATCTGTAAATTGTCCCTGGTCTGTAGGGTGTGGAAAGTGGATGTGAAAGTGGGATAATATGGAACTATTGTTGGACAAAGACAGTGTGACAAAGGTGCTAAATGAGAACCATACGTGCATCTACAAAGAAAAATCTGCTGCTGCAGCCTAACCAAAGATGTAGAAATTCTGAATGGGATAAAAATTGTACAACAAATATTATCTGCACGATACATCAACTACATCTAAATGGATGAATCACAGGATGTTGATTCCCCACTGTTATCAGTCTACTGAATGTAGGTATGTTACAAAACTTACCTTCAGCGGCGCTGCAGTTCTGCCACTGGCCGTGTGCGCGACTTTGGCGCCTTTGAGAGGGGGGCGGGTTTAAAATGCCGTTTTCTTCAGCCTGTTGAAATCGATCTTTGTCAGGCTGTTTAGCTGCTGAAGAAAAATCGCTCCGACATCCGTTTTATCAAGTTTTTTAAAAACAGCGCTGGATAATTTAATAGCAGGAGTAAAATAAAAATTGTCTTCTAAAGCTGTCAACGTCGACAATGGGATGGATCTCACGTACGGGACAAAGCAAGGTAAGCCGTTTATTTTTACATATAAACGTGCTTCTTAGGATGCCTTTAATCAAAATTTCACGTTGCGAAAAGGTGATTTAGGCCCAATACGAACCGGCAGTATTTTTCCTGCCTATATGGGGTTTAAATTCACTGCAAATGCAACGTTTCAATCGATCGCGTTCCACAAAATCCCACTCGCAAGATGATTAAAATGGCCATTAATTTACAGGAATTAATCACTAAATTCCTTCCATTTGGCCTATAAATTCATGACAATGAGATTTAAAAATCATGTTATATTGTGAATTCTTGTGTGAATGTTATTTGGACACTTAGGCTATTTAAAAATGTTAACCTTTTCTTAAGAAATGGATAGATGTTTAGATCTAGTAATTGAATTTTATAATTAGCTACAATTAGGTAACTAACTAATTATATGCT
>CM075983.1:1444746-1474998 GCA_038087875.1 Malacoraja senta | reverse complement strand
ATCCATGTACCTGTCTAACTGTTTCTTAAACGTTGTGACAGTCCCAGCCTCATCTACCTCCTCTGGCAACTTGTTCCAAACACCCACCACCCTTTGTGTGAAAAGGTTACCCTTCATATTCCTATTAAATCATTTCCCCTTCACCTTAAACCTATGTCTTCTGGTCCTCAATTCCCCTACTCTGGTTAAGACTTAGACTTAGACTCCTTTATTGTCATTCAGACCTTTCGGTCTGAACGAAATTTCGTTGCCTGCAGTCATACATATAATAAATAACAAAACACACAAACACAAATTAACATCCACCACAGTGAGTTCACCAGGCACCTCCTCACTGTGATGGAGGCAAAAGTCTTAAAGTCTCTGTCTCTTCCCTCTTTGTTCTCCCTCTGCGCTGAGGCGATCCAGGCTTCTGACGTTGTGACCCCGCCGGGTGATGGTAAGTCAGTCCCGCGGCTGAATCCGTGCTCCGCTACGCGACGGGCCGGTTCAAACTCCGCGGCCCGGGGTGGCCGAAGCTGCCGCCCTCCAGTCCAGCGGACGCAGCTGTAGTTGCGGGAGCCCCAGAAAAACAGGTCACCCACCCGTGACCTGCGAGCTCCCGACGATGTCGTCCACCGGGCCCGCGGCCGAGCCTCCGGATTCAGGTCGCCACCAGTGTCCTCGGTCGCCACCGCCGGAACGCCGGAACACCACCGCAGCCCCGAAGCCAGCCAGCCCCGCGCTGGTAAGTCCTGGCTCTGCCTCCGGAGCCTCGAGGTTGGTCAGTTGCAGTTGGAGTTGGAGGCCGGCAGCTCCGCCATTTTGGCCTCAGCGCAGACGGAGGCAGAGAAGGGGGATACGACAAGAAAAAGTCGCATTCCCCCGAAGGAAGAGACAAAAATCATGTTTGACCCCCCCCCTCCCACCCCACCCCACACGTACACAACCCAATAAACTAAAATTTAACTAAAACAGGACAAAAGAAAACAACAACAAAAGTAAAAACAGACGGAATGCAGGCGAGCGGCAGCTGTGCAACAGCGCCGCCATTTCCGGATTCTGTGCACCTACCCGATTTATTCCTCTCATGATTTTATACACCTCTATAAGATCACCCCTCATCCTCCTGCACTCCAAGGAATAGAGACCCAGCCTACTCAACCTCCCCCTATAGTTCAGACCCTCTAGTCCTGGCAGCAACTTTGTAAATCTTCTCTGAACCCTTTCAAGTTTGACAATATCTTTCTGATAACATGGTGCCCAGAACTGAACACAATACTCTAAATGCCGTCTCGCCAACATTTTATACAACTGCAACATGACCTCCCAACTTCTACACTCAATAGACACAAAAAGCTGGTGTAACTCAGCAGGACAGGCAGCATCTCTGGAGAGAAAGAATGGGTGACATTTCGGGTCAAGACCCTTCTTCAGACTGGTTAGGGATAAGGGAAATGAGAGATATAGACGGTAATGTGGAGAGATAAAGAAGAATGAATGAAAGATAAGCAAAAAAATAACGATGGTAAAGGAAACAGGCCATTGTAAGCTGTTTGTAGGGTGAAAACGAGAAGCTAGTGCGACTTGGTGGGGGAGGGATAGAGAGAGAGGGAATGCCGGGGCTACCTGAAGTGAGAGAATTCTATACTCAATACACTTACTGTTGAAGTACTCTGGTTGAAACACTCTGTTGAAATACTCTGGTATTTTCTCTTTGGACTATCTGTTGAACTTGCGTATGATTTGATTGTACACATGTATGATATGATTTGGTAAACAAAAGTGTTGGAGAAACTCAGCGGGTGCGGCAGCATCTATGAAGCGAAGGAAATAGGCAACGTTTCGGGCCGAAACCCTTCCTCAGAAGAAGGGTTTCGGCCCGAAACGTTGCCTATTTCCTTCGTTCCATAGATGCTGCCGCACCCGCTGAGTTTCTCCAGCACTTTTGTCCATCTTCGATTTTCCAGCATCTGCAGTTCCTTCTTCAACAATATGATATGATTTGATTGGATACCACACATGGAGTTCTCATTGTATCTCCGTTCACATTACAATTAACAATAAACAAAACATTAACAAGCTGGAGCAAAAATAATCTGAAGGCATTCAGCAGGTCGAGCAGGATCTGTAATGAACTAAATGATTATAATTGTAGAGACCATATTATTGTACAGGTGTGAGGCATGGACTCTCACTCGAGCACTGTCCAAGTCTCTCGATGGTACCTGCACCCGAATGCTCAGAAAAGTTCAAAATGTCAGTTTGAGGGACCACATCACCAACGCCCAGCTCCATGGGGAGATTCCACCTCTGACTGAGACGATCAGGTGGAGAAGTATGAGGCTCGCTGGTCACTGCCACCGCCACCAAGAAATGCCAGCAAACATGGTTGTGCTGTGGGAACCCACCCATGGAAGACGTGACCCACGACGATGCTGAAGACGTTGATGGAAGACGCATGTGTAGAGACAAAAGAGGAGCTCGCCAGCTGCATGGAGGACAGAGATGTGTGGTGCGTCCGTCACCATGCCCGTCGGAAACCAGCACCACTGCGTCGCTAATGTTTTCAACGATGATGATGATATGATTATTGATTAAATAGGAAGAGCAATAATGGAAATTATGTGGTACATAAGGTTTTATGATATAGTGCTACCTAGAGTAAAACTCCAGTAATCCTGTCCACTGATGATTCGAATGGTGCCAGATTGGCAGATTATTGAGATTATGGAATAGCTGTTATTTCTATTAACACCTTTGTCAATTCATTTTTATAAGATGGAACTCAATATAAGAATATATTATTCAGTGAACTGGGTGATCTGACCCCTGGCAAGTAAGACTGCAGCAAACATTACCTGGTGACCGAGATGTTGGCATTTCTGAATAACCAAGTAACATATTACAAGGTAGAAACAAAAAACGCTGGAGTAACTCAGTGGGTCAGGCAGCATCTCTGGAGAACATGGATAGGTGACCTTTCAGGTTGGGACTCACAGATTCAGCAGAGAACAAAGTAAAGTTGACAATAGACGATAGACAATACACAATAGGTGCAGGAGAAGGCCATTCGGCCCTTCGAGCCAGCACTGCCATTTAATGTGATCATGGCTGATCAGCCACAATCAGTACCCGTTCCTGCCCTCTCCCCATATCGCTTGACTCCACTATCTTTAAGAGCTCTTCTAGCTCACTCTTGAAAGCATCCAGGGAACCAGCCTCCACCACCCTATTAGGCAAAGGTCCATTGCAGGTACATGAGACCACACCTGGAGTACTGTGTGCAGTTTTGGTCTCCTAATTTGAGGAAGGACATTCTTGCTATTCAGGGAGTGCAGCGTAGGTTCACCAGGTTAATTCCCGGGAAGGCGGGACTGAGATATAAAGAAAGAATGGATCGACTGGGCTTGTATTCACTGTAATTTAGGATGAGAGGGGATCTTAAAGAAACATAAAAATCTTAAGGGATTGAACAGGCTAGATGCAGGGTAAATGTTCCCGATGTTGGGGGTCCAGAACCAGGGGTCAGAGTTTTAGAATAAGGGGTAGGTGATTTAGGACTGAGATGAGGAAAAGCTTCTCTGCCACAGATGGCCGTGGAGGCCAATTCACTGGATGTTTTCAAGAGAGAGTTAGATAGAGCTCTTAGAGCTAACGTAATCAAGGGATATGGGAAGAAAGCAGGAACGGGGTACTGATTTTTGATGATCAGCCGCTGTCTCGAATAGCCTACCCCTGCACCTATCTTCTATGTTTCTATGCATGTCTGTGTGAGTGCATTTTACTGCTCCACTGCAGAATCTCTTCAAGGTATGCCTACTTTAAAGAGGTTAGGGCAGCGGTAGAGTTGCTGCCTTTAAGCGCCAGAGACCCGGGTTCAATCCCAACTATGGGTGCTGCCTGTACAGAGTTTGTACGTTCTCCCCATGACCTGCATGTGTTTTCTCCGAGATCTTCGGTTTCTTCCCACACTCCAAAGACGTACATGTTTGTAGGTTAATTGGCTTGGTATAAATGTAAATTGTCCTTAGTGTGTGTAGGTAATGTTACTGTGCAGGGATCGCTGGTCGGTGCAGGCTCGGTGACCTGTTTCTGCGCTGTATCTCTAAATTAAAATAAAACTAAACTAAAGGCTCTCCTCTCAATGATGAGAGTTCTGTGAGAACATTTCTCAGTCTGTAGATTCAGTGATCCATCTCTCTGCTCACCCTCAGCACCAACAATCCAATATTTATAATGAGATACTTGACCGACTTGGTACTTTCAATAGATGGCAAGAGAAACATTACTGCCAAAGCAGAAACAGTTCTGTTATTGGGCAGATGAAACACAAGACGCGCTCAGGGACAATGCAAGGACAGAGGAGATAAAAGCTTGTTTGTGCTGAATGCTTGCAAGCCATTTTTGAAAAATAAATACAGAGCCAACAGAAAAACAAAGACCTGTTCATTAAAATGTGTGTGTTACAGACCTCTGGTTAGGTAATATGCAAAGTCAAAGATAGAATCTAATCAAAATTGTTGCAAACATACCTGGTGAAGAATGCGTTTTCCTAAACTAAACTAAAAACTGACAACATTACTATTTTCCCCATACAAGTATTATAAACAGCACAATACAGGATATCCACAAATGTGAATTGGAAATCCTGAACAATAACAAAGTACAACAAATGAAAGCAAATAACATCTTGAGTTTGACTGCATCCTCTAATTATCAAAATGTTCTAAGGCACAGCACAAGAGTTTGGCATTGACCACAGAAGATTTTATAAAATGTTATCTAAAATTGACCAAAATTGACCACCCCCACACCAGCCTGAAGAAGGGTCTCGACCCAAAACGTCGCCTATTTCCTTCGCTCCATAGATGCTGCCTCACCCGCTGAATGTCTCCAGCATTTTTGTCTACCTTCCAAAAATGACCAGATAGGTTCAAATAACCTCTTAAAAGGAGAAGGTGGTCACTGCTTTACTTCAATCTCTCAACATGGTGATAACATCCATACAGTCCATTCAGAAAGTATTCAGACCCCTTTACCTTTTCCACATTTTGTTACGTTACAACCTTATTCTAGAATGGATTAAATTATTTTTTTATATCATCAATCTAAACACAATAACCCATAATATAAAAGCAAAAACAGGTGTTCAGAAATGTTTGCAAAGTAATTAAAAATAAATAACTGAAATATCACATTTACATAAGTATTCAGACCCTTTACTCAGTACTTTGTTGAGGCACCTTTGGCACCGATTACAGCCTCAAGTATTCTTGGGTATGACGCTACAAGCTTGGCACACCTTGTAATTTCTCCCATTCTTCTCCGCAGATCCTCTCAAGCTCTGTCAGGTTGGATGGGGAGCGTCGATGCACAGCTATTTTCAGGTTCCTCCAGAGATGTTCGATCAGGTTCAAGTCCGGGCTCTGGCTGGGCCACTCAAGGACATTCACGGACTTGTCACAAAGCCACTCCTGTGTTGTCTTGGCTGTGTGCTTAGGGTCATTGTCCTGTTGGAAGGTGAACCTCTGCCCCAGTCTGAGGTTCTGAATGCTCTGGAGCAGGTTTTCATCAAGGATCTCTCTGTACTTTGCTCCGTTCATCTTTCCCTTGATCCTGACTAGTCTCCCAGTTCCTGCCGCTGAAAAACATCCCCACAGCATGATGCTGCCACCACCATGCTTCACTGTAGGTGTGGCATTGGTCAGGTGATCAGAGGTTTCCTCCAGACGTGACACTTGGCATTCAGGCCAAAGTGTTCAATCTTGGTTTCATCAGACCAGAGAATCTTGTTTCTCATGGTCTGAAAGTCCTTTAGGTGCCTTTTGCCAAACTCCAAGCGGGCTGTCATGTGTTTTTTACTGAGGAGTGGCTTCCGTCTGGCCACTCTAACATAAAGGCCTGATTGGTGGAGTGCTGCAGATATAGTTGTCCTTCTGGAAGGTTCTCCCATCTCCACAGAGGAACTCTGGAGCTCTGTCAGAGTGACCATCGAGTTCCTGGTCACCTCCCTGATCAAAGCCCCCCCCCGGATTGCTCAGTTTGGCCGGCAGCCAGCTCTATGAAGAGTCCTGGTGGTTCCAAAGTTCTTCCATTTAAGAATGACAGAGGCCACTGTGCTCTTTGGGACCTGCAATGCTGCAGAAATTGTTTTATACCCTTCCCCAGATCTGTGTCTCGACACAATCCTGTCTCGGAGGTCTATGGACAATTCCTTTGTCTCCATGGCTTAGTTTTTGTTCTGACATGCACTGTCAACTGTGGGACCTCATATAGACAGGTGTGTGCCTTTCCAAATCATGACCAATCAATTTAATTTACCACTGGTGGACTCCAATCAAGTTGTAGAAACATCTCAAGGATAATCAATGCAAACAGGATGCACCTGAGCTCAATTTTGAGTGTCACAGCAGGGTCTGAATACTTATGTAAATGTGATATTTCAGTTATTTCTTTGTAATTACTTTGCAAAAATTTCTAAACACCTGTTTTCGCTTCTTCATTCTGGGGTGGTGTGTGTAGATTGATGATAAACAAAAATAATTTAATCTATTTTAAAATAAGGCTGTAACATAACAAAGTGTGGAAAAAGTGAAGGGGTCTGAATACTTTCTGAATGCATTGTACAAAATCCAAAGTATCACCATTGTGCCTATGAAATTGTTGTTATATTTAAACAAGGTAGTCTTTTATATTTAAGCAAGGTATGTATTGACAGAAGCATATTTCCCAAAGATTCACATTTTAATTAGAGAATGCACGTTTAAATTCAAACACAATGAGAGTAGCAATTGCAGCTTAATGGGAAACTTCATGTTGTGCAGTAAGGAATGCTCATGTTCAGAATGATTTATTCAGTTTGGTGTTTCAAAGTTCAGTTTGCAGTCAATAGTAAGAATTTTACGTTTAAAAGTTTGGAAAAAACATGAAAAACTATTGGCCCATTGCACCTGCACTACCATTCAATTAAATCATGACTGATATTCTACTTAAACACTACCATCCTGCACGCATCACTTTTCTCTTAATTCCCTTAAAATCCACAAGTCTATTAACCTTGGTCTTAAATATCATCAACAACCAAGTCAATGCATCCCTCTTAGGTAAAGAATTAAAAGAAATTCATTACTCCCAGGTTAAAGTGTTCCTTCTCAGTCCTGATATTTAAAGTTAACTGTAGGGCATAACAATTACCTCTGGTTTACATGGAACCAGAGTCATACAGCGTGGAAACAGGCCCTTCGGCCCAATGCCCACACAGACCAACATGCCCCATCTAAACTAGTCTCACCTGCCTGTGTTTGGCTCATATTCCTCTTCATGTACCTGTCCAAAAGTTGATTAAACATTGCGATGGTACTGACAAAGAAAAAATCCAAAATATATTTAACTAAAAAACAACTCTGGGAAAATAATAAAACAATGAAACTTGCAGCGAATATTGTGCTATTTTCTATCTAAGTGCCCAGGTAACAAGCTTTTATTTCTAGTACAGCACTTCTTCATGACCAGTGAGACAGTATATTTATTCGCCATGTCATCCACTGCTGTATTCATTTAGCAAACAAAGTAAATCCTTACATGTGGCACATTAAAATTTAAATCAGGAAAGATTGTACGGAATCAAAGCGGGGTAATCTGGTTGCACCTCAAATCAGTTTACACAAAGGATAAGCTAGTTTACTCCATGGAGGGCATTTCCATTACACATCCAATCCATAAGCATGCAATGACAAAAGCCAAAGGCAATGTCTTTTGAACTGCACCTTACATCAATGTCTAAAAAAAGTTAACTCACACCAACTAGAAATAGGTTTGGAGCATTCAACAAAACCCAACTTCAAATGGTTCAACATTTGAACTGTCTCTGCTAATATGACCAGGAGCCTGATGTATTCAAAGTATTTTTTTGAAAAGTGTCTCTTTCTCCAATATACAGTTGTGATTCCAAAAATAAGAATGACATTTTTGAAATAGTTTAACAAATCTATACCAAGAGGATAGACTGGTTTATTTCTTCAAAATGTTACAGCAAAATAGACCATGTACTATTCATTTCGAGTCTTTTCACTGATTATTTCATCATCTAAATAAAATACAATAAATAAAGGTTCCCCATAAACTCGCACAAGGCTACCCGAAATTATGCTTGCATGTGCCCCAAGTAGCATAGAAAACCACCAGAGATGGGCACCAATGGTAAACTGGGAACAAATAAGCAGAGGAAGTTGAGGACCAAGTGTCCACGTCGACCAAACAAACCTCCAACACCGCACATCTGCAAAACTACGAGCACTGCAAGCTCCTTTTAAAACAGTATTTTAAACCTTCTGGTTTAATCACTGACTTCCAAGTGATCCAAACCACTATGTGCCTGGTGACAGAGGTGGTAACAACTTAATCAGAAGAGTAAATCCCGTGATTAGTTGCACCAGCTCCAATTCAAGTTCTGCAGTGCACTAACAAAAAAGGCAAGGCTATTCATCAAGAAGTCCCCATCTCATTTAGGTTTTGAAATCTGTAAAATTATTGAAAAGCTCAACACCCTACTTTCCTTGTCACATGTTTTCAGAGATTTTGTTTGTACAAACCCTTTGTCTATCAAATAGCCCTCCGTTTCTTCCTCGACTCACACTACACCTGCATCTCCCAGGAGGGTCTTAAAGCCATCCGTTTCTTCCTCGACCACAGAACCAACCAATCTCCTTCTACTAATACTCTCCTCCACCTAGCGGAGCTGGTCCTTATCCTCAACAACTTTTCCTTTGACTCTTCCCATTTCCTCCAAATCCAAGGCGTAGCTATGGGTACGCGCATGGGCCCCAGCTATGCCTGCCTCTTTGTAGGGTACGTCGAACAAACCCTGTTCGAGGCATACCATGACCCTAACCCCGAACTCTACCTCCGCTACATTGACGACTGCATTGGTGCTACCTCCTGCACCCATGCAGAACTTGCTGACTTCATCCATTTCACCACCAATTTCCATCCGGCACTCAAATTCACCTGGACCATTTCCGACATCTCCCTACCATTTATAGATCTCACATCTCCATCGCAGGCAACAGACTACTGACTGACATCTACTACAAACCCACTGACTCCCATAGCTATCTGGACTACACTTCTTCCCACCCTGTTTCCTGTAAGGACTCTATCCCCTACTCCCAATTCCTCCGTCTACGCCGCATCTGCACCCAGGATGAGGTGTTCCATACTAGGGCATCGGAGATGTCCTCATTCTTTAGGGAATGGGGGTTCCCCTCTTCTATTATAGATGAGGCTCTCACCTAGGTCTTCTCTATATCCCGTAGCTCCACTCTTACTCCCCATCCCCCTCCTCGTAATAAGGACAGAGTCCCTCTTGTCCTCACCTTCCACCTCATCTGCCGTTACATACAACATATAAACCTCCGACATTTTCGCCACCTCCAACGAGATCCTACCACTGGCCACATCTTCCCATCTCCTCCACTTTCTGCTTTCCACAGAGACCGTTCCCTCGATAACTCCCTGGTCAATTCGTCCCTTCCCACCCAAACCACCCCCTCCCCGGGTACTTTCCCTTGCAACCGCTGGAAATGCTAAACTTATCGCTTTACCTCCCCCCTCGACTCCATCCAAGGACCCAAGCAGTCTTTCCAGGTGAGGCAGATTTACCTGCACCTCCTCCAACCTCGTCTACTGCATCTGCTGTCCAGATGTCAACTTCTCTACATCGGCGAGACCAAGCGCAGACTTGGCGATCGCTTCGCGCAACACCTCCGTTCAGTTCAAGTTCACATTTATTGTCACATGCACCAATTGGTACAGTAAAATTTGAGTTACCATACAGCCATACGAATAAAAAGAACACAATACACAATAGAGTTTAACATAAGCTTCCACCACACTAACCAACCCGATCTCCTGGTGGCTCAGCACTTCAACTCCCCCTCCCATTCCGAATCTGACCTTTCTGTCCTGGGTCTGCTCCATTGCCAGAGTGAGACCCAGCGCAAATTGGAGGAACAGCGCCTCATATTTTGCTTAGGTAGTTTACACCCCAGCAGTATGAACAATGACCTCTAATTTCAAATAGTCCTTCCCCTCCCCCTTCCCAGCTCTCCTACATGCCTACTGTCTCCGCCTCTTCCTCCGACATCAGTCTGAAGAAGGGTCCCCCCCCCGACATCAGTCTGAAGAAGGGTCTCGACCCGAAACATCGCCTATTCCTTCTCTCCATAGATGCTGCCTCACCCGCTGAGTTCCTCCAGCATTTTTGTCTACCTTTGTCTATCAAATGTCACCTAATCAGCTGTTCAAACTTTCATTTCATTTGACAACATAGAAATTCCTAGGCTTCCAATAAAGTGGTAATAAATTGAGAAAGAATTAGCCAATCAAATTATTTTGTGACATAAAAACAGAATAAAACAAATCTAAAACGAATCCAATAGTAAGTCTGAGTACTAATGGAACCAATAGGGTGATTCAATAGCAAGGAAACAATGATGGACAATTAAGTCATTGTTCATCAATAGAAGTAAACAGTTATGGGCAATTACAAATTCAATGATTCAAAAAGCTACAATTCCATGTTAAAACAAGTATAACTACTCACCGCATCCATTCATTCCCATTCAGTCATTACGTGTATCCTCAATACCATGAAGAAAGATTTTCACTAAATAACTCCTTTCACATTGTAACAATAATCCAATGCACTTTAGAGTCGATTATGCACCTTGTGAGATATGGTTGCGGTCTTATGGCAAATGAGATGCACAAGATATTTTGCGCACAGCTAGGTAAAACTCTAATGGGGGGGAAAGTCCTGTTTGTGATGCTCAAAGAGGGATAAATGTACACCATAACATTGAAGTTTCATCTGTTCATCTTTAACTAATGCCACAGGAGTTTTTTCTCACACATGATAACATAGAATAAGAATAAGGTGATGTGCCCAAGAAGAATAAGGTGATGCGCCTCAATGACTATCGACCAGTGGCACTAACGTCCGTGGTGATGAAGTGCTTAGAGAGGTTGGTTATGGGACTTATCAACTCCTACATCAACAAGAACCTCGACCCACTACAGTTTGCCGACTGTTTATAGACAACAGCTGACGTTCAATACCATCATCCCCTCCAAGCTGGTTACCAAGCTCACAGAACTGGGTCTCTTCGCATCCCTCTGCAATTGGATCCTCGACTTCTTCATCCACAGACCACTGTTCGAATTCGCAGAAATACTTCATCCTCAATAACAATCAGTACAGGGGCACCTCAAAGCTCAGCCCCCTGCTCTACTCACTCTATACTCATGACTGTGTAGCCGGACACAGTGGGAACTCCATCTTCAAGTTCGCCGACGACACCACCGTTGTGGGATGAATTACAGATGGTGATGAGTCAGAGTATAGAAGTAAGATCGACCGATTGACCAAACGGTGCCAGATCAACAACCTGGCTCTCAATATCAGTAAAACCAAAGAACCGATTGTGGACTTTGGAAGAGGAAGGATGAGGACCCACAATCCTGTTTATATCAATGGGACGATGGTGGAGAGTCAAAAACTTGAAATTCCTGGGCGTGCATATTTCCGAAGATCTTTCCTGGACCCAGCATACTGATGCAATTATAACGAAAGTACATCAGCGCCTCTACTTCCTGAGAAGATTACGGAGATTCGGAATGTCATAGAGGATTCTTTTGAACTTCTACAGGTGCACAGTAGAGAGCATATTGACTGGTTGCATCATGGCCTGGTTCGGCAACTTGAACGTCCAGGAGCGGAAAAGACTGCAAAAAGTTGTGAACACTGCCCAGTCCATCACCGCTCTGATCTCCCCACCATCGAATGGATTTATCGGAGTCGCTGCCTCAAAAAGGCAGCCAAAATCATCAGACACCCACACCATCCTGGCCACACGCTCATCTCACCACAGCCATCGGGAAGAAGATACCGGAAGGAGCCTTGAAACTGTAATGTCCAGGTTCAGGAACAGCTTCCTCCCCACAGCCATCAGGCCACTAAACACTACAACCTAATATAAGTTCTGAACTACAATAGACTATTATAATTATTGCGTGTGTGCGTGCGTGTGTGTGCGCGTGCGCGTGCTCACACACTGAACTTTTATTCTCTCTCGTTTATCGTGTTATTTACAGTGTACTATGTTTACATATTCTGTTGTGCTGCAGCAAGTAAGAATTTCATTGTTCTATCTGGGACAAATGACAATAAAACACTCTTGACTTTAAATGTGTCATCTGAACAATGGTCTCTCTGACCAGATTACTAGCTTTTCTTTTACCATTCCATTCCAACAGATTTAACTATCAGCCTTCAGTCAATCAGTTAATCGTCATGATGAGTTTGCTGGACTTCTGAACAACCCAGTCTCATTCCCCCGCAAAGCATTGTTGAAGTTATTCTGTGAAAATGTATCACCACTGCAGAAAACTGAAATCATGAATGCTTCCCGTAGTTCTCTTTTCACTTCACTGTATCTCTTTCATAGGCTCCTTAACCACTTCCGTGACTGGGCTTTCAGTGACCTGCCCCATGTGGTTCATCATCAAGATTGGTTTCTGAAGCACCATGTAGTGTTTTTTTATTTTGTTAGAGATGGTACATGGTGGAGGGAAATAAATTGTTGTTTTCTGGTAAAATATTTATCCCCAACCCCAAACCACTTGAAAAAAAATGTGATCATTAACATATTATTCTTTAGTGGAGTTTGTAAATATGTAAATTTCCTGTTGATCTCCTTATATTAAGAGTCAAGAGACAATACATGTTTAATTATCATTTACACAAGGTTAGGAGTAATGAAATGCCTACTTGCTGCTGCTTTACAGGCACATTAACACAACAAATTAATATACAACGATTAATACAATAAATTAACAGTTATCTATGTAGGTAGTTCAGTGCTGAGGTGGGGTTGTGCTGAATCGTTCAAGAGTCTCTTGCCTGTTGGGAAGGAGCTGTTCTTGAACCTGGAAGTAATGGTTCCCAAGCTTCTGTACTTTCTTTTCAATTGTCGCAGCGAGATGAGAGCATGGCCAAGGTGGTGTGGGTGTTTGATGATATTTGCTGCCTTCTTTAGGCAGCTGTTCCTATAGATCCATTTGATGGTGAAGAGGTCAATGCCTGTGATGGAACGGGCAATGCTACAACTCTCTACAATCTCCTTCATTCTTGGGCGTTTGTTACTGAATCAGGTCATGATGCAACCAGTCAATATGGTCTCTACTAACTACGTCTGTAGAAATTAGATAGGATTCAACGACCTGCCAAATCTCCTTAAATATCTAAGAAAATGGAGGCATTGATGTGCTTTCATTATGATGACATCAATGTGCCGAGTGTCAGACAAATCCACAGAGATGTTCATGCCCAGGAATTAGAAGCTGCTGATTATCTCCACTGCCATCCTACCGATAGGTTCATGGATCCTTGGCTTTCCCTTCCTGGTTCATAATCAGCTACTCGATCTTGCTAATGTCAAGAGCAAGATGGTTGTTCTGGCTCCACTCAGCCAGATTATCGATCTCCCATTGGTGAATTTAAAGATAGTATTGGAGCTGTGTCAGGCTACCAAGTCATGGGTATAGAGAGAGTAGAGCTGGGAACTGAGCAGAGTGTTAGGTGCTCCTGTGCTGGTAGTCACCAAGGAGGAGTTCCTAATTTTGTAATAACAGTTCATAACCTCTACAAATACTTGACTGGTTGTAAAGTGCTTTCGAACAAGTGGAAATTAAAAAAAAACGTTTCAGAAATTGGTATCTTTCTCTTCTGAACCATCATCCACCACACAACCTTTTCAGATAACTGAGGCTCCAGATAGTGAATCCAACACTTCCCTCTATTCAACATGCAAGCAGACATTACCCAACTGACATTCCATTGAAGGATATCACTTGTACAGCACACGTTTAGCAGATTGTTTGAAAATATTATCTGAAATCTGGAATTAGAGAGTAGCGGTCGCAAATTATTGCCAAATCAAGATACAGTTGGTTGTGACCAACTAAGAGTTGGTTTATATCAGGGAATTACAATCACCACTCAAATTATGGGCAATATATTCATGGATGAAATCTCTGCCAGTTAAACTATATTCAAAATCAAGCGGAATTTCATTGGCAAACTCTCCTGCTTCCCAATTATTTTAATTTGTCTTATGCGGAAAGATGTTTGTTAAGAAGTATTAGCTTAACAGTTCTTTAGCCTGGGAGATCAAAGTGCTTTTATTGCTTTTACCTCAGACTAAGCCGATCTACGTCTACGTCTGACAGTTTATTACCTATGGGGCATTTATGGAATTGATGTTCACAGCAGATAAACACTTTGTGAATGTATTGCGATCTCCTGCTCCCATCAATCCACAACCGCTGAATTGTATGCCATCTGTTTCTGCAATCTTTACCCACCTCATTGGAGAGCAAACAGTGAAATAACATGTAGCTGGGATATTGAAATTATTCCTGTTTTAGTCATATTTTACCTTTAAGTTCAGAGTGTTAAATCTTAAAAATTAGATTTGCATTTATCTAGTACATTGCAGAACTCAGTTTGTGCCAAAGTGCATTGAAAACAAAATGAAGTGCCTTTGAATTACAGTCAATCATAAATCCTCATTCATTACTGTGATACTAGTTGATCAATTCTGAACCTATTTGTACACTGTACTGATAAACCAAATACCTCTTTGTACATGTGTGAGAAAGAACTGCAGATGCTGGATAAAATTATACGTAGACACAAATGCTGGAGAAACTCAGCGGGTGAGGCAGCATCTATGGAGAGAAGGAATGGGTGAAGTCTTCATTCTGAAGAAGGGTCTCAACCCAAAACGTCACCCATTCCTTCTCTCCATAGATGCTGCCTCACCCGCTGAGTTTCTCCAACATTTTGTGTCTACCTCCTTGTACATGATCATTCACCCCTTCACTATAACTTTGATGTCTGATGAAGGCAGGAGGCTGGAGAATGGAAAGACTGTCAAAGTGGAAGAGTGAGTGGGTATAAATATATATTTTATTAAACTCAAATACCTGAATCTCGTCTTCTATCATATTAAACATTGGAGGCAGATGCTGTGTTGTAATTAATGTGGTAGGTCTTGTGCAATGGCTGCTCCACATTATGGGAAATCATGCAAGGATCTTCCATTCTTTTTAATGGTAGAGTAAATCATCGTCAACCCGAAGGGCTGCCTTAAGAAAAAACCCTCTCAGCAAGACTTGAACATCATTCATAGGTGGTCAGCACTGAATCAGAGTGACACAGCCTCTATTCTGTATATTTTTAACCCTTACAGTCTTCATAGCCATTCTCCTCTGTATCCAAATTTTATCCAGATCTCCAATTTGGCATTCTCATTCTTTCCCCACCATTCAGCTGAATCACCATTCTGCAAATCACTTCTTAAAAGACTCCCCCATTTGCCCTCCCGAAAAACTTTCTTTACAAGCTATGCCTTTACACTCATATCACATTTTTTTCTTTTGATATCTTTAAAATATAGCTCAGATAATTTCTTTTTTGTATATGAAGGAATTGCAGATGCTGGTTTAAACCAAAGATACACACAAAATGCTGGAGTAACTCAGCGGGACAGGCAGCATCTCTGGAGAGAAGGAACCGGGGACGTTTCGGGTCGAGACACTTCTTCAGACTTTTTTTGTACATGCCAAATATATTAAAAATCTATAAATTAGTAAGAAGGAAAGAGGATCCTGAAGATGTTTAAAAAAATAAATCACTTCATAGCTAGAACTGCTGCAAGTTTTATAGAAATATGAAATTTAAGTGACCATGTGTATGGGCAGATTTGGTTAATATTATATTTTTGTTCTAGTGATTTAAATATACGTTTAATTTGCTTAGTTCAGTTTAGAGATACTGCGCGGAAACAGGCCCTTCGGACCACCGGGTTCGCGCCAACCAGCGATCCCCGCACATTAACACTGTCCTACAACCACTAGGGACAATTTTTTTTTACATTTACCAAGCCAATTAACCTACAAACCTGTACGACTTTGGAGTGTGGGAGGAAACCGAAGATCTCGGAGAAAACCCACGCAGATCACGGGGAGAACGTACAAACTCCGTACAGACAGCACCCGTAGTCAGGATCAAACCCAGGTCTCCGGCACTGCATTCGCTGTAAGGCAGCAATTCTACCGCTGCGCCACCGTGACTGCCCTGTCATTTTTTGCTGTCATTCAAAAACATCAGATTGGGTGCGAGAGGACATAATTTATTTATAAAGAGTCATAGAAGCATAAGAATGATACAGTGTGGAAACAGGCCCTTCAGCCCAACTAGCCCACACTGGCTAACATGTCCCAGCTACACTAGTCCCACCTGCCTGCGTTTGGTCCATATTCCTCCAAACTTGTCCTATCCATGTACCTGTTCAACTGCTTCTTAAACGCTGAAACAGTCCCAGCCTCAACTGCCGCCTCTGGCAGCTTGTTCCATACATCCACCACCCTGTGTGAGAAAACGTTACCCCCTCAGATTCCTATTAAATCTTTTCCCCTTCACCTTAAACCAATGTCCTCTGGTCCTTGATTCACCTACTCTGGGCAAGAGACTCTGTGCATTTACCCAATCTATTCCTCTTATGATTTTATACACCTCTAATAAGATCACCCCTAATCCTCCTGCATTCCAGAGAATAGAGTCTCAGCCTACTCAACCTCTCCCTATAGCTCAGACCCTCTAGTCCTGGCAACATCCTCGTAAATCTTCTCTGAACCTTTCCAAGCTTGACAATATCTTTCCTATAACATGATGCCCAGAACTGAACACAATACTCTAAATGCGGTCTCAGAAAGTCTTAAACAACTGCAAAATGACCTCCTAACGTCTATACTCAGGCTCATGAAGGCCAATGTACCAAAAGCCATTTTGACCACCTTATCCAACTGCGACTCGACCTCCAAGGAACCATGTACCTGTACTCTTGGATCCTTCTGCTCCATAACACTCCCCAGAGGCCTACCATTCACTGTGTAGGTCCTGCCCATGTTAGACTTCCCAAAATGCAACAACTCACATTTCTGTGTATTAAATTTCATCAACCATTCCTCAGCCCACCAGGCCAATGGATCAAGATCCTGCTGCAATTTTTCACAACCATCTTCACTATATATATTCTATGGTATATGGACACACTGATCTGATCTGTATTTATGACTACAATATCCTGTTGTGCTGCAGCAATGCAAGAATTTCATTGTCCTATCTGGGACACATGACAATAAACTCTCTTGACTTGACTTGACTATCTGCAAAACCACCGACTTTTGTATCATCAGCAAACTTGTTAATCTTGCCCTGTATGTTCTCATTCAAATCATTGATGTAGATGACAAACAGTAACAGACCCAGCACCGAACTCTGAGGCACATCACTAGTCACAGTCCTCCAGTCCGAGAAGCAGCGATCCACATCACCCTCTGCTTCGTTCCATGAAGCCAATATTCTATCCATTCAGCTATCTCTCCTTGGATCCCATGCGATCTAACCTTCCAGAGCAGCCTACCACGCGGAACCTTGTCAAATGCCTTACTGAAATCCATGTTTACAACATCTATAGCTCTGCCCTCATTGACCTTTTTGGTCTCGTCTTCAAATAGCTCAATCAGATTAGTGAGACACGACCTCCCACGTACAAAACCATGCTGACTATCCCTAATCAGCCCTTGTCCATCTAAATGCCTGTATATCCTATCCCTCAGAATACCCTCTAGTAACTTTCCAACTACAGGTGTTAAGCTCACTGGCCTCTAGTTCCCAGCAATTTCCCAGCAGCAGTTCTTGAATAAAGGCACAACATTTGCCACCGTCCAGTCTTCCAGCATATCTCCTGTATTAATAGATGACTGCTAAATTGCAACAAGGGCTCAGGCAATTTCCTCTCCAGTTTCCCACAATGTCCTCGGATATATCTGAACAGGCCCTTGAGATTTGTCTACCTTCACGTACTTTCAGCACCTCTTCGACTGCATTACGTGATAACAATCATTACGTGTATTTATATCTGTTGTAATGTAATAAAGGATAAAAAGCAGGTATCAAGATTCAATCAGGTAATGAGGTTTATTAATAGGGATGAACAGAGGTGGAAATCATGGGGAAAAAGTATGAGGGGGCAAACAGGGAGACCACACATGCAAAAAATACCACACAAGCAGACTTGGAAGCAACTAATGAGGAAAGCCATCCAAAAGTTATAATTTATCGTGAGAGTAAGTGAAAACAAAAAAAGGGGAAGCTGATGCTTCAGTTGTACAAGGCACCAGTGAGACCACATCTGCAGTACTGGTCTCATTATGCAAGGATGTTAATGCAATGGAAATAATTCAGAGAAAATTGAATTCACTGTTCCATTGCCGGTACAAATGATAATTAAATACTCTTGACCATTACATAGAAGGGATGAGTTTTCTTACAAGAAAAGATTGGATATGCTGGGTTTGCATCTCTTAGAATTTAAAATAGCAAGAGAAGGTTTAAAATATATATATATTAGGCAATGTAGGATATTGACAGCAACAAAGTGGCACGGCAGAGCAACATGGTGGCACAGCTATGCCAGTAGCCCTAATTCAATCCTAACTCTGGTGCAGTCCATATGGATTTCGTGTGTTCTCCCTGTGTGATTGTATAGGTCTTCATCAGGTCTCCTATTACCTTCACATGCCTAACATGAGCCAATATTTGTAAGGGTGAGGTTGATAGATTCTTCATAAGCAGGTGGATGAATGCTTACTGTAGCTGGAAAGGAATACGGAGCCAGTGTTACAATCTGATCGGGCATGATGTTAGTCGATGGCAGCACATTAACTCTGTTTCACTTGCCATAAATGCTCCCTGAGCTGTTGAATGTTTTGCACATTTCTTTTTTGCCTGGTAACTTTTTCACACAAAGGGTGATGGGTGTATGGAACAAGCTGCCAGAGGAGGTAGCTGAGGCTGGGACTATCCCAACATTTAAGAAACAGTTAGACTGGTACATGGATAGGACATGTAGGCCGGTGTGGGCAAGTTGGGCCAAAGAGCCTGTTTCCACACTGTATCACTCTATGACTCTATCATTTGGCCAGGAAGGTCAAATAACAGGGGCACAAGAGACTGCAGAAGCTGGAATCTGTAGCAAAAAACAAGAGCAACTGGAGAAGCTCAATCGGTCATGCAGCATCTATGGAGGGGAATGGACAGTCAAAATTTTGGGTCAACAATCTGCATCTAGACTAGAAGGACATGTGGCTATATTAGCACATTTGGATGTGAATGTGGTCAAGGTGTCAGGGAGTAGTGAAAATCACAGAACTCCTGGAGAAGAAAACGTCTTCAAAGAAGGCATACCTTGAAGAGATTTTGCACTGGAGCAGTAGAAATTGCAGTATAAGAGACCACAGATATTGGTATTTGTCGTGATAAAAAGGATAGCACCTGGAGTAACTCAGCGGGTCAGGTAGCATTTATGGAACAAAATGAAGAGACAACATTTTGGCTCGAGACCCTTCATTTAGTCTCCAAACTTTTCAGCATGAGGGCCACATTACAGAGCTGCCAACATCGTGCGAGAGTTGAGAGTGACAAATTGCGAGGGAGTGTAGCGACCGGGGTGGGAGGGTGTGGGAGGGGGGTGTTCCCCCTCCCACGGTAGGGAGCTTTTGCATTTTTCAGCTTGAAATTGTGTAATCTGGTGCATACTGTAGCGAGTCTTTTAACTTGCATTTGAATGCAACATTTATGCTTTTAATTGGATTAGGTATGAATAAGGTTAGGCTAAATTACATTCCACAATAGAGCCAGGCTCTGATCAACAGGTGCAGCACATGAATGACTGTATTCATATATGGAAATCAGATTATATTCATGGTTATGTGTATATATATATATATATATATATATATATATATATATATATATATATATATATATATATATATATATATATATATATATATATATAGAGAGAGAGAGAGAGAGAGAAAAACTCAGAGAAACAAAGCAAAAGTCGGACTTCCATCACTGTTCTGCACAAATAAATCAATCAACCTTGTTCAAGAAGGAACTACAGATGCTGGAGAATCGAAGGTAGACAAAATTGCTGGAGAAACTCAGCGGGTGCGGCAGCATCTATGGAGCGAAGGAAATAGGCAACATTTCGGGCCGAAACCCTTCTTCAGACGGTTTCAACCTTACCCTTTGAATATAGAAACAAGACGAAAATAATGCCACATATTCAATCATATATGGTTCAATGAAATTAAGATATATATGTAAAAATATATATGGAAACTGGCCCTTCCGCCCACAAAGTCCACACCGACCAGCAATCTATCATACACCAATTCCATCCATCACGCCAGGGACAATTTACAGAAGCCAATTAACCTACAAACCTGCACTTCTTTCGGATATGGGAGAAACCGGAATATCCAGAGAAAACCCATGTGGTAGTAAGGCAGCAACTCTACCGCTGCGCCACCGTGCCACCCCATTAAATTATTTTTTCTGTAATATATTTATTATGGTGTCACGTGAATAAAGATGAACACATGATTCTGATTTCTGCCCTTAGTTGAATAACACACATGTCTAGTCATTGTGTTTTATGGATGGTTTTCAACCTCTTCAGGCTGAAGGTCTCGACTCGAAACATCACCCATTCTTTCTCTCCAGAGATGCTGCCTGTCCTGCTGAGTTTTTTCTAGTTTTTAGTGTCTATCTTCAGTTTAAACCAGCGTCTGCAATTCCTTCCTACACTATTTGTTAAGCAAAACAGGTCCTATTCTCATTATATAATTTTGTGATCAGCGTGAGAGCATGAAGAGTTTTGTGAAATGCGTGAGTCTCACGCTCAATGCGTGAGAGTTGGCAGCCCTGCTAATAATGCAAACATTTTATGCAAGTTCCAATTGTTTGGACAAAAATCACTTATTACTGCTTTATAATAGTTAAGTTACATTAAGACCATTTCAGAAATTAATGGCAGTCAACAAAAAATCATCTAACAAATTAAAGCAAACTAAAAGAAAATAACATGTTCCCTTTCCTGACTCTACCTCATAAGTACTTTAACGTTGTTAATAGAGCAAAGGGATATTAATCTCAAGAATCAAAATGGGGAAAGTGAGGGCAATTTTGCTTAAATGGTCATTCTAAGCCCATTCAGATCTGCATAGAGTCAGAGTTATACAACATGTACATGGCTGGCCCAATTTGTCCATAATGATCAAGTTGGCATTCTGCGTGCCCAGGGACTGGCTGCCGTTCCCAGATCAGCTCGCGTCCCAGGACTGGCTGCATCTCAGGTCGGCTTGCCTGCCCCGACCCCGTGAAAACGAATTGAAAAACAAAACGCGTTTTTTCGGGTTACGGGCCGGATTCGGCCCGTGTGCCATAGGTTGCCGAACCCTGTCCTAGATGTTTGGCCTCATTGTGGTCCCCCCCCATGTTTTACAACCAATTCACCTGGTTAGTTCTATCTCCGGCTGCTTCATGTTGTCGGCGGCTGCACATCCAACCAAGAAAGAAGAGAAGAGAAGAGATGCGACGTCACTCACAGCCGCCAACTGACGCGCTTCCCCAGACTGCACAGATCACTGTGATGTGCGCAAAAGAGACAAACTGTGCAAGGACTGAAGACAGCATGAGAATTCTGTCATCAGCGTGAGCATTGGCTGAAATGTGTGACTCTCACGCTCAAAGCTCAAAGCGTGAGAGTTGGCAGCCCTGTCCAAGGCCAGGATGTGACAACAGACACACAGGGAGGCACATACACAAAGGAAAACACACACACTGGGAGACAGACACACACACACAGGGAGACAGACACACACACGGAGACAGACAGACACACACACGCACAGAGACACACATACACACAGGGAGACACACAGACACGCACACACACACAGGGAGACACACAGACACGCATACACACACAGGGAGACACACAGACACGCACACACACACAGGGAGACAAACAACAAACACGGGGAGACACACACAGGGAGACACACAGACACGCACACACACAGAGGGAGACACACACACACACACAGGGAGACACACACACAGGGAGACACACACAAGGAGACACACACAGGGAGACACACACACACAGGGAGACTCACACACAGGGAGACACACACACACAGGGAGGCACACACAGGAGGCACACATACACACACAAGGAGACACACACAGGGAGACAGACACAAAAGCGCACACACACACACACACCTTTTCTTCCCCCTCCCTCTTTCTGAGGCGCAACTTTCATCATTGTTCAACTTCTGTCAAGGAGAAGCTATGCTTCACCCTCGTTAGACCTCATTTGGACTACGCAGTTGCAGCATGGGACCCATACACAAATAAAAACATTTCTTCCATCGAACGTGTCCAAAGACAGGCAGCTCGATTTGTTACTAACACCTATGAGAGAGAAGCGAGTGTTACCAAACTTCTGAATTCTCTGGGGTGGAACCCTCTCCAAGACAGACGTGAAGCTCACCGTTTGACCTGTTTTTACAAAATGTTAAATGGTCAGCTCGACATAGATTACAAGACCTACACCAAACCCAAACCAACTAGGAGCAGACGAGGGCATTCGACACAATTTGTGATTCCAGCTACCAAGACAGATGTGTACAGCAATTCGTTCTTCCCCCGCACAATAAAGCATGGAATAATCTCCACCCTACTTTAGTTACCCAACCAGATGCAACTAAATTTAAGGTAGCTCTTTCTTCCCAAAAACCCTTTCTGGCTTAAGTCCTCCCTCCACCACCTCCAGTTTAAATTCCATTTTGAATATTTTGGAGGACCAAGAAACCAAGAACCTCCATCCACACCTTCCTCCCTCCTGCCCCCATCGTTCCCTCTTTCCTTCCCCTCCCTCTTTCTCCAATTTCTCCTTTGCTTCCTTCATCCCCTTTCTACATTCCCTCCCCTTGTCTCGATTTGCCTCCATCCCTCCCTTTTTTTCTTTCCCTCTCTCTCTCTCTCTCTCCCTCCCCCCTCCCTCTCTCTCCCCGGCCCCCCAATGGGGAGTCTGGCGGACACGGTGTAGCGTGGATTGGTGGCGCTGGCGCTGCCTTGTGAGTTGAAGGGCAGGAGTGAGGGAGGGAGGGAGCGATGCTGCAGCGGCGGCCGGCAGTGCAGTGCTCACAGCCGGCACATAGAGCTGCTGACACCCGGTGGCTGCACATCCAACCAAGAGAGAAGAGACGTGACGTCACTCACAGCCGGCAACCGATGCGCTTCGCCAGACCGTGCAGATCCCTGCCACGCGGCGCAAAGGGACAAACTGTGCAGGGACTGAACTCAGCGTGAGAACTCGGTCATGAGCATGAGGGCGTGAGAATTTGCTCCAAGGCGTGATTCTCACGCTGAAAGCGTGAGAGTTGGCAGCCCTGACATTATATATTTGGCACATTTTTACAGGCCGTAGGAAAAAATAAAGAAACGTCAGTTTTATAGATTTAATGAACTCAAAAAAGAACTTAAGTAAAACAAATGGAAGAAATTCAAAAAACAAAACTTGTAGCCATCAATCAAGGTTAACCAACAAAATCATAAAGTTTTGCAACCACATTAATGGGAAGGATGGAACTGCTTTCTTGATTTCAAAATGCCATTAAATTGAGGATCCAATTTTGAGGAGCCAATTATGAGGATGGACTTCAAATGCTCAAGTGAATAATTCATTAAGAATTCTATGTTACTGCACAAATGCATTGATGAGCTAAACTAAGAGTCAAGAATCAAGAGTCTTTTATTGTCATATATCCCAGATAGAACAATGAAATTCTTACTTGCAGAAGCACCATAGAATATGTAAAACCACGATTCTATAACGTGTATCCATGTACTCCAGAGGTGCTGCCTGATCTGCTGGGCTACTCCAGCACTTTGTGTCCTTTTTTTGTAAACCTGCAACTGCAGTTCCTGGTTTAGACGTTGGACTTTAGAAATACAGCATGGAAACAGGCCTTTCAGCCCACCAAGTTTGCAGAGACCAGCGATAACCCTGTACACTAGGGACAATTTATAAATTTAACAAAGCCAATTAACCTACAAATTGGGGGTTTAAAAAGGAACTGCAGATGCTGGAAAATCGAAGGTAGACAAAAGTGCTGGAGAAACTCAGCGGGTGCAGCAGCATCTATGGAGACAAATTGGGGGAGTATGTGGGAGGAAACCGGAGCACCCGGAGGAAACTCATGAGGTCACAGGGAGAACGTACAAACTGTACAGTCAGCACCTGGTCTCGGTCGCTGTAAGGCAGCAACTCTATCGCTGCGCCACCGTGCCACCCCATAAGTGTGTTCAATCGCTTTTGTGCTGGATCTCAATCCAAGATAAAAGTGTCTAAGATAAAAGAAGAGTTGTTGATAGAAGGAGGAAAGAAGTTGTGGCCATGACTGTCAGAGAAGGAATGGAATGAGGAGAGTGTGGTCCTACCAAAGTGGTCAACAGGAGAGACAATGAAGGGAGATCTCATTTCATAAGCTGTAGGCAGCCTGTGAACAATGAGGTGGGTTAGATCACCTTATCACAATATTAAAGATGTCATTAGTGATTTGGTTCAAAGGTAGGGGAGAAACCTAATCAGAAAGATCCAAACCTAAAATTTAAGGTCAAAGCACCAAATGTAGGAAGAACTCAGTGGGTGAGGCAGAATCTGTGGAGGAAAGGACATGTGATGAAACAGCGATATGGGTGAAACAGGTTGGAGGGAAGGGGAATGAGGGAGATAAAAGGGAAATGAGGGACTCAGGATCATCTCACCTTTATTCCCCCCTTTTGCCTCTCCCCTGTCTTCCATTTATATACCTCTGGCTTTACATTTCACTCCTCCTGTTTCCTTATCTGACATCACTCCCGAAGAGTCCACCAGGGACTGACTCTCCTGGGAGTTGGGTCTGCGCCGACCAGCGATCCCCCAGAGAGCCGGCGCGCCCCGCCACGCCCCCCACCACCCCCCCCCCCGCCGGCTGCAAGCCCTGACCGACACCTCCGGCAGCCCCCAGTCAGGGATGGGGACGGCCCAGCAGCAACTCAACAACGCACAGAGACCCGGGCCCCGACCCCACACAGCAGCATGATCTCGCTCACTCACCGGATGAAACGAAGGTCTGATAACAGCAGATCCGCTCCCGACAATGTTTATGGTGAGTGCCCAATGACCTGGGCATGCGCAGTCGGAATACCAAACTCGCTTACAGCCCGCCGCACGGAGCGTGTTAAGACCTTGCTGCGGGCCGGATAAAATCTCGTGGCGTGCCGGATGTGGCCATAGTTTGGAGAGCCCTGGTCTAGAACACCATTTTGCTTCAACTGTCACAGCTTTTATTGATGATTCCTTCATAAACTAAAAACTGTCTTCCTGATCCATGTGACAATGTAAATTACTGACTACAGAGAAAATGCCAACCTTCACCACTTCTAAATTTCACTACAAATATGCCCGGACAAATTTTGACACATTTTCAAAGATTTTTCGAAGTCAAGACTAACTTTAAATGAGACAAACATACCTGACAAAATAAACATTTTGCCAAAAACAATGGGCACAATACACCACACAAGCACATTTGAGAAATTAAATTACTTCATGATGCCTCACTTTGATGCCCTCCTTTAAACTACTCACAAAAAGTGAGTCTAATTATTTTAACCTTCTTTGTATCGCTATTAACTATTTATTGCAAGTACAGTATTCAGTTTTAAACAGCATGTTTTCAAATGAAATGCTCCACGATATCTTCATATTGTTTCAACTCACAAACTTTGTGACAGAACATCTCGTTCTCAATTACAAAATGAACGCACTCCATAAAACAAAAACTGCAAACTAATTTGGATCTGCTTTTCTCTCTGTTACAAACTCCTGCATTTGCATATCTCCCGCAGTCAAATCCAAACTTGCAGCTTTGCCTGGGGAGGCCCTAATGGAAGATCAGCTCAATTACAGCGTGACATGTTTATTGGGCAAACCTACATTAGAAATGTGACGAGAGAAACACATTTGGATAATGGGGAGAACAAAACCATTGATCCATTGATCCCCATCACCCCTGCCCACTCCACAGCTCACACCTCAGTTCCCATTGATTCAATGGCATTTTATGGTAGGATTGTCACTGAACGACATGCAAACAATAATGTCACTGTATTGGTACAGCTACAGTGAGAATCTTTTGTTTTGCACATACACAGTTCAGTGACAATCCTACTATACGCTGGGACAGAGTAATGCCAAGTACAAGCCGCCTTCAGCAGAGGATTGCCCGTGACCCAAGGCTCCAGCAACAATTAAATGACAAATGACAACTCTGGGAGGTTGAGTGGGGGGACTCGGCATGACCTGCCGTTGAAGTTGGGTGAAGTTTCTGTACACAGGAGTGGGGGGGGGGGGGGTGGGAGAGGAGAGAGGTAGAGGGGGGGCTGGATGCAGCCACTGCACTTTTGTTTATTGCAGACTAAATGCCCTAACAGACAGGAAGTGTGTAAATACCCCCCTTGACTGAGGGTAGGGAAGGGGAGGACCTGGGGCAACGGGCCGGTCGGCTGGGCCTGGGACTGGGGTTGGGGCTGGGCTTGTACTCGCACTCCGGCCGGCTCCTGTCAAACTCTGCCACCGAGGGCGGGTGGGAAGCTTCGTCCGTCCGTCCGTCGGTCTTCCTTCCTCCTTCATTCCTCCCTTCCTCCCTTCCTCCCGGTGGCGGGTAAAGTGGGCCGGCTAAATACCCGCACGTCCATCCCTCCCTCCATCCCTCCCTCCATCCCCTCCCTCAGCACTACCCCCCCCCCCCCCCCCCGACCATAACCGGCTACTGTGTTTTACCTCAGTGAGAGTGATGTCCCGACCACCACCACCGCCGTCCTCCCTCCCTCCTCTACTTCTTCTTCTTCTCCTCTCCTCTTCTCTCTCCTCTCTCCTCTCTCTCTCACCTCCCTCCTCCCGCCCGGCCGGCGATCCACGCGCCACTCCCCCTCCCCCCCCCCCCCCCCCCCCTCCCTCCTCCTCCTCCTCACTGGCCAAAGGGCGCCTGACGTCACTTCCAGCGCGCGCCGCCGCCTCCGCCGTTGGTGTCAGTTGGTGTCGACCGGCGCGCGGGAGGCGCCCGAGCCCGGCCCCGCCCCCACGGGGGAAGGGCACTGTTGGTGAGGTGGGGAGTGCGGGAAGGAGTGGGTGGTGGAGACAGTGTTGAGGGTGGAGGAGGGAGAGGTGGGGGAGGAGGAGGAGGAGGAGGAGGAGGAGGAGGAGGAGGAGGAGGAGGAGGAGGAGGAGGAGGAGGAGGAGGAGGAGGAGGAGGAGGAGGAGGTGGTGTTGATGGTGGAGGAGGGAGAGGTGGGGGAGGAGGAGGAGGAGGAGGAGGAGGAGGAGGAGGTGGGGGAGGAGGAGGAGGAGGAGGAGGAGGAGGAGGAGGTGGGGAGGAGGGGGAGGAGGAGGTGGGGGAGGAGGAGGAGGAGGAGGAGGAGGTGGTGGTGGGGAGGAGGGGAGAGGAGGGGAGAGGAGGGGGAGAGGGAAAGGAGGGGGGAGGACGAAAGGAGTGCGTGGTGGAGACAGTGTTGATGGTGGAGGAGGGAGAGGTGGGGAGGAGGAGGATGTGGTGGTGGAGACAGTTGATGGTGGAGGAGGGAGAAGGAAAGAGGAGGAGGTGGTGGTGGAGGAGGGGGAGAGGAGGGGAGGGAGGAAGGAGGGGAGAGGGAGAGGAGGGGGGAGAGGGAAAGGAGTGCGTGATGGAGACAGTGTTGATGGTGGAGGAGGGAGAGGTGGGGAGGAGGAGGAGGAGGATGTGGTGGTGAAGGACAGGAAGGAGGAGGTGGTGGAGACAGTGTTGATGGTGGAGGAGGGAGGAGGGAGAAGGAAAGAGGAGGTGGTGGGGTGGTGGTGGAGGAGGGGAGGAAGGAGGGGGGGGAGAGGGGGAGGAGGGGAGGGTGGAAGGAAGGGGGGAGAGGGAGAGGGAGAGGAGGGGGGGAGAGGGAAAGGCGGGGGGGAGGACGGGAAGGAGTGAGTGGTGGAGACTTGATGGGTGGAGGAGGATGGAGGTGGGGAGGAGGAGGGAGAAGGAAAGAGGTGGTGGAGGGGGAGGTGGTGGAGACAGTGTTGGTGGTGGAGGAGGATGGGGGGGCTGGGAGGTGGGAGGTGGGGGAGGAGGAGGGAAAATGTTTTGGTGGGACTCGCTCCTCCGACGAAAAAATGAAGTACGGGTCATGGGCAGATTCATGGGTAATTTTCGGCCCATTTCCGTAACCGGCTTCCCGTCTCCGCACCAAAGACCCCATAGCGGAGCAAAGATAACTAGTGCGGAGACGGAAGCCGGTTACGGAAACATCATCGCAAAAATAAAACTTCTTTGGTAAAAATCTTCTCATTTTCAGAATTATAATTTATTAACACAAACTGTTCCCCCGCAACGTTGATTACACTGCGAGTCGGGTCGGGTTACTGAAATGGATGAAAAAAAGGCTCACGTTCCGATCCGTTGCGTACTACACGTCAGCCCATTGCATTTAGAAGGAGTGGTCTATCTTGCTTGCTATAGGATCTTTGGTGATGGTGGTGGAGGAAGAGGTGGGGGGAGGAGGAGGAGGTGGTGGTGGGTGAGTGATGGGCGCGCCCACACACACGGTCAGTCGAAATGTGCAGGAAGGAACTGCAGATGCTGGTTTAAACCAAAGATAGACACAAAAAGCTGGATGTAACTCGGCGGGACAGGCAGCATCTCTGGAGAGAAGGAATGGTGATGTTTTGGGTCAAGACCCTTCTTCAGACTGGTTAGGGATAAGGGAAACGAGAGATGTAGACGATGATGTTGACAGATAAAGAACAATGAATGAAAGATATGCCAAAAAGGTAATGATGATAAAAGAAACAGGCCATTGTCAGCTGTTTGTAGGGTGAAAACGAGAAGCTGGTGCGACTTGGGTGGTGGAGGGATAGAGAGAGAGGGAATGCCAGGGCTACCTGAAGTGAGAAAAATCAATATTCATACCACTGAATATTGCTGTCCAAGCGAAATATGAGATGCTTTTTCTCCCATTTGCGTTTAGCCTCACTCTGACAAAGGAGGAGACCTAGGACAGAAAGGTCTGTGTGGGAATGGGAAGGAGAATTAAAGTGTCCAGCAACCGGGAGATCAGGTTGGATCAGGCAGGCTGAGCGAAGGTGTTCAGCGAAATGATCTCCCAGTCTACGTTTGGTCTAGCCGATGTATAAGAGTCCACATCTTGAACAACGGATACAGTAGATGAGGTTGGAGGAGGTACAAGTGAATCTCTGCCCTAACCTGAAAGGGACTGTCGGGATCTCTGGACAGAGTCGAGGGAGGAGGTATGGGGACAGGTGTTTCATCTTCTGCGGTTGCAGGGGAAGGTAGCTGGGGTTTTGTGTGGGAAGGGATGAGTTAACCAGGCAGTTGCAGAGGGAACGGTCTCTGCAGAAGGCGGAAAGGGGTAGAGATGAGAAAATGTGGCTGGTGGTGGGATCCCGTTGGAGGTGGTGGAATTTTCGGAGGATATGTGTTGCAGGATGTTCAGATCTTTTCAGTGAAACACCCTCCGCTCCATCTGCTGATGCCATCGGATAAGCGGCGCAGAAGTGTGAAAACACACATCTCCAGATTCAGGTGCAGGAAGGAACTGCAGATGTTGCTTTTAACTACGTATGGCTGTATGGAACTCAAATTTCACTGTACCTTGATTGGTTAAGTGACAATAAATACGAGCTTGAACTTGGTTTACACCGAAGATAGACATAAAAAGTTGGAGTAACCCAGCGGGAGAAAAGGAATGGGTGCGTTTTAAGTTGAGACTCTTCTTCAGACCATTCTAGATTTCCTTCGAGATCTGTTTGATCTGTCATTTTCACACCTTACCCTTCCATATCTTTAATTTCCCTCTCTGTCCTGACTCTCAGTCTGAAGTAGGGTCCCGACCCGAAATGTCACCCATTCCTTCTCTCCAGAGATGCTGCCTGACCTGCTGAGTTACTCCAGCATTTTGTGTCTACCTCCACATTCAGCGACATTTTCATCCCAGTCAAGTCAAGTCACATTTATTTATATTGCACATTTAAAAAACAACTCTCGTTGGCCAAAGTGCTTTACATTTGTTATAAGAAATAGCACAAACAAAACATGCAAAAGTATTCATACCCCTTGAACTTTTCCACATTTTGTCACGTTACAACCTCAAACGTAAATGTATTATATTGGGATTTTATGTGATAGACC